>BSBK01000407.1:2500-477500 GCA_027943335.1 Chamaecyparis obtusa
TTGATTAGATTGAACATCAGTTAGATTGATTAATTAGGTTTCAATTAATTGAACTCTAGATAAATTTTTATTAGTTTATATTAGATTGAACAATTAGATTTCAGTTAAATTGAAATTTGATTTAAATGTACATCGAGAGATAAACATATGTCTACATATTGAATGTAATTAGGTTTCAATTAATTGATCTAGATAAGGCTTAAGGGTGCATATTAGCTTGATTAATTTTAAAGATTGATTAGATTGTTTAGTTAATTGATCTAGATAGGGCTTAAGGGTTCATATTAACTTGATTAATTTTAAAGATTGATTAGATTGTTCAGTTAGATTGATTAATTAGTTTTCAATTAATTGATCTAAACATTTTTATTAGTTTATATTATATTTCAATCAGATTTCAATTAAATTGAAATTTGATTTAAATGTATCTAGATAAACATATGTCTACACATGTGCACTGAATTTATTTTTAGTTCAAATATCTATATATCTATCTAAACAATTGTATAGACTACATGATATCATCAAATATCAATTTAAACATCAATGTCACATGTACATATAGATCACAAACATCAATTTCCATACATATTTATCTACATGATCTATAAATGTAATCTACATGAAAATCAAACATGTATCAATGTAAATGCCTAGAGATCAACATAAAACATGTATCAATGTAAATGTCTATATATCAATGTAAAACACATGTATCAATGTAAATTTCTATATCAACATAAAACATGTATAAATGTAAATGTTTGTATCAATGTAAAACATGTACAAACATATCTAATATCAATATGCATCATGTGTACAAATACAAGAGGTCTATAGAAATAAATACATGTATGTGTACTAGATCAAAATCCATGTCACATGTAAATCTAAATCTATGTACACATTACACATGTGTATGTATATAGATCACAAACATCAATGACTACCATCACATGCTATGTTTGGGCTTGTGTGGATCCTCGTCCTATTGGACATGAGTCTGTATGTAAATGTAACAATTTACAAATAATGAATATAATGTCTTGAGCTTTTTTTTTAAATATAGATTTAAACTCAACAAATAAATTATTTTACCTATGTGTCCTAATAAATTAGATCAAAAGGCTCCTCTAAACCTCCATATGCAGCACCCATTGTAGTGTCTTGAATCTTTAAATTAAATGGTTTCTTACCTACTGTAATGCACATCTAATGTTAGATAACTTAGAAGAGTGTAAGGACACTGCATGAGGATCAATGACCTCATCCATAAGAAAATCCGAGAATCCAATGTGAAATTGTGAGGTCACAGGTGTTTGTTGTAGGAATCTTGTGTATGTTGTGGAGGAAGTGTAAGATCATCCACATTCTGTCGTGGAGCTATAGGATGTATCTGGACATCGTCATGTCTGGAGGTACTTTCCTTTGCATCTCCTTGTCCTCAACTGCTACCTATGGAGGATCTAGCCTATACTCCTCAAATGAATGTAGGAATATCACACGGAGGAACCCCATGCAATGTAGAATGTGTCTGGTAAGATGCCATGAGATCACTCACTAAAATAGATCTCATGTCACGTAGACAATCCTCTGGTAGTCATGCTATCTCATCTGGAGTGGGAAGATCAAATCAGATGTAAGGATCGTAAAATGGACTAGAAGGACAACACCCATGCTTGTCTAGGATTTGAGCATGTACCTAACCACATGATTAGATAACAACTCATCGACCTAAGTCACGATGGTGGAAATGCTAGAAAACATATCTATAGATGCATCCTCAGCTGTAGCCTGTCCAACTCTACTATATAGGTCTCCAAACCTTTTGGAAGAACCAAAAGGTTTTGACCCACCAATGCCCTCTTACTAGGGGGTTGTGGTAAATCAGATCATCTACACTTATCCTAATATCTCCCCTAACCTTGACCAACATGTGTAGGTAAATATGTGTAATCAACATCGTAACCCAAATAGATCTCTGAAAATAATTATTTGAAGAAATATAGGGGAACCTCATCCTTTTGGGGCCACATATGATGGGCTTCCAACCATCTTGGATATATAAAAAGGGCTAGTAAGTCATCTGTACATTTTGTGACCCTATATGTTCTAACCACCCTCTTATATATGTAATGGGTTTCGAACATGTTCTTAACCTGAGTAACAGAAACATCTGAATCAACTATCCTCCAACCCGCAATCCCTGTGATAGTGCTAGAGAGACTACAATAAAAAGCATCAATCGATGTATCATCATATGGATTGTTTGATTCAGCCTTCTGAATCATACTCATAAGCTCAGTGCGAATGGATGACAATTTCTCCCTATTAGGGAGGATAGTATTGTTCTACAACATTCGCTATAACATAGTTAGAGTGGTGTGCATCCTAGAGATAGTCTCAACTCTACGACTATCTCTACTCTATGGGGGGTACCATACTGGTCTGAGGATGCTCGTGATGTCTGACTATTATGAATGCTAGGCTTTGAACCACTAGAAGCCATGATGTACACATATGTAATATATCTAGATAAAAATTGTTCACTGCAAGTGGGCATATACATGTACATACATTCATTAGAGTACACACACACACACACACACACACACACACACACACATATGTATATATATATACACACATGTGTTGAAAAAGAATAAGTTTTTAAATAAATTAAAAATTGTCTAATATTATATATAACATGTACATGTGCACACACACATTTGAAAATAATTTCAAATAAATTAAATTCTAACATAATTTATCTATATTAGATAACTTGAATATGATTTAGAACAACAGAGAGGGGGGGTGAATCAGTTGTTCTCAGATCTTGATGTATAAAACAAACTTAAAAACTTTTCCTTAAATCATATCCAATAACCAAAATAAACTTGATCATCACTGATTTAATAATAGAAACATATAACAATGCAGTCCACTACCCAGCAGTAACTTAACTTGCAAAACACAGAAATGTTCAAACCAAAACATTCACACAAGTATTAACACCAGGATTTATAGTGGAAACTCAATTTGGGAAAAACCACTTTGTAACATGCTACTATTATTTTCACTCTTTTGAAGTGAGCTCAATAAAAAGCCAACCCTGTCAAAGGTTACAATACACACTATAAGGTGTGACCCGATTAAAGGATTTCAATCACGTTGTTAAAAGTGAGCCTTGTCATAGGACTTACATACACTCCATTGGAATGCAACCTTGTTTAAAGGATTTAACATATGTCTGTTAGGTCAACCTCTGTTAAAAGGATTTTGACTGTTACAATGGTTAAAAAGTAGCAACAATATTTATCTAAAAAATATACAACTCACTTTGCAAATATCATATCTGATTCCATACACTAATGCTGGTTTACTAACTTTGAAACTTTGCCATCTCCATCTTTGATCTACTCGAAACTTTTCTTCAATCAACCACCACAATTCTCCTTCAACCTTTTCTGCTTATTCAGTCAATAAAACTTTACTAATCTTCCAGCATTCTCTATTCACCCATGCACTTGCATATCCAAATGCTTAGGTTCCCTTTATACTTTCCTCAATTAGGTTAACTCATCTTATGCTGCTCAATCTCATTCGTATATCTTAGGGTTAGGTCAAATTCATTGAATCTACCTGCTTCATGTTCTTCGGCTCCTTTTCTAGAATCATCTCAAATCTCTTAAAGATTTACAATAAAACATTTTACAGTGCATTTAATGCTTTCAAACAATCAATAAATAAAGTCAACACGTTTTACATAATCCAAGAATTCAACAATGTTGGCTCCAAAACTAAATTCTCTTCAAATATAAAATTGTTGATGCTCAGTCAATACTGTGATCAACTACTCGATCTTCATGTAGAAAGCTCGGTCATTACTAAAAATATTTCCTCGGCTTACACTGTCTTCGTCGGCAATTAATTGTTGTTCGGTCAACACTAGTATTTTGCTTGGCATACATTAACTTGGTCGACACTAACATTACTCAGCTTAAATGTGATTTCTCCTTTTTTTCTCAGTCAAGCCTACCAGTTTAGTCTTCAGCCTTACTAGTATAAACAATACATTGTCTCATCATTGTGCAACATAGTCAAGTACACTTTGTAGTATCAAGATAACTCAACCTTTCCTTAGGTGCTATTGTTACCAACCTTGCCTATCCCCTTAGAAACACTCAAATAGATATAGTACTTTCCTAAGTAGCAACAGTCTTACCAGTTAAGGTTTGACATCAATGACAATACAATAATTGTTTCAATTGCAGTTTCCAACACACACACACATATATATTGTTAATATATATATATATATATATATATATATATATATATATATATATATATATATATATATATATATATATATATATATATATATATATATATATATATATATATATATATATTGTTAATATGATTTAGAACAATAGAGAGGGGGGGTGAATCAGTTGTTCTAAGGTCTTGATGTATAAAACAATCTAAAAAACTTATCCTTAAATCAGATCCAAAACCAAAACAAACTCAGTCATCACTAATTCAATAATAGAAACATCTAACAATGCAGTCCACTACCCAGCTGTAACTTACCTTGCAAAACATAGTAATGTTCAGATCTAAACATTCACACAAGTATAAACACTAGGATTTATAGTGGAAACCCAATTTGGGAAAAATCACTTTGTAACATGCTACTATTATTTTCACTCTTCTGAAGTGAGCTCGGTAAAAAGCCAACCTTGTCAAAGGTTACAATACACACTGTCAAATGTGACCCAGTTAAAGGATTTCAATCACCCTGTTAAAAGTGAGCCTAGTCATAGGACTTACATGCACTCCATTAGAATGCAACCTTGTTCAAAGGATTTAACATATGATTGTTAGGTCAACCTTTGTTAAAAGGATTTTGACTGTTACAATGGTTAGAAAGTAGCAGCAGTATTATCTGAAAAATATACAACTCACTTTGCAAATATCAGATCTGATTCCATACACTAATGCTAGTTTATTGACTTTGAAACTTTGCCATTTGCATCTATGATCTGCTCGAAACTTTTCTTCAAGCAATCACCACCATTCTCCTTCAGCCTTTTTTGCTTATTCAGTCAATAAAACTTTTCTCTTCCAGCATTCTCTGTTCACCATGTGCATACATATCATAATGTTCAGGTTCTCTTATATTTTCCTCAATTAGGTTAACTCATCTTTTACCGCTCAATCTCATTCGTAGATCTTAGGGTTAGGTTAGATTCATTGAATCTACCTGCTTTATGTTCTTTGGCTCCTTTTCTAGAATCATCTCAAATCTCTTAGAGATTTACAATAAAATATTTTATAATGCATTTAATGCTTCCAAATAATCAATAAATAAAGTCAACACATTTTACATAGTCCAAGAATTCAACAATGTCGACTCCAAAATTAAATTCTCTTCAAATATAAAATTGCTGATGCTCGGTCAATACTGTGATTGTTCACTCAATCTTCATGAAGAACGCTCGGTCAATACTAAAACTGTTTCCTCGACTTGCACTGTCTTCCTTGGCAATTTACTGATGCTCAGTCGACACTATAATTTTGCTCGACATATACTAACTTAGTCGACACTAACATCACTCGACTTAAACATGATTTTTCCATTCTTTGCTCGGTTAAGCCTACCAGTTTAGTCTTTAGTCTTACTAAGATAAACAATACATTATCTCATCATAGTGCAACATAGTCAAGTACACTTTGTAGTATCAAGATAACTCAACCTTTTCCTAGGTGCTATTGTTACCAACCTTGCTTAGCCCCTTAGCAACACTCAAATAGATATAGTACTTTCCTAAGTAGCAACAGTCTTACCAATTAAGGTTTGACATCAATGACAATACAACAATTATTTCAATTCAGTTTCCAATACACACACACACACACACACACACACATTTGAAAATAATTTCAAATAAATTAAATTCTAACATAATTTATCTATATTAGATAACTTGAAACATACATACTTCAAATGAAAACATTTAACTTCAAACATGAACTAATTCATGCATTTACATATAATTTAAAAAAATATTTAAACATTTAAAACTTCTGAACAACATGTGCAACACTTTTGAACTGGAAAGTTCATAAATTAAAAACCACAAAATTCCACAATGTTTATTTCCTTTAGTCCCAAGAAAATAAGTTAGGAGCTTCATTAGCCCATAATAGGTGAAATTGGAAGAAAATCAATAGGAAATGCATGAGAAAAATGAATTTAATACAAATCCAAAATCTTCCTATTCTTGACAATAATTTTGATATAAACTTTAAATCCTTTTACCACCAATGGATGAAATACTATGAAAGGGTGGTAGAAATGACTTCAAAAATGAAAAAATCTCCCATAAATTTAATATACTACTTTAAGATTTATTCCTTGACACAAGTTGTATTCTTGAAAGGAAAAAAAGTGTCCAAGCATGAAACATCTTTATATAAAAGATATATTATTGGTACTTTGGTAATGTGTGAGAGGATTCAAAAGAAAAGTTTTCATTAGTACATTTTTATGCGAAGAAGGAAGGGAAATGCTCTAGGATAAGCCTAAAAAGGATATATGCTCAAGGAGAAGTTTACATGGTGGAGAAAAAAACCAAAAAGTTTAGAGGATTTGGCATTTATGTAGAGACAATAAAAAACATTAGTCTAAAGAAGTTGTGTGGCTCATAAAAAGAATTCACTTAACCCTATAACCTAGAAAGAATCCAGAAAGAACTTGAAACATCACTCAATATGATTATATGATTATAAGCCTTCTATAAAAATAATGTGCTACCTTAGAGATGTTCTAGCCCATTATCTCCCCTCACAATTGGCAATGATATTAAATTAATAATATAATGACATGATGAATATGCAATAAAAAACATTAGTCCAAAAAGAGTTAAATGCAAAAGAATTCACTAACTCTTTGAACACCCTCCATTATGCTTGCTCCCAAATGATTATTTGAAATATATTGTTAATAATATTTTTAAAATGACATGATGAAATTGGTTGAACATTAGGGGGAAATGTAGAGGAGAAAAATATTGTAGTTGTGGAGAGAAAGTTCATTGGGAATAATATTATGTGAGACATCAATAACTTGATAAATTTCCAGCTAGTGATGAGTTTTGGGTTAGCAAATTAAAGGAATAAAATTCATGTTTCCATACTTACCAACAAAGCCTAGCCTATAATAGTTGTGAAGGGATTCATTATCCACTTGAAGGACTTCAAGGCTTGAATGAAAATATAAGTTTATTATATTATTATTCAAAAGGAAATCAATCAAGGCTAGGTGCCTTGCCATTAACCATGTGCATAAAGGTGTCATAGAGGCTATTGAAGTGGGAATTTATTATTACAAGCAATTTGAACAATAAGTTTGACCTTGGTGGCAAGAATATGCAAACATTAAATTGAAGTACCCCATGTCACTTTAATTAGTTGATTTTAATTTTTAATTAATTTGTATAATTACAATAAATGATACATTTTGGGTGTTGCATAGACATTTCCACTTGTGAGTATCTAGTTCTAGTACTAACCTATTGGGTTGATTGGACTGGCAAGGTCAAATCCCATGTTGTGGTTCCACACATTTAAGGTGCCATTTAAGCTACTTAGAAAATGCCACACATGGATTTTAAAATCAAGAATTAAATTAAACCAAAGTTAAATTCGCTTGGATAAAGATTTTAGGTTCATCCCATATGATGCACTATCACCAAAATATTGACACAACCATGGGTAGATTCACCCGAGGGCCATCCAAGTGAGCAATATATAGGCATAAATTGGTCATTGTATTTCAAACACTCGTATAAATTTTACTTAGGTTGTCAGATTTTCAACTTCTTATAATTTTATGAAGTAGATTTTGAGCACTACATAGAGGTATATAGATTCAGGATGATGATTTTTCTACTTTGATTGGTTTCTAGGGCATGGATGCTAGATGTTCTCTATTCACAATTTTGAGCATAATTTGCATACATTATTATTTTTAAAATTTAAATAGCAGACTTTCGAGACATATCCCAAACCCATCTCCATAGAATATGTATTAAATATCTAAATTGTTGATGAGTTTTCTCCCAAATGAGTTTCCTTGTACATAAAAAATTTAGGTATGTTTATTTAATCTTTTGGATGCATAATATTCAATTGTTAGATATTTTTTCAAGTGTTTTTTATTTACATGACCATATTGCACTATTTACATATTTTTAGGTTTGGGTTTACGTTTTGGGTAAATTATATACGTTTTTAGATTTTGGGTTTACGTTTAAGTTTCAAAATTTTAGGTAAATTATATGTTTTTAGGTTTGGGTTTACACTTAAGTTTCAAATTTTTAGGTAAATTATATGTTTTTAACATCAATAAAATATAGCCTAAAAATATTTATTGCTTAAAAATGAAGAAAAAATTAATAGATTATAATGTTAAGTGATTTTTTTTTCATTTTTTACATATAAATACAAGAAAAATTTAAAAAACACTAAAAATAAAATTGGGACCCCTACCTTGAACTTGACTAGTTTTCTCTGAAGATCCAATCTTGTTCTCTTAGCCCCTCAATGTGCAAATGAGGGGCTTGGGGCTCATTTTCGTGCGCCATTCAGCACCACGTTGGACTCGACCGAGTCCAACTGGGCCGAGTGTTTTGAGTTAGCCTAAAAGGCAACAATCAATTGTGCTTTTACCCTGAGATTAAATTGAGATGAAAGGTTACCATTCACTCTTACTTGATCCATGTGATTAACTCTTGATTGGTGACATTTGTCCTTGTTGTCCATTGAGGGATGACATGTATTTTTAGAATCTTTTATTACTTGATTTTAATTAATTACTTTAGCCATGTATTTAAGTGGGATTGATTTAATTAACTCATGCCAAAGATAATCAATAGGATTTTTGATCAATTAATGATGATTTGATACTTATTAAAAATTTTAATGATTTTGATGAATTATGTCATTAATCAAATAATCGAACTAGCGTAATTAGAGACTTGGTCATGAATTAGGGCAAATAGGGCCTTTGGTTCTATTAACCCATTTCAGGTGATTACACATATAAGATATATTATGACATAAGTTATAATTTAATAATATTAGATTTTAAATTTATTATTATCAATTTATAAAGATTTATTATTATCAATTTATAAAATTCTATCCAGTTTTAAAATTTAATCTATTTTTAAAATGAAATATTAATTTTAAATTTCTAAATATTATTATTGTTATTTTTTACTATAAAATATTATGTATATATGAAACATGTTTCTTTAATCTCCTAGTAGATTAGGATTTACTAGTCGTGTTCAGATTATGATTTAGCAATCAAATTGAAAATAAATAAATAAAAACTTTTACAATTTACACATAGAGACGTTAGGGAAATGAATTGTTTTTAATTAATTAGAAAAAAAAAAAACCAAAAAACAATTTATTATATTTGTTTATTACCCAATTAAATCAATTACAACGACTCTGATTGCGACAGTGGTCATCTAACGAGGTACTATAAACTCAATATGAGGTCTATTTTCATTCCTGCGGTAGATAGACGTTCCCGCTGTTGCTTGGTTTCGTATTAAAACACTGCTAAATTTTCTGTACAATTGAATTTTAGTTTGTTAATAGCAGTTTCCTTTCTTTGTTTCAATTTCTTTCCAAACAGTTGATTTGAAATTGTCGTTATGGAAGACTGTTAGATGGTCTGTCCAAAGTACCCCCCAAGCATTTAAGATAGTAATGGCACCGACTGGCCATGAATTGTATGGCCCTGATACAATATATGCATTATTGTTTTCGGTGAAGATGCATTGTGTGAAGAACCAGTTGGGCGAATATGGACTTGGAGTATTTGAAGCTTCCCACCAGCCCAGATGGGGATGTTTTGCATCAAGATGGAATAAGAGGAGGAGAAGAGATAATTGATAGTTATAATGGAGGAGAGATGGAGGGGCAAAATGGAGAGGCAGATCAAGATGGTGGTGCAACATTTGTTTTGGTCTCCAAAGGTATTTTCTGACTACCCTATAACCTAAAAGTTGTATATATGTAGTGTTTGATAGTGAAGTTTGATAGAATCCACTATCTTATTTCGTGGGTCTTTGAACTACAGACAGATCTTGTAGCTAAGTTGCAAGAATGTAAGAGTTACATCAGATTGTTGCAGGAATATAAGTCCAAAATATATAGATGTAGATTAAAAAAAGTAAATTCTTATATTCATATTTAAGATTCAATTGTATAGTGGGGAACATCCTGCAGCCAAGAGGTAAGTTGCGAGCTTCTAATTTAGAAGGTCTTGGGTTTGAGTTTAGTTGAGTCTATGTTGATATCGGCCCCATTATCAATCTAAAAAAAAATTCAATTGTATAGTTTAGTGAAATTTATTGTCTCATATTTAAAAATTTAGCTCAGCTAGATGTGCAACAGACATTCATCAATATACTATGAACATATCAAACCTTTTATCTAGATTACATAAAGTGGTAGTGAGTTGAGTGAGTTGACTTCAAGATCACTATTGAACATTCATTATATTTAGGTGATGTCCATAATGTGAAGTCTAAAGTGATGTTCATGATGTGAAGTATTAGACTTCTAAAAAGTGTTTAATTATATAATTACTCTCAGGATCAAACCAACTACATTTGAAATAATTTTTCAAGAATAATATTTGAATGGTGACCTCCATGAAAATCTCTGAATTTTTTTCAAATAAACATCACCTTCACCTAGATGCATCTAGATACCCACTGAACCATTCATTTTTATGAAAGATGGGAGCTAATATGTCCATCAGCATGAGTAGCCAGCTGTATATAATTAGTGTTATATGATTCATGGAAAAATTAACAAGGACTGATTCCAGAAGAGAGATCCAAAATCTGGGACTTTAAAATTCTATGCAATTTGTTCCAGAACAGTGTTAATATTGTACGCTGCAAACAAGATCACTCTAAATAAAAATTTGAGTTGATTGTTTGTGTTATTACAGGAACATGGTGGCATGCGGGGTTTCATTTGACAACTGCCATTGTGGGGCCTGCTATTCTTACTCTGCCGTATGCCTTCTCTTGCATGGGATGGACTTTGGGAATCGTCTCCCTCTCTGTGGCAGCGTCTGTCAGTTTCTACTCTTATAACCTGATGTCCAAAGTACTCGACCATTGTGAGAAAAATGGCCGTCGTCACATTCGATTTCGTGAGCTGGCAAGTGATATCCTTGGTATGCAATGCTGTATCATGCTTTTTTAAAAATAATCTAGATTTGTGAATTACCTTTCAGAATTTTCTGTATAGCTACCTTTAGCATAAGCATATTAACTCTCTCATAATTTATCCTGCGCTGGTTTGGGGATAAGCAAGAGATGCAATTAATTTTTTTTCTGTTAACGCTACTCACAATTGAATGCTCCGTTAAGCTAATTCCTGATTTGTTTAAAATTTTGAATTGACTACGAAGTAAGTTTGAGGACAACAAGAAAATGGGTATAAAAAACTAAAGTTAGGCTTCCATAAACAGCCCAAGCATTCAACCTCTGAGCATTTGGTAATTGTTAAAGTTTGTGGGTCGGAAGCTAGGAGAAAGGTTAATCTATTTGCATATGTTTTGTGGATTCTGCAAAATTCTTGTTACAGTTGGTGGAATAAATTCTGGGAAAGAATGGAGAAAGTGGAAGTCCCTTTTGACTAGGGAAAAACAACCTTGTATATTTATAAAAGGGTTGTTGCACAATGCAGAACTGGCATTACCCCTCGAATTATACAAATAGCAGGAAGAAAGGATGTCTCGTTCTCACTGGCTGTTTTGATGATTAAGAACCCTTCTAATTTTTTATATTGTTTTCTAATGAGACTCTCTCTACAGCTATTGGTGAGAGTAGAGCAAAGCAAAATTAGAGTTGTTGCATAGATTTAGGAAGCGGGGAATAAAAGGGAGTTGAGAAAAGAGAAACTGCAGCTCAATGTGTTCACAGGTAAATTGCAGGTTTTCAAAATAGAAGAGTAAAATATATAGTCTCTCTACCGGGAAGGGCTAATCGATGAACGATTTAAAAGGAAACTGTTTTCTAGTTTAATTTCATCTTGGCTTTGCTGATCTACATTCCATTCCAGATTGAGAGGTATTTATATTTTAGCTGCTTCTTCGGTTATGGTTCTTAAACGGAGTCAGAAAAGATTATTTTTGTGGACTGCTGTGTTTGTTGTTTGAGTCCCTTTTTAGCTGCCTCCTGTAATTGACAAAAAGAATAATCATGTGAACTTTCCAGCTTTTAAAAGGCTATAGTTTTAAAGCAGAGAATGATGCAATGTAGTCAGATAAGATTTATTGATATAAATTTTCAAATTCTTTCATTTGTGCGTTGCACCTGCCCAACTTTGGGGGCTTTCGGATCCCTTGTCTTTATATCATTTCAGGAAAAAAGAGGGAAGTTAAAAGTTAAAAAAGAAAAAACTCGTTTTTGGGAATACACTTAAAAACTGTGTTTTCATGAATAAGTATCATATTTTTTTAAGATAAAATGTTAGGTATATCCAAATTAAAAAAGGTGGGTGAAAAAAGTCAGTAAAAACTTAAAAACAATAATAATCTAGGCTTCAATTTCAATGTGGAATGGAAGGACACCTCAAAGCCAATGCATTGGGATGAGCCCATGAAATAAGACAAATTGAGACAAACTAAAAGGTTAAAACTTGAGCTGATAAAAGAATCAGACGCAAAAAATGTTTTCAAATAATGAGTGATTCATTTGTTTTCATTCGTAGCTTTCCCCTAGAAAAGTTGATAATCTTGAGAGAAATCATTAAGGTACCTATTATTATCTGTAGTCTGTTGTTCTGAAAAAATGAAAAATAAGCTGGTTTTGATACAAAAAGATACATGCAGTTGAATTCAGAAGCTTTCATTATTCCTGCACATGGACTTTGGATACTTGATGTCTTTAATTTAAAAGGAATAAAACTCTCAGCATTGGCTAGAGCAACAAAAGTCACCACTTCCTCTTTTGGAGGATCTATACTTTTTTTTAACATATTCTGTTGTTTTGCCTCGTTCTGATTCTTCCTCAAAACAACTAAAAAATCTCCTTCCAAAGGGCTTTGTTCTCCTACCCACCTTTGCATTTCTCTTGAACTAAGTTCACTTCAACATGATTATGCAATTCCTCTTTCAAAAGACCTTAAGATGTTTCTCCTAATATTTCAAACCTGTTTGAAACAATAGTAGCTTGATCCTATTTGTTATCTTGATCTGGTTGATGACTTTACTTTTGGACATGTCTATTTGCTTTGGCTGTGTTGAATGTGTGTTGAGAGTTTTGGCGTGGTGGAGCATATTTTGTTCCTTTTTATCTAAGATACCGGATCCCTCTGGAAAGCGCTGGATCCTGATTCCGAAGTGATCCGGATCTGGATCCCTCTTGGATCCCTCCCGGATCCGGGCAGGATTCCGGATTCTCTGCGGATCCTTCACTGAGGGATCCGCAGAGAATCCTGATTCCATTCCAGAATCCTGCCAGGATCTGAGAGGGATCCAAGAGGATCCGCGGAATCTGGACCTGTGGGCAAGGAAAAAGGGGCCCACTTAACATATATATATATATTAAAGTCAAACTCAACCCTAAAATGACCCATCCAAACCCTAATTCGACCAATAAAGGTTGCCTAAAATCATTTGATGGTCATTCATTCATCTCTCAATATGATGAAGAAGAATATGGAATTGGACATTAAGTTTACTGTTTTAATTTTTAAATATGAAACATTGAAATATGGCTTGTGATTTAAATTTTCAGCATGTAAGGACATTTTGAGACTTTTGCAAAGTATGAATATGATATAATCATATATTGACAATTATGGATTTATCATTTTATGAGAATCACGCTTCTAACTTCTTATTATTATCATTATATGTTTGAACTTTGAAGTTTTGAACTAATGATGAATGAGCATTGACTTGTTACATGTATGGAATCTCTGAATATACATACATACACACACATATATATATATTTAAAAAATGTCTATATATATACCCATGGAACCAGGATCCGGCCCAAAAAAATTGTTGCCAAATCACCTAATCCGAATCTGGATCCGAATCCGAACCAGAATCAGGATCGGCTACTTAGCTTTTTATAGTTCTGGCAAAGTGGCCATGTCCACGGCATCTATTAAATTTGAGTGGCAACTAGTTATAGTCAAGTTCATGCATATATTACCATCCATCAATATTAAGCTCAATAGCTTTAGAGAACTTTCTCCAGATCTACTTCCTTGCAGATTTAGGTGCAAGCAAAGTTACTTTTTGACTCAACTTTATCCATGAAATGGTCCATAGTTTTGCTAATTGTAGTAAAAAAGACTCATCATCCGAAAAAGGATGTGGAAGGTTCACCCAAGCAGGGGGGCTACATTGAGTATATTTTCTACTGGGTTGAAATCGATGGACTAATAGTTCAAATAGAATCCTCTTGTCCCCATAAAATATGGAGCGTTTCTGAAAATTAAATACTTGCCCTCATTTATGCAATGACCCTTACTAATAGGATCACTAAAATCTCTGATTTTGTGCTTATGGAATTTCGTCAAACACTTGGCATTCAATCTGAATTTATACTGCTGTAAGTAAAGACTGAATATGGAAATTGTTGAGCAACAAATCTACTCAACTCAATAATGCAAATTAGTGCCAATATATATATATTCATTCAATGAAGATATTGACTCCCTCACAACAGATTGCAACTTTTAGATTTTACAAATTATTTGGCACCTTAGAATCTAAAATATGCTTGTGAGACACAAGGAATATTGTCAAACACTTCGTGTGCAACCTTCCAGCTTGCTGGTCTAATAATATCAGTCTGATATGTACTTTTAAATGACTATAGATAGCTTCCAATGCTTGAGAATCAACACATCAAAACATAAATTATCATCTAGATGCTTAAATGACACTTTGGACCCTTAACCAATGCATAGAGATGGATTTTCAAATGTTACATATGCACTTACAGCCAAGTGACATTTTGATAAACATTTGTCATGCAACTCAAGAACATCACGTAATTAGAATGCAGCCTTATCTCTCTATGCAACTGAAACATTAAACTGATTTCGAGAATATTTATCAAATGGCCTAGTCTCTTGACTTTCAACTACAAGTTTCAGAATTTTCTGAGTACAAAGACAGCCATGATTTCATACATAAACAACATTAAAACTTATTGAAATAAGTGCCAAATGAACCTGAAATGAAGCGCCTAGGAGTGTGAATGAAGAAGCAATCAATATCACTCCACTTTGAGCCTTCCTCTTGCCAAATTGAATTTTTTTTCAAATTCGCCCCTGTTCTGATATGAATGCCAATAATAAATAAATGCAGCAATAAAAGGTCTCCAAATTCGTATAGAAATGATTGCCAAGACAATAGCAATTGATTCCTCAAATACCCATATCCAAAGGATGCCTCCAAGTGAAGTTGTGAACAAAAATGTGGGTCCAAGATGAAAATCGCAGTATGTTGGAAATGCCACAGAACTACTGAAATGGTCTTCAAATAATGCCAATGCAATCCTCTTGATTAATGGATGAAAACAAGTCTTTTGACAACCCAAATTCCAAACCCTCAATAAAGTCTGAGGACTTCAAAATATATCAAGACTCAGTCCAAATCTGAATACTCAATAATTCCCAGCATGAAATGGTTGAATACCACTTCCAATGTGCAACCCTTCAGAAGATATTTCACCTCCTCAGTTATGCAAACCCTTAGGAGTTTCCGTTCCTAAAGATCAGTTGAAAATTTGCAGACCTAGATGGTGCCACAAATGCTCCAAGATGAAAATGTAGTAGAATCCTCAAATCAAGCATGTCCAAATGAGAGGCCAAGCTCTCTATTTATTCACTTTTCTAAGAAGTTACTAAGAACTTCTAGAAACATCTATTATAAAATCCCATTATAATGCACTTTTATAATAAAATAACTTTATAAAAGAAAAAGTGCAACTCAACTTAAAATTATAACATGTGGGCCTCACATAACACATAATAATAAAAAATAGGCTCCAAATCATCTCTCCAAGAGCAAATAAGACCATCCAATCTCCAAATAATCACCAAGATGACTCTCTCACCAAAGCCATCTGCCTACGAGAGTCCATGATAGGCAAATCCACTGAAAAATAACATGTCACTAAAAAGGGGACATGACAATTTAGCTTAAAGAAGATGACATAGAATCCTTTTCCCTAATATGAAATGCTTATTCTATACTTTGACAAGAGTTTCAAATAGAGATTGATCTACTTTTCCATGGTTTTGGCCAAAGACCCCAAATTAACCTACTAAAGCTTCTGCCACAAAATCAAAGCTTTTTTCCTTACAGAATCGTGCTCAAAACAAATTTTAAATGCAATGTTCACAATTTTTGCAAAATGAGATTGAGGGGGTCTGGTCATAGCTTGGCCAACAACAATACTAAAATTTCAAAATAAAATAGAGAAAAACAAAATTACCTTTCTAAGATAAATTTGAAAGAGAATCCAACAAAGCCTCAGTGCAGGTACCTTTGGATTAGTAGAAGCAGCAACATCTGATGCCAATGATAGCTAGCAGTACCCTATCACATTTGTGTACTTTGTTCCTCCGTAACCCTAACAACCCCTCATATCCCCTGCAAGCCATTCTTAAATTATATTTTATTTCATGCTACATTGAATTGCTTCCAGAAATATTGTGTTTTTGATTTATGCCAAATAAAGGAAGAACTGCTGGCTTTTCCATCTGGTGCCGTCCAAAACAATTTTTATATTTTACTTTTTAAAGTAGGGATCTGGGAAACTTGGGAATTGTGCCACTGACTAGAGGAGAAAATCAGCAATCTAATTTAGATCAGATTGCCAACTAAGTTGAGTGGTGATTTAATTGATCATGACTTCCGGAGGGGTTTTGCTATTATGGAAACACTATTTTTGACATTTTAGTTTCTCATGAAAAATTGAAAAGTTTAATAAAAAGGTTATTATTGCTATTTTTTCTAGACATGTTCCTAGATTTTCAGTCTCACAGTGGGCTTCCATATTTCGTAAATTCTATAAAAGATGCTTATTTCATGCGAATAGAAGCACAAATTGACCATCATTATTCTTGACAGAATAGTCCTCTCACCAATGACTGTTAGTTGTCTAGATGATGAGCCACACGGGTCTTTTGAGAACATCAATAAGAAAATAAGTTTTTCATTTCATTTTAGATATTTTGTAGAATCAGCTTAATAACTTAATTCATAGCCACAATATGCAAAACTTCTATTTTTCATATTGCATGATGCAGAACCTTCATTGGTAACTTATTCCAGTTTGAATAATTCCTACAGGTTCTGGATGGATGTTTTATTTGGTTGTGTCAGTTCAGACAACAATCAACATGGGCGTGTCCATTGGGTGCATTCTTCTAGGTGCTGAGTGTCTGCAGGTAAACAATCCCTCCCAATGTTTATTGCATTAAAAATCATCTGCCTTTTTTTAAAAGAAGTTTACAAATGCTGGGAAGGGAAAGAATGTGCCTGGAAAATTAATTCAATAGAACGATGATCAGATATTGTTTGAGAAAGCAATCACAAAATTGCCTTGATCAACGAGAGGAACAAGAAAATGCTCTTTGTTCACAAGGAGTTTGTCTAGTCTAGAATCAGATCTGCTCTTGCCTTTCCCATTTTACACCCAGTGTACCAAATCCCCTAAATTATTTTTTTGCCTCAATAGTTTTTAATCTTTTCCTAAATAATTATTATGCCATATCCCCCTTTACCATTCTCATGCTTAGTAAGAACATGAAAGCTTCAGGCCAAATATAATTGAGACACCATTCCATGGAATTTGCATTATCCTTCACCTAATGTAATTGAAAAAAATCAGTATTTTCTCTACAACTGCAGTATATTCTAAGCACAGTCTTCATATCATATGCTTCTGATCTGCTAACCTTCCAATTGATGATTTTTTTTTTACTTGTGGATGATAGGAGTTTGAAGGCCATCTTAGGGTTTGAAAATTTATGTAAATAGCCAGTTATATTCTACTATATATCCTTCTTACCCTCTCTTATGTTCTGGTTTGGGGTCTCTTTAGATTTCCTTTTTAGGGTCTAGATCGTGGCTTTCATCCATTGCCCAAACATAGTTGTTATCTTCCATAGCATCATCAAACATCGTGTGTTTAACACCACTATTGTCATCTTTTGGACCAGACATCATAACCATAGATCCCACTTTTTGTCTTTTAGCACCATAACTGAAGGTGTAGTGACCACTCATAATATTAGCACCTGGTGACTCAAAAATTTCATTCCTCTCTCAAGATCAAATAGGACTCTGTAAAGAGCCCTGTTGGCTCTATGCTGAACATTTTTTTTTTGTTTTTTTTGAAAAGTTTTGCAATTTTTTTGTGTTTTCAATGATATATGGAATTAACAAAAATAAATACATAAATTGAAAATGCGCAACTCAATACTAAAATCTTGTTTGCAAATTTATTCAATTTTGCAAATATATACAATGCTGATAGGAAATGCAAATTCAATTTCAACACCAACTAAATTTGTGCACCTTTTCCCAATACATATAATTGCTGCTGCTGAGGAAACAAAACGCAGCCCTTGGAGGTTGAGTCACTGCCTGGAGAAGGGAATCACAGCCCTATATAAGTGTACACAGCCACCAAGAAAGACAATTGCTGCACCATATAAGAAATCACAGCTCCACAAACACTAATCGTAGACCATTAAACATGTGATTGCAGCTTCTACAGAGATCGCTGCTCCCTTTTTAATGCCATCCCAGCTTAGAATATTATCGCAGCTTGAGTCAAGTCTCAGCCCCTTCAAAACAAAATGCAGCCTTCAGGAAGAAATAAGCTTCCCACTAGCAATGGTGTCCAACTTAGGTACTTAGTCCAGAATCAGTGACACAATTCACCATTAAAGAAAATGGCTCAAAGTGCAAGAACAAAGACAATTCTCTCCCAGCTTGGAGAATTTCAAACCCTCACAATTTTTCATCAACAAAAGCAAATATCAATATTCAAGAATGAATTCCTTTGCAACAAGCCATTGCTTTTATAGATAATTTGATGTAAAAGCTTCCCAATTACACCAACAACTAACTTCACCTTCACACCTCCACTTAAAAGCAACTTGCTTTACGGTTGCATATTTGATATATAATAAACTATTATATTTCCCTCCACTTTAATGATGAAAATGACCCTTTCATTAAAATAATGCTATTTTGACACATAGGGTCCTTGTTTTATGTGCTCAAGATTAAAAAATTCTCAACCTGGTTTCAACGAGCTATAACACCAAGGTGCCCAAAATGCAATTCCAATAAAAATAGCAACCTTAGCCAATTTAATTAAATAATAATCAAAATTCACCCGTTTTGTGAAAATGATTGAATAAGCATCATAATCGAAATCTGACAACACAGTCTTGATCTTGATGATGAAAGGCGATAAATAAACTTGACGGAGTGACTTTCTAAAAATAGACGCTCCCTCCAAGAATCTTGGAGCCCAAACCGGAAGCCGAAAATAAAAACTGAGAGCATCATGTAATTCCTCTAATTCATCTGAGCTCATCGGAACCAACTGTTGACTTACTAAATATTAAGTCTCTCGAAACAAGCCAAAACCCACATCAGGGCCCTCTAATCACCAGTATTAGCCTACAAGGAGTCAACTGCTCGCTCAGAATGGGGACAGTACAAACTCGTAGGGCATCTAAGGGTACGAATCTTGAATTCGATCAATTAGCATTATCTCAAGCCAACCAAAATTATCCATAGATTCATTTATATGAATCACATTAGCAAGCAACTAAGAGATAGCCCGTTTAATTGAAGGTTATGCTTAGGTTAAACACATACTCTTTTGAAACATTCTCAACATATTTAAGGCACACAAATTCTAGATATTGAACATTGATTGGGTTATCTTTAACCTAATTAGACATTTGTTATGGTTTTCCTTTTGATCTAAGTTGTCGTTTTGTGTTTGGGTACATGTATCTGGTTCAGGTACCTGGGCATGACAAATTTTTTTCCTTGATTTTGGGTTCAGGTTCATCTATACACACACACACATGTTCAAACATTGAAGTTATAAATATAAAAAGAAGACTGATACTCATAAATACATAATTATCAATAAAATTATGGATAAAATACTTCATATATCATATTCATAATTTGTGAAAATGAAAATACTCAAGTCTCAAAATGTCATTACGCAATGAAAGTTCAAATTCAAATTTACATTTAATATTCACATTTTCTTCATCAAAAGCATCATACACAGTCTTGGGTACTTCATATTTTGCTTCTAAATAACTTTGGACATCATAGATATTGTAACCCTCTTCCAAATTCATATAGGCTCAAATCCATAGTCTTTAATACACCTAGGGTATATGAGTGAACCCTACTTTGTGGGAAGGATTGAAAAGTTATAAAATAATCAATATTGAAGGAACCAAGGATTTGTGATGTGTTCAAGAAGAGTAAAAGTCATTGAACAGAATCTGAAGGAAGAGTAAAATTCATTGAACAGAGTCTGAAGGTACCAATGCTGTTTTTTGGCAAATCTGAAAATGCTTATGGGAGATCTGTGTGAGAGATGCTGTTGCAACAGAGTGTCAGAGGTTTTGCTACATCTGTGTGCAGACATGCAATATCTAATTGAAAGAAAATACTGGAGTAAACAGAAACCTTTGTAACAACTTGATGTTTTCTAGTAGTTAATTGGATGTTTAGTCAGAGTGCATACTGCAGATTGATGATGATAAAAATAAGAGTAAACAATGGCAGATGATGCACAACAGAAGGTAATGGCAGAAAAATGGAGCTGCTTTGGTTGCATGGCATCTGCTGATGCAATGTTTTCAAAGAAATGGATTTCCCATCCACAATGCCTGTACACCATTGCAGACAGGTTGCAGGGCTTAGAAATGTGAAACGGTCCATATTCCTTGCATTCTTGCAACTAAGTTCTAAGATAGAGAGGACCTCAATAAATATCATGAATATGTATTTTGGTCCCAAGAAGATTGCAGTTGCTAACCTTTGAAATAATAACTATGATTTGATACATGATTAAGATTTATGGATTCTCATTTACTCACAATAAATATTTAAAGGCTTTAATACAGAGATTCACTTGGTTTATTCAGATAGAGATTTGATGAGAATTTATAAAGTAAGGCATATTTTATTTCATATTCATGCACATATTTTGGTATATTTACTCGGGTACTGCCCTCACAAAGATATTACCTTATTTGAGATGCTATTTGGGATTGTAAGTTATTGTGATTATGGCTGAATATTTGTACAGATATTCTTTAGTTTTTATATAAGTTGACAAATAAGGATGTCTTTTAGAAGGAGAAAATAGTGCTCTGGTGTATTGTCGAAGTCATACTATTGATCGTTGCAGTGTAGGTGGATCTCAATCATTGAATTCTAGTAGCAAAGTTCAAAAGCTTTCCAACAACAGGTTTTGGGAATACAACTCCAACTATCATGTGGACACTAAGAAATTTCTTCTAATGTTAATGTCTCCTCTCACCATTTGTACCGCTTACATATGTCATTTTTTCACAGCCGCTAATAAGCTTTACTTTCTACTTTCCATTTTGACATATCACCCATTGACAATAGGTACCCTCCAAGTGACTTTTGAGCAACTTAAGTTTGTTGGATGTTAATTGTTGTCTTAAACCTAGACTATCCTCATAAGTCACTTCCACCCACATAACCCAAGGCATATAATGCTCAATCAGGGTTACTTGGGGACGCATCCCCGGCCTAAATCCCCAAGATTTCCGAACGGGGATGTTTCCAGGACTTGGGGATGGCTTGGGGATGTCCCCACCCCATCCCCTTTTTTTGCCTGAATGTCTGGGACGTCCTAAGAATGTGGGGACGTTTGTAATTTTTTTTGGGAATGACTGGACATCCCAAGGATGGCCGGGGACGTTGTACACATCCCCCGACCGTATCGGGGACGTCTGTCTGTCCCCAACGACAACTCAAAAAAATTAAAAAACACTTTAAAAAATGGAAAAAGCCATCCATGGGTGGAGTTGTTTATGGGCCCCACTACCACACTTGCCCTAATAACCCAAATTCGTGGCTCTATATTGGCATATGAGCATTTTTTGGTTTTTAATATGCGGTCCATTATTTGTAACAGCAAGTTTGGGTTTTGCATTTTGTAGCAGCAAGAGGAGGTTTTCATATTTTCTTCATTGTCCAAGTGATTGTGCAAGGGTTTCAACTTCCTACATTGTGCAACAAGTGTGAAACTCTTTATGCTTCCATTTTTCATTTTTTTTACCAAACTAAAAGCTTGAAAGAGTCTGATTTTTTTTTATCTTTTTCATTGTCTCAGTTCATTGCATTCTTAAATCTCAAAACTAAGTACAATGAGCAGCAGTGGGGATAATAGTAGTGAAGAACATTTTGATTTGGGGGGTGAAAGTGCTAGTGTTGAAGCTAGTAGTCAGAAACAACAAACTGATAAATTTAAATGCCCTTCAACAATCACGAGCAAACGTGCAAAGGGCCCCTTCAACAAAAAAAAAACCTCTTCTCCAATATGTCACAGCTAGGGGTGAAAAGAAAAAGAATGCAGGAGGGCCTAGGGTATGGGATTTCCATATTTGCAAAGATGATTTTAGGGGCAGCTATACAAGGGTGAAGTCACACTTTTTAGGTATTGCATGCCATGGAGTTATAGCTTGTCCTAATTTGACTGATGAGGAAAAAATAGAATGTCAAAGATTGCACTTAGAGGCTGAAATGGGGGCACAAGGTATGTCAATAACATCACCTTTATCTACTGCAATTGTACACTCACAATCATCTAGGCCTATGACATCCGCCATTGGTACTACTAGCAGCCCTATTGAGACAAGAGGGAAGAGGAAGATTAGTAGTGGTGAGAAGGAATCAGTGGAAAGTATGTTTAATGCACAAGCAAAGGAAATCACAGAGTCATCCATTGGTAGATTCTTTTTTGCTAATGGTATCCCATTGCATGTGTCCCATTCCACTTATTTCAAACAAATGGTCAAAGATATACTAACTATGAGTCCCTCATTCATACCCCCAAGTGATCATAAGCTATGAATCACCATCCTTGATAAAGAGTATTCCAAGATTAATGTGTTGTTTGAGGATATGAAACGTACTTGGGTGAGGACGGGCTGCTCTATTGTGATGGATGGGTGGACCGATGTTAGACACCGGCCACTCATCAATATCATTGTCACATCACTTGTTGGCTCTTATTTTCTAGAAGCCATAGATTGTTTAGGGAAGATTAAGGATGCAGAGTTTCAGTTCACCATTTTGAGGGATGCCATAGAGGAGGTTGGGTCGGCTAATGTAGTACAGGTGATCACAGATTTAGCACGTGTGTGCAAATCAACCGGTTTGATGGTAGAGGGTGCTTATAGGCACATTTTTGGACTCCTTGTTAAGTTCATGCATTGAACAATGCATTAAAAGACATAGGGAAGATTGATTGGGTGAAACAGGTGGTGTCAGAAGCTAGAGACATACAAATGTTCATATGCAACCACCACACTTCACTTGCTCTATTTAGGTCCTTCTCAAAGGAGTTCCTCAAACCAGCTGAGACAAGTTATGTCAATTTTAATTACAATTTAATTTTACTAGTTTAGTTTAAACTTTACTTCATTTATTAAATTATTTTAATTATTGTTGCATGTGTTTTACTTTTAAGTTTTAAATTTTTAATTATAGGTATGCCACTTACTTCATCTTGATGGAGAGAATGATTGAAGTGCACGAGGCTCTCCAATTGATGGTGGTGTATCCAGAGTGGACCCGATGGTCCAATTCTAGCTCCTTTGAAGGAAAATCGGTCATTAGATATGCCGATACTGACTCTCCTAGTCTTGGAGAGATATATGAGACATTTGACAGTATATTGGGGAGGATAAAGAAAACAATTGCAGCTAAGGATCCTACTTTGAGGTTTTATGAGCAGCATATTAGGCCTATGGTGACGCGGAGGTGGAACATAATGAATACCCTACTTCATATGGCAGCCTACGCTCTAAATCGTAAATGGTATGCAGAATTGGATTGAAGGGCCCTCCCATGTGATGATCTTGAGATATTAGATGGCTTCACACAAGCCATTGATAAGATGTATCTAGGGCGAGAGGCCTCCATTCTTCGCACATAGTTCCTTGACTTCACACAACTTCATGGCCTAAACTTGAGTAAACCACAAGCAAGGTTGGATAGAGTGATTTTGGCATAGAGGGATCTTATTGGATGGTAGACGTGGCATGAGAGGGATACACCAGAGTTGAGAGTGCTTGCCTCTCGCCTCCTTGCACAGGTTGTTAGTTCCTCAACCGTAGAGAGGAATTGGTCTACATATGGCTTTATCCACTCCCTTAAGAGGAATAGGCTTACCTCTAGACGAGCGGAGAAGCTAGTGGTTGTGCATAGTGCTCTTCGACTTCAGGATCGTCAGACTCCAGAGTATAGGCAGACTCCAACTTTACGGTGGGATGTTGATCCTGAAGATGTGGCCCAGATTGACGAGGATGAGACAACACCGGGATTGGTTGGGGTTCCATTGGATGAGAGTACATTTCCAGTGCAACATGATAGTGACAGTGACTCAGAGGACTTTGATTTTGATGCCATGTTGGCAACAGAAGAATAGGAGCAGTAGTGTGCTTCATTTTTCTATATTTTGATTTTTATGTTGAACATGATGATGAAACTTTATGGCAGCACTTAAGCCTTTGGGCATTTTCAGTTTTACTTTTCTATGTTAAACTTATTTTTTTGTTATCATATGCATATTAACAATCCGACAATGAATTGAAATTTCAAATTTCCAGTTTTATGAATGCATAATAGAGTTAGACTATAGTTTTACTTTTAGTATTTACTAAATGGCATTGAAATCTTGTATGTTAAGGTTCCATGATGTTTAAATGGTATGCATTGTCCATATTTTCAAATGAATGTAATGTATACTTGCAAATTTCTTTATATATTTAAAAATTTCCCTATATTTATATAGACGTCCCCTTTGCCGCCCCCCGCCCCCCCCCCCCGTCCCCAAAATCGGCAAAAAAATTTGCCGTCCCGAAAACTTGGGGTAACACTGTGCTCAATATGTTTACTCTGCTTCTGACATTTACCATATGAATGCTAAAGCCTGAGCATTCTTGGTCCTCACCCTCACTATCTTTGTATTAATCCTAATGAGATCAATAACCCAAAAGGTTTATATGCTGCCTCCCCTACCATAGAATTGTTTCCTAACAGACACTCTCAAACTCCACAATTCCTCGCTTAGAATTGCTACTCTACCCACAGGATTAACATTCCTTAGCTAGTGGGAAAAGGTTCTCAAAATTCCCATCCCTCTTACCTATTTCTGTCTTCACTAAAGTTGACCCTAACCTCCCAATTTTTCTTCATGAAATTATTGAAGCCATAAAAAATCAATCGTAGAATAGTTCTGACAATGTTGTTCACAACTCATATTTGGAAATGAGTTTTGTTTGGTTCCTTCCTCTAATTAACAAACAAGAGTGAATTGAAGTAGTGAACACTAGCATTCATTTGATTATTGGCATCATTGAGCAACATGAATAAAGTGGGCTTTCTAATGAATGGTTCATAAGGCACAATGCTTGCTGAAGGTTTTGCAAATGGGGTTGCAAGCAAAGTGGGCTTAACCATGGAGGAAACTCCATAGTTAAGTGCACTTGGGCTAGAGTAGTACTAGGATGGGTGATCTCCCAAGAAGTCTTAGTGCTTGTCCTATGTGAGCATCACCTAGATGTAGTGAGTGCTAAGTGTTCCATTCATTCTCATGAGAGATGGGTTCTTGTGAACCACTACTAATGAAACAAATGTCAATGAGTTTGACTCAAAAACAATACAGTTGAATCCTGATGGCAATATCACAATTTGACTTCTTGTGGAAAATATCTCCTACTTATCAATTGATGAGCTTAAGAGGCTTTCTAATGAATGGTTCATGAGGCACAACACTTGCTGAAGGTTTTGCAAATGGGGTTGCAAACAAAGTGGACTTAACCATGGAGGAAAATCTGTAGTTCAACGTGCCTAAGTTGGAGTAGTATTGGGATAGGTGACCTCTTGGGAAGTCTTGGTGCTTCACCTTTGTGAGCATCTCCTAGATACAATGAGTGCTAAGTGTTCCATTCATTCTCATGAGAGATGGATTCTCGTGAACCACTACTACTAAAACATGGGTCAATGAGTTTGACTCAAAACACAGTTGAATCCTAATAGCAATATCACAATTTGACTTGCTGTGGAAAGTATCTCCTACTTATCAATTGATGAGCTTAAGGGGCTTTCTAGTGAATGGTTCATAAGGCACAACACTTGCTGAAAGTTTTGCAAATGGGGTTGCAAGAAAAGTGGGCTTAACCATGGAGGAAACTCCGTAGTTAAGTGTGCTTGAGCTGGAGTAGTACTAGGATGGGTGACCTCCCGAGAAGTTTTGGTGCTTCACCTTTGTGAGCATCACCTAGATGCAATGAGTGCTAAGTGTTCCATTCATTCTCATGAGAAATGGGTTCTTGTGAACCACTGCTAATGAAACATGGGTCAATGAGTTTGACTCAAAAACTAAATAGTTGAATCTTGATAGTGTTGGCATTAAGAGATGATAACCGGTAAGCCTGCTACCGGTACATGGCAATTAAAGTATTGTCATTGATTGGCAAAAGAGGAAAGAGGAAAGAGGTGCCTTGTCATCTCAATCTAAGGTCTAAAGATCTAAGGAGAACACTAGTGGTGGATTTGTATGTAAAGAGACTGGTTTGGCAACCGGTGACACTATGCAAGAAAGAAGAGACTATATCTGCTCATCAAGAGGAACCGGTCACTAAGCAAAATGCATCGGCAACCAAGGAAAGGATTCAACCGAGGACTGGGATACAACCGGTGTCAACTACACAACCGAGGAAAAGGTGCAACCGGTAAGTAGAGGAAGGAAAGGTGACAGGTCAAAGTTCTTGCCTGTTCACAACATGAGGATCTCAACCGATCAAGTGAAGACTTCGGTATGATAAGAAGAACAGGGGAAGTCATAGTCAACTATCTATTTAAACCAACTCTTTGATCGAGATTTACTACACTAAATCTGGAAGACTTTGAGTTAACATGGTGATTGGTTTGAGGCGCGTTTAAAGTTTTTAAAACCGAAGTTTGTAGCTTTAAAACAAGGAGTTATCTCATGCGAAGGAAAGATGCTTAACACACATCTATTGTGTTCTTCGTAAAGCAGATAAAGCAAGGGAATGCATTAGATGTTTCCTCAGTGAACTAATGCTCCACTGGGTGATGAATCCGAAGGAGATCTGTAATTAGGTCATGCATGAGTAGCGCTATTAGGGCAAAGACTCTATATATTCTTCTACCTGTCAAGAATATGATTTGCCCTCATTATGCCAAAGCAAAGAGTGAACCTATACGTTGAAGAAGCTAAGGTAAATAGAAAAGAGAAGAAAAGAGAGAAGAGTGTGCAGAGAAGCACAACAGAAAAGGAGAACATACCAGCGGTGACCAATGATGTTTCTCAGTTGAATATAACAGAGATCTTATCAGGCTATGCAAAGCCATTTGTAAAAGGTCAAATCCTTCTATTGTTTTCTAATAACTACAATAGCTAAATCCCAGTATTTTGGGTGGACTTTAACAGGTCCCTTTTACTAAATCTCTTAACTGGGTGACATCTTCTCAGGTTTTCTAAGTCCTCTAACCAGGCAGGCACTAACTGGCCTTATTGTATCAAATCCTTTAACCGGGCCGCATCTAATAGTGCGTTTTAATCCTTTAATAAGGAAGGCTCCTAACAGGGCGCACTCCAGAAGAGTGCAAAATTTGTGAGGTCTCACACCGTGGTTTTCACCCGATTTGGGTTTCCATGTGATAAATCCGGTGTCACTCTGTGATTGATTGCTTGATGTTTCTTTTATGCTTGAATCTGTTTTCCTGACAGTTATAATTTCACATCATTGGATTTATTAGATAAGTTTTATAGGTGCTGATTCACCCCTCCCCTCTCAGTACCGGTTGGGACTGTCAGATAGCAATATCACAATTTGACTTATCAACATGAATAAACTCTGCAAGCAATAATCTGTCCCTTTTATTTAAGAATGTAGGAACGGAAATTTCTGAAATGATGCAGATGAAGCTGAATTAGCTTTGTATCCGAAACACTGGGCAAGAAAAGGAAAAAGCTCTAGTGATATGACTATGAGGGGTGTGAGGCAGTGGTGACCCATAATGCACTAACATATTCTCATCCCTGCACAAGCATGGTCTCAAAGAGAACATTGTAAGGAGACTAACCCCTCCTCCCTGCCCAAGCATGGTCCCAGGGATTTTGTTATACACCAAATTAATGGTTTCATTTTTAGTAGCTTTTGTGTCATCTTGAGATTTCGGAGCTTCTTTAAAATATGTTCAGCAAAAGATACTTGTATGGTGTCTAGTGTATGTGCTATTTATAATCCGGGCAAAGATCAAAGCTATTGTGGATGTCTCTTGTGTTTGTCATGCTCTCCAACTTCTTGTTCATGCCATGTAAGTCCTTGTGAAGGGAGTCTGAAACAATTGTATCAAGTTCAATCTGGTGGCTCTTCTTAGAAAAATGTAGAAAACCAAGTCTGCGAGTATTTCTGTTCTGATGTATTCTTACTGAATGCTTTTATTTTAATGGGCATTCCGTCTTTCATCTCTGCTTTCTTTTAATGTAAAGCTTTATTCTTTCCAAAGAAATGCTAGATCTACCTTTTTCTGTAATTTTGGCCATCTGTTTTGTGCACGTCTTCATGAATTTCTACTTCAATTTTTTTTGATGAAAAGAAAAGCTCATGGTGTGAATGTGATGTGTGTGTAGGTGATGTACTCATCTTTGGATCCTGATGGAAATCTAAACTTGCACCATTTCATAATCACGATGGCTGTGGTTATGATCTTGTTGTCTCAATTACCTTCGTTCCATTCTCTGAGATATATCAATTCTGCATCCCTGTTTCTAAGCTTGGGATACAGCTTTTGCATTGTGATTGCATGTGTCATTGCAGGTATAATTTTACTCAGTCAGTATTCCTCATTTTATCAATTCTGTTGAACACCAATTTGATCAGTCGATATCTCAAAAAACAATTTATATTGCATCCCTCCTTCAAGCTAGGGGTATAGCTCTTGCATTGTAATTGGACAAATTAGTGCAGATACAATATTATATTCAGTGTCGGTATTCCAAATTTTATAAGTTTCATTTAACATTATTTTTGGTCAATCAAAAGTTAGAAAAGAAAAACCAAAATAAAAAATTATACTGTTTTGGACAGGCTATTCAAGTGAAAGCCAGTCAAAAGATTATTCCCTTACTGGGTCAAAAATCATCCGTATTTTCAGTGGATTCAAAGCTGTGTCCATCATGGGGACTAATTTTGGCAATGGTATTCTCCCTGAAATACAGGTTGAGTCCTAAACTTTATTCTCTTTATCTTTTAATCTCTGACTAAATGCCACCTGCATTACTTTCATAATTTCATATCTAAAGAGGCTGTTATTGAGATTTGGTGAGATGACTTAAATGTCCATTGGCATAAAGTGGCATGTAGGTCCTATCAAATATATCTTCTTTTTTATTTGTGTGGGTGTTTTGGCTTTGTAAGATTGTTTTGATTGAAGATTTTATTTACTAGATTATGACAATGGCATTATTGTGCCAAAAGAAAGTGTGTTTCATTCTCTACATTTTACAGGCAACTCTTGCCCCTCCAGTTACAGGGAAGATGTTTAAAGGGCTATGCATGTGCTATGGAGTAATAATGGCAACATATTACAGTGTTGCAATATCAGGCTACTGGGCATTTGGCAATAATGTCCGTGATAACATATTGGAAAATCTTATGCCAGCTGACGAGGGTATAGCTGTGGTACCTGTTTGGTTGCTTTCTATTGCTGTGATTTTTATACTCTTACAGCTTGTCGCCGTAGCACTGGTAAGCCTGATGTATCCTTGTTGCTTTAATTTTGACTTTGTTTAATGGTGATAATCCTCCACTGATTGTTGATGGAAAATAAGGTGTACTGTCAAGTGGCTTATGAAATCTTAGAGAAGAAATCAGCAGATGTGAGTATGGGCGTCTTCTCACCGCGAAACCTACTTCCTAGGCTGTTTCTGAGATCTCTGTACATCATAATATGTGCATTTGTTGCAGCTATGTTACCTTTCTTTGGAGACATCAATGCATTGGTGGGGGCTATGGGATTTATTCCATTGGATTTCATCCTTCCAATGCTGCTTTATAATATCAGTTTCAAGCCAGCTCGCGTTTCTATGATTTTCTTAGTCAACAGCTTAATTGTGATCATTTTCACAGGTGTAGGAATCATGGGTACTATTTCCTCAGTTCGCCAAATAGTTGTTGATGCAAAACTGTTCAAGCTGTTTAGCACCACTGTAATTGACTAATTTTTTCTTTTTTCTGTGACTTAAGTTACATGAAATTGTGTAATAGTGATAATCCTCATGAAAAATAAGGTGTACTGCCATGCGACCTATGATTTCTTAGAAAATAAATTAGCAGATGTGAGGATGGGTGCGATTTCACCACAAAACCTGCTTCCTAGGTTAGTTCTGGGATCTCGGTACGTATCTGTGCATTTGTTGCAGCCATGCTACCTTTCTTTGGAGACACTAATGCATTGGTGTGGTTTATTGGGTTTATCCCATAGATTCCATCCTTCCGGTGTTGCTTTATAATATAAGTTTCAGACCAGCTTGTGCTTCTATGATTTTCTTGGCCAACAACATTATCATGATTATTTTCACAGGCATAGGAATCTTGGGTACTATTTGTTAAGCCTGTTATATAGTTGTTAATGCAAAACTATTCAAGCCATTTAGCACTACTGAGGTTGACTAATTGCTTCTTTCCCCTACCTAAATTCCGAGATATTGGTCGTGCAACAGCATTGTCTATTCAATACCTATTATAAATGTTGAAATTGTATACAGCTAAGCACAGAGGCCTTTGGCTGAGTGCTTAAACTTATTTTTCAAAATTTGTAAAGGATATTTTAGTACCTTTAACATCATAGATTAAAAATGACATGACAATTTTATGTGAAACATCAATGTCTCCAGTGTTTGTAGAGTATCTAATTACACTGAGGATTTCATATAAAATTATATGATAAGGGCAAAGCAGATCATGCCAATTACTGATGACAATACATTGTCTGAATAAACCAAACCCCTAAAACAAAGAACATTGAAACTAGTAAAGAAGGTGCACTGTGAGCATCTTATTAAATAGTCAAAGGAAGAGAAAGATTTCTATAGTAGTTGGAGTTTCTTAGGGATTTAGCACATCTATGCGTGTAAGCATCACAAGTGAATGCGGTCAAGGGTAGAGAGCCCAGTGAAGGGAAACCATTTTCTTGTAGCAAGACCACAAAATCTCATTTTGGACCTCATAATTTGAGGAATTGTTGGCTAAATTTTTTGTAAGTCGCTAAGGCTACACCTTACAAAATTGTGACTTCTCTCCTCTCAGCAATAGGGGAGACTCCCGTCTTACCGCAAATGGCTTCAGTAGGACTTCAACTGAAACTGAACAAAGGGGTGATTCTTCCAATCTTTTCCTCTTTTTTCAGGGAAGATTCACAAGTAATAACAACTTTTTAATTCTACAAAGATCTTCTACTGCTACGATAATACTAGTGACTCGGTAGTTGACATAAGAACAACTCCTAAGGTAGCAATTATAATTATATTTGGTAGATTAAGAACAAAGGCCCAAGGCCTCTTGCGATTAATCCTATTTGAAGAATAACTAGAATCAATAGTGAGGCTCAAAGTCTCTCACTAATAATCTTGGACTTAAAATTAAACACTCAAAGTTGAAGCTCAAAGTCTTCAACTCCTAGTATTTGCAGACACTATTGAATTATAGCAACATAAGAAAACATCATTCAATTACAAGACTTGCAACACAAAGTTTGGAAAATCTTGCCCCTTTCATTCACTTTTGAAAATTTGCACAATGAAACACAAAGTTTTCACCACACAAGCTTCTCAAGCATAGGTTTCTTGCTTAAAACAAAAGATAAATATTTACAATGAACTCTCTCCTTTATATAGGAAAAGAGGAGAGAGAAAAATGGAGAGAAAAGGGGAAAACCCTCAACCACTTTGATTTATTCAAAAATTAACTAACTATTCATCTTTGACTTATTCAAAATTGCATGCCTAATGAACCTGCAACTTGATTATATGAAGCGGTTATACAGGTACATGTTTACTTTGTATTTACAAAAAGTTTTGCTTCTACATGCAATTTGTCATACCTATTATATTAAAGCATGAAGTAACTGAGATGTTTGGAAAACATCTTCACAAAGTATCTTCAAAATCTCCAAACTTTTTTTGGGATTCATAGACAACCACTTCATTTGGTGCTCCTATATGTTGTGCAATTATGGTCACCTTTTGGATTAAGCTTGCACTTTCAGACATAACATTCTTATACTCAATTAGATGATTTTGTAGATTATCCAGTGAAGTTTTGTGGCTTGTTAGCGTATCAATCATACCGAAGTCAAAGTTATCCGCCTCGAGCTATAGGTGAATAACTCTTGTGAACCCTATCAAAATATCTCTTTCTTCAGCGATTTCACCATCTTCAGTGATTATTTGGCATGTCAATTGTTGAAAGCAACCACTAATCATGCGCTCATAGTTATCAAGGTGTTCCATTGTTGCCTTACTTTTTGTCACGAGTCCTTGCGTAACCTATTCCTTATTAACCATTAGATGCAAATAACCATAGTACATTTCCGCTAAAGAAATGATTCCATAGTCACATAAGACATCCAGATCAACTTTTGTCATGCTCCTCCAGACATCAAGATCCGCATCTAGGAATTGGAGTTGTTGATTGAAGGAAGTAAGGAGCTCATTTAGCTTAGCCAAGACCTCTCTTCCCCGTTTGCAAACCTTCAAAACATTTTGAATTACTTGCACGCCTTGTGATTCCAAATGGCTGTCCCATTCATCTATGGCCTTTACTTTCCTTTTTATCTGCCTTGTAAGCTCAAGATTAACTAATAGAGAAGAAGACTTCATTTTTTCTATGATGTCTAGAAGTTGTGTGTTCTTCTCCTTCACTCTATTCTTCTTTTCTCACAATTTATCATTCCTTTGAGTGAGTAGACTGACCGCATCTTGTGCATCTTGTTGACAACCCAGATGTGTTTGTTTTCCAAGTTTAATTCTGTTGAACTTTTAGTCTGTGTCCTGCATCTCCTCTGTAGGTTTATCAACAAGAGGTTCAACTACCTCCACATACTTGACTTCATCGTTGTCAACCATGACCCTCGAAACCATTTTTGCCTTTTTGTTCGTAGGGGCCTTGGTCCTAGCAACTTGCTTGTAATCATGATCTTCAGGTGGGATTTCCTCCTCTCTCTTCTGAGTGATTATGCTGAGCCATGGAGGAAGGGAAAAGGATGAAGATCCTGTTGCAAATGTAGTAACCAAAGTGGTTACCGAGGTAACTTGTGCAACTGTTGCCACAATGGGAGGAGTCTTTGTCTAAATAGCTACTAGAGTGGGACTATTATGAGTTACCTCAGCCATGAACTGCTCAAACTGTGCTGAAGTGGTATCCATTATTGCCATAGATGAAACTGCCATAGAGGGGATAGTCATAGAATATGTGTCAAACACATTTTGAAAACTTTGATATCGATCCATTGACAAGATTTTTGGAGCAATTGATGAGATAGGCAGAGCTCATGTTATCAATACTGAATCTTTAGGTGAAGGTGTTTGCTTTGTGGAGAATGCATTCATGACTGTATACAATGGTGAATTAGGTGATTCATGTGACACAAGACCAGAGTCAGGAAGTGTAGTAGCAACTGATACGTCCACAGGAGGAGGTACTATGAAAGTAGACTTCATTAACTATGGTATCTCATCCTCACTGGAATCAATCTGGATCTTTTGAGGTTGCATGACTTTAACCTCAATTACCCTTCCCGTAGCCTTACCTCATTTGATGGAAAGCTTTGGAATAGATGCAATCGGAAGCTCTGAGATAGTGGTAAACGCATCATCTTTACCTTTACCTCTAATTTCCAACCTTAAACTGATTGGACCAACAAGATCGAAGTCTTTACCTTGCTTGATCTTGATATAGTTCAGGCCTCTCCTTTTTAACCAAATATTGGTATTAGCAAGGATTGATTGAAAACGATCCCAAGTAGATGTACTCTCCTTAGAGGATCATATTGGAGGAAGAATGCACAAATCCTCCCCATGATGTTTTGTGTAATTTGGATCAAGGATATCATTATCATCAACAAAACCAAGAGGAACTTGTGCAAGGTTGAAGTCAACAATTTGCTTGATAGTTAACCGACAATAGTCCATCTTATGGATATCTACCTCCGTGTGCAAATCAATCCATATGTCCTCAAGGTGATGTACATGAAGAAACTGTCTTCTCATCTTGTCATTTAGGCCTCTCCAATCAAAACAACTCCTGGACATGAACTTCTTCAATGTGATCCTTTGAAGTTTGAATTCCATATTCTTTTCCTTGGGCACAATGTCCAAAGAGTATCCACCAATCCTTAATGGATTCTTTGAGGAAATCTCCACCCCTGGTCTATGCAAGGTGGATTGGTATGCTTGCACTGCCATGAGCTGCCTCGCCAACTCAATCAAAATGATTTTGTCGGAGGGTACCATGGGAGTGTGTACGACTCGCCTCTAAAATCCCCAACTTGCATGTATGTGAAGTTAGGGAACTGTAGGAAAATGCAGCCATATTAATTCACCTTGATCCATGCCTCATTTGACACTCATTTATTTGAGAGCTCTTTATCAAACAAGCACATGTAATACCCGTAGAAGGCATCTTGTACTCTAAGGCAATGCACTCGGCTAGCCCTTAGAGGCAGTTGGTCATAATATTTCCAAACAAGCACTAATGTTCTATCTCCCTTGGTAGTGAGTCCCGAAAAAGAACCCAGGGCAGAAGCAATATACACCAAGTAGGAATTCATATAGAGTGTCCCCGTAGTAGTGACTTGAGATAACTTCTCACAGTGGACATCAGTAATCATTTCTCCCCAAAATATCTTTTGTTTTCTTCTAACAATAAGAGATATGTATTTGTACATCTAGGGCTCAAAAATGTTAGAACTTTTAAGGCCTCCAATTCAACTAAGCAATGTGATAAGATCATTGATTTCTTCTTTGAAATCTGTGCAATGTACCCCCTTGGGCCATCTTACAAGATTCAACCTCTTGTTGATCAACCAGTTATCATTAACATATCTGATACAATATGATGTATCTTCATTCCATATGTCCAAAGCCTTCTGTTTTGAAATATTGGTGACTAATGGAGTAGGAGGAACTCGGAAGATTCTATCAATAGTCTCAGGATCTAAACTAATGATAGTGTTTCCTTCTTGATCTCTGATAATTCTGGATAAGCGATCAAAGTTCTTGGCACAAGCAAACATGAACTCTGGTTCAAGGGAAGCCAAGGTAAATTTAGAAACCATATGTATACTACTTTATTTTATGTAAAACATATCCTCTGTTGCTGCAACATCCACCCCTTTGAAGAAATCATCAATGCCAATGTGTGCAATATTTGTGTCCTTGATATCTTTACAATATGAAACTTGTGAAGGAGGAATAGAATTATGGTACTAATCATATTGGTATTTCATTTTCTTCTTCTCTTTACCTTTACTTGGTACAATCTTGTTTGACATAACAAGAATATGTGTCCAAACAATTGTGACATAAACATTCCAAAACATAAAAACATCTTCAAAGGATTGATCCATTGCACTCTTTTGTACATACAAATGTGAGCTTTAATATTTTTGTATATGGTTGGAAATGATGGGGCAATGAGAGAAAGAATGAGTTTTTAGCTTAAAAATGTCATGGAAGAGCCAAAAATGGGTTTCTTGGAGGTGATTGCAAATGCGGATAGCAAGAAGTATGAAAGGAAACACGTATGCAAATGAGTGAACAAGATGTTTACTTTATGATGGAACTAAGATATTCCTTTAAAAGTAAATCAATTTAACCATCATCATAAGTTTTAAGTCAAGTGGCAACGGTTAGGTGAATATAAAAAAAAACTTATATAAGTGGAATTTTTGGAAGTGAAGGTATGTTGCAAAGCGAGCTTTCTTTTTTTAATGATTCCATTCAAGAACAGGGTTTTTAATTCCGACTGCATATGCAAACAAGATGAAACATTTGCATATGCAACTTGGAGAAATGAAGATGGGAGATACAAGGAACACAAAATATGACACAAAACAAATGCAAATCTGAAAATAAAATGATAAGATTTGCAAAAGACGGATGAACAAACATATATACAACTATACACAAGAAATCTTACCTCTCTTCCACAAAAAGTAAAGGAAGAAGTCTCTTGCAATCTTTATACAAAACTTGAATAAAATCAAGAAGATTTTCAGATTTAGAAATGATTGAAGCAAAGAATCTTATATAGATTTCGAATCTTGATTCAATCCTTTAAAAATGAATGTCCTTTAGAGTCAAGATTCATTGTTTGCCAAGTGTTGAACAATAGAGAAACAATTTGCACATGAATAGCAACCAAATTGACTAAATCAAACATACATGCAAATGCTTTAAAAAATGACGCCTAGGGCATCAAATCCACTTGAAAATGATAATAAACAAGATGAAAACGTGATTCCGTACCCTAGAATCCTTCCTTGATGCAAAACATTTGAGTTTTAGTGATCAAATCAGTTTTCTATGGGCCATTTTTTTAGCAAAGGATGGCTAAAACCGGGTTGTTCTTGAGTGAAAACATATATGCAAATCCTTCAAAAATTGCCACCAGCAGTAGTTGAAGAAAAATGTACTTTATAGGAAGAAAAGAATGTAAAAACAACATGCAATCCTCTCCAAAATTGCCACTAGCAAATCAACTTGAATAAAGACACGTTTTTAAGAGTTAAAAACATATGCGTTTTGGCCAAAAATCGTCACCCAACACTTAGTTACATCAAAATGGGTTGTTATGGGATAAAAACATGTCTTTTGGGCAAAAATCACCACCCAATACTTAGCAATGGAAAACAAAGGTAAAAAGACTTTATAACGACCTTTTTAAGAGCTAAAACACTTGCTCTTAGTCTCAAAATCACCACCCTTCACTTAAGTTCAAAAAATCAGGCTTTTTAAAGACAAGAACATATGTTCTTTAACTCAAAATTGCCACTTAACATTTTGCTATTAAGGATGAGCTTTTCAAAGACAAGAACATATGTAGTTTTGAGTTTGAATTCACCACTCAAATGCATAATGCACTTTTTGGAAACAAAAACATGTGTTTTACTTATCAAAAACTCCACTTACATGGGTTCTTATGGGATAAAAACATGTCTTTTGGGCAAAAATCACCACCCAATACTTAGCAATGGAAAACAAAGGTAACAAGACTTTATAACGGCCTTTTTAAGAGCTAAAACACTTGCTCTTAGTCTCAAAATCACCACCCTTCACTTAAGTTCAAAAAAATCGGGCTTTTTAAAGACAAGAACATATGTTCTTTAACTCAAAATTGCCACTTAACATTTTGCTATTAAGGATGAGCTTTTTAAAGACAAGAACATATGTAGTTTTGAGTTTGAATTCACCACTAAAATGCATAACGCACTTTTTGGAAACAAAAACATGTGTTTCAGTTATCAAAAACTCCACTTACATGTTAATACTTCTCTAATAAAGACTTCTATGGGCTGTTTTTTTAGCAAAGGATGGTTAAAACCGGGTTGTTCTTGAGTGAAAACATATATGCAAATCCTTAAAAAATTGCCACCAGCAGTAGTTGAAGAAAAATGCACTTTATAGGAAGAAAAGCATGTAAAAAACAACATGCAATCCTCTCCAAAATTGCCACTAGCAGCAACTTGAATAAAGACACATTTTTAAGAGGTAAAAATATATGCGTTTTGGCCAAAAATCGCCACCCAACACTTAGTTACATCAAAATGGGTTCTTATGGGATAAAAACATGTCTTTTGGGTAAAAATCACCACCCAATACTTAGCAATGGAAAACAAAGGTAAAAAGACTTTATAACGGCCTTTTTAAGAGCTAAAACACTTGCTCTTAGTCTCAAAATCACCACCCTTCACTTAAGTCCAAAAAATCGGGCTTTTTAAAGACAAGAACATATGTTCTTTAACTCAAAATTGCCACTTAACATTTTGCTATTAAGGCTGAGCTTTTCAAAGACAAGAACATATGTAGTTTTGAGTTTGAATTCACCACTAAAATGCATAATGCACTTTTTGGAAACAAAAACATATGTGTTTTACTTATAAAAAACTCCACTTACATGTATTAACATGTCAAAGTCTTTATTAGAGAAGTAATAATGTGCTTTTTAGGAGAAAAAACACATGTTTTTCTAAAATGCATGTGTTATTGGGTTTAAATTCCCCACTTACATGAATTCAAGTCAAAACTCAAGTTAATAAATACATTTATGGGTTTTTAAAATGCAATAACATGTGTATTTAGCTTCAAATTCCCCACTTACACATGTTGAGTGACATATTTTAAATTAAAAATATGTAATTGCATTAAAAAACCCCACTTACATGCATTTAATAGGTGTTCTACATATGTATATATGCTATGAATGATGAAAACCTCACCTTTATGCACATTTAAATACCTCATGTAATTAAATTTAATTAATAACTATAGTTTTTAGTAAAGTAACATGAAAATAGACTTAAAAGACCAATTTTCATAAAGTATTAAAAACTATGGTTAAATCACCTCAAAATTAGTTGAAAATTAAAAATAAATGCTAAAATCCATTTTAAATATTAAAAATAATTTTATTACGTGCAATTGCTGACAAAAGTCCACTTTTGGAGGATTTTTAATAAAATATGGAGTTGCCCTGAAAAACCCCACCCTTTTCTTTATAACTTGAGCTAGACAACTCCATTTGACATCTAAGATAGTTCGAAACGAGCAGAATTCAAAGGGCTATTGACTTAAGGGAAAAACATGGTGAAAAAAATATTATCAAGAAGTAAAAAAATAAAGAAAAGGACTTGAAGATTGCCAAAAATCAAGTACTTGCAGTAAGAGAAGAAAAACTCATCCTAACAAGAAATAAGGTGATTAACTTGATAGAAATCCTCAAAAGGATGCATGAAATATGCAAAATAAAAGACATTTGAAAGATGACAAATTGTCGTTACAACACAATATCCAATACATCGAAAACGTAGAGGATACACCTATGAATCCATGAGAAAATTGCATAGGGTTGCCACAATTTTGTGATGTCAGCAATTGAGGACAACAACTAGCTCTAATTGGGGAACGTACCTTGTTTCTTCTTAGAAACAATGAGGAATGTAGAATCCAGACAACTAATGAATGAAACAATGACTGGAAACAAAAAGATTCAAAATCCTAAAAATCTAAAAAGACTTGGACATTATGTACATGGGTACTTATTTGGAGCTTATTCAAAATAATGCTTCAGATGTTGCACACTGTATGGAAGTGCAAAAGGAGTTCTGTCACGGTAGGCCAACAAGAAACTATTTTCTCTTACCACTTGGTGAATTGTGAAAGGACCTCGCTAGAGAGAATCAAATTTACCATGCATTCCTTTTGGTGCTTGCCTTTTATCCCATAGTAGGACATGATCACCAACCTGGAATTCTCTCTACTTATCTTTTTTGTCAAAAAAATTCTCGACTTGCTTCTGATGTGTTGTAAATCGATCCACCACTTGTGTTCTTTGTTCCTCCAACTGATGTAGGAACATGATTCTTTTATCCAAGGAACTCTCAAAAGTTCCTTCTTCAATGACCTTAGCCAATTTAAGAGAAGGAAGTTTCAAAGTTATGGGAATTTATGAATTTAAACCATAAAGGAGCTGAAATGGTAACATGCCAATAGCCTCCTTGGGCATAATTTTGTCCGCCCATAAAGCATAAAACAAAGCCCTGTGCCAGGACCTTTGATTTTCATCCACCAGCTTGCGAATGATAGTAACCATATTTTTGTTACTTGATTCAGCCTAACCATTTCCTTGCGGATAATAGTCAGATGAATGAGAAAGAGTGATACCATGCTCAAAACAAAACTATGTGATCTCTGATGAGGAGAAAAGTGAAGCATTGTCTGTCATGATCTTATTGGGTACCCCAAAGTGAGAAATTATATTCTTCTTCAAGAATGAACATACCATTGATGATGTTGCATTCTTTACAGGGATTGCTTCCACCCACTTAGTAAAATAATCTGTTGTAGTCAAAACATATGTATGCCTTGCACTAGATGTAGGATTGATAGTACTGATGAAATCGAGGCCCCATTGTTGAAATAGTTCCTCAATCACTACCGGCTTCAAAGGTAGTGAGGAGAGCTTTTTCTTTCCTACAAGCTGCTGACAATGATCACACTTGCGTACCCAACTATATGCATCTTGAAAAAGAGCTGGTCAGTAGTATCTTGCTCGTAAAATCTTATGAGCACTCACAAGTGCTGAAAAATGCCCACCACATGCCAAATCATGAAATGTCTAGCAATCTAACCTTTTGTGCTTTATCCACACAATAAAGAAATATGTCATCAATGGTACGTTTATAAAAACCACTGTCCCAAAGAACAAAGTGTGCAACTCTCAACTTTGGAATTCTTTGCTTGTAAGTTGATTATGCCAGACATTCACCATACATGAGAAAGTATGCGATGTCAAAATACCATTCATTAGTTGTACTTACAAATAAGACTTTAGGTAAATCTTTAGGAGTTTCTTCTTCAGGTTCATTTTCAGCCATAAGCTAACATAAACTTTTACCACGAACTAACTTAGTTGGTTTGATCTCAATATCATATTCTTGGATCTTGGCAATCCAATTGCCTCCTTTTGTTCTGAACTCTTGCTATGTCAAGATTGACTTGACAATTGTATCAGGAACCAAGACTACATGTGAATTTAGGATGTAAAACCTAAAGTATTTAACTACCCTCACAACTGCAAAAACATTTTTCTCCATTAGTGAATACTTCATCTCATGTGACTTGAGTGGACAAATTATGAATGCAATAGGAGATTCTATATCTTCAACATTCTTCTACATGAGGATAGTTGACATGGTATGTTTAGAGGCATAACTGTACATGATAAGCTCCTTTGTATAGTTTGGAAAAATTCACACAGGTGCTTGAGCTATCACTTCTTTAATTTCTTTGAAAGTAGCATTCCCCTCAGCACTCCAACAAAAAAATGATTCTCCTTTCATCAAATTTGAAATATGACGAGTCTTTTCCATGAAGTTTGGAATGAACCTTGATAAGAAATTTACCTTTCCGAAGAAAGAATGAACGACAGTTTTGCTGGTAGGTAGTGACAAACTTTGAATAGAATTGACCTGCTCAGGATCAATCTTTATTCCTTATTTAGACACAATATGTCCAAGAAGTTTACCTTTGGTAACCCCAAAAATTGACTTTTTAGGATTGAGAGAAATTCCATGTCGACGACATCTCTCCAACACTTGACACAAATGATACACATGATCTTGCCTTTTCTTGGAGAAAATAGTAAGGTTGTCAACGCAAACCACAATGAATTCATCCTTGATGTCACGAAAAGCTAAATCCATTTCTCATTGGAAAGTAGTACCTGCATTTATCAATCCAAAGGGCATTTTGTTGTAAGAAAACATACCCCATGGAGTTGTAAATGCGGTTTTGTATTGATCATCTTTCCTGACTTCAATTTGATTGTAGCCGAAAAATCCATCGAGCATGGATAACATCTAGGAACCAGTCACTGTTTGCAAAACATGATCCATGATTGGAAAAGAATAGTTATTCTCGAAGGATGCTTGATTCACATTAAGAAAATCCACACAAATGTGAATCTCACCGTTCTTTTTTTGTACTGCGACGATGTTAACTACCAATGTGGAATGCCGAATATGGAAGATTATTCTAGCATCCAACATCTTTTGGATCTATACCAAAATAGTGCCAAAAATATTTGGATTATACTACCGCTACTTTTGGCTGAAAGGAGTAGTTCCTACTTTGAGAGGAATATCATGTTGTAGCACTTTAGGACGAAAATATTTCAAGTCATCATATGAGTATGCCAAAACATCAATATACTCACACAAAAGATCAATAAATTGATCTCTTTCTTTTGATGTGCAACATTTACCAATATTCACAAACTTTGGATCAACAACTGATCTTAAATTGCACTTCTCAAATTTCATGGCAGAACTAGATCCAACCTCTTGTTGATTTTTGACATAACAATCGTGTTTGTCAAACAACCGCTCCAAAGAGACCAAGCCACACAAAATTTTATTTCCTTTTAGCTGAATGAACTCATCACTGGTAACATGATCTTTTTCAGAGATATTTTATCGAGGAGGTGAACAACTACCTTCAAAATACAATGCTTCAAAATTTTCTCTTGTCTCCAGAAAATTGATAATTTGATTATCATCATTGAAAACTTGCCAATGCTCATAATTATCAGGAACGCTTGGGCGAAAAACCAATTGAATTGAGTATCTATCTTGCTCAAAAATCTTATGAGGATTTAAGAGTGTAGCCGAGGTGGTGAGAGAATCAGATTTATCATTAAACTCTCTCAGAACCATAGAAATATTAAAGGCATCAAAATCTTCAATATAATCCCATACCAAAATTTTGTAATGCTTGAGTCTTTCATTCCTTGTTTGGTACTTATTCCGAACTTGACATACTACAAGTTCAACATCTCCTTGAGCATGTAAATTACGAATCCCCCTATTTTGGGCATCATCAATACCCAATATAAAAGCTTCATATTCAACATTATTGTTGGTGTTATCAAACTACAGCTTGAAGGAATATGGAAACAACTTGCCTTGTGGAGAAATTAAAACTACTCTGGCACCTGAACTAGTTGATGCACAACTGCCATTAAATTCCAACATCCACACTTCATTTGATCTTGAAGTACTTGCATCATCATATGAAAGATACGAACTCATAACATCATTAACCTCCATAGTTTTTTTAACCATCGTAGTAGTTGCAGGAACACCATCAACTACTTGATCCTCAATTGCATCAACAAATATATCACTATCAGTAACATATGACAACATGGATGCATCGAAAGGCCAATCTTCAACAAATTTTTAAACATCATTGATATGAAGGTAATAATTACCCATTCTGACTGACTCAAAAATAATTTGTGCATGAGGATTATTAGACTTAACAACTATATACTTAGTTTCCCTTTCAGGAAGAAACTTCTACATGTTTCCCTTAACATGTATTCGTGCTTTAGACATATCCATGTTAAGTTCTCCACCCACATCCTTACAAAATTTTGACCAAGCAACATACCATAGGAAGAAGGAACATCAATGACCAAAACAATCATCTTGATTTTCTTTTCAGGGAAAGATGCAAATGCAAACTGAGCATCCTTGATTTGCCCCCGAAGAGGCACTTATTTATTTTCCATAGAATAACAATTTCCAAAAGTCTTTATCAAAGTAAGACCTAAGGTTTCAACTACTTTGGCTAGCATGACATTATTAGATGCTCCAGAATCAATAACACAATTACTTAGCTTGAAACCATTGATAAGAAGGGAAATATAGAAAGTGTTGGGATAGGAAAGATAAAGTACTGAGAGGGGAGGGGTGAATCAGTACCCACAAAACTTTTACTGAATAAACAATCTGCAATAGTAGTGTCTATCTAACCAACTGATTCCATTGTTTGTAACATACATTCAAATAACTTATAAATGTAAAGTGCATGAAAACAAACAATAAACCATACATAAAATGTAATCACATGACACAAGTATTTTGGTTACACAGAAACCCTTGTTAGAAGGTAAAAACTACAGTGGGGATAACACCCACAAATTCTTCACTACTGCAGTAAATAAAGTATATCGGTTAAGGCTACAAGTGTGATCACTTTTAGTGATCTTACCCTGTTAGGAGTAACTAAAGATCGATTAGATCTACCTTGTGAAAGGATTAATTTAGCAACACCAATTAAGTGTGCACTCAGTTAAGAGATTTACAATAGAATGTTAAGTCTACTCTGTTAAGAGATTTTCAATCCTACTATGATGGTTAGAAGATAACATAAAATATCTGCAATTGACAACTATGACTTGTCTGAATCAGATCAATGAAATACCAATTCAATTTCACCTTGATGTGTAGTGTATTGCTCTTTTTTATGCTCGGTAGCCTTGTATGTTTCTGAATAAATTGAATACTAACTCTGATAACTTCTCTTGTCATGTAAACCCTTGTTTGAATTCTGATGTCCTATAGGCGGTGACTTCTTCATGATCTCCCTCTTGTTATTTCAAAATGACATCAATTATAATTATATAGAAAATTTCTTTGACCTAATTAGGTTTACGACATCTTAGAAAACCTAAGATCTACTGTGTACAAAAATAACCTAGATCTAACTATTACATAGGAATCATCACAACAATTAATGATTACATCCATAATAAATGTGCCTCGATCTTGGTAAAATATTTATAGATCCGTGTAAACCGTTTGCATAGATAAATGTGTCATTGTTAATTACTATGCCATTTCTTGAACAACTCGGTAAACACTACATTCTTTGTTTGGTGAATAACTTGATGCTCGGTGTTCACTGACTCAGTGCTCGGTATACTGTGATGCTTGGTAAATATACTCGGTTAAACCAGTATCTATTTAACTTTCGGTTCTTCCTTGAGATTGCTTTGTATGAAATCTTTGTAAGTTCAATCGACTAGCTTCTATAGCTTCTTATTTCATCTTTTACTGACTGATCTTAGTTGATACTAATGACAACACTTAATGCTCAAATAGAGATAACAATCTCCCCCTTTGGCATTAGTATCAAAACCATAATGTATATGTGCCAAATCAAATTTTTTTCTAACTCCATATATACATATATACCAAAATTTACTAACTCTTCTACAAAAATCTCCCCCTTGGTGCATGCTCTCGGTATGTAGTATAGTACATTGGCATATACATGATTTCCCCCTTTTTGAAATTAATGCCAAAATAAAATGTACTTATAGCTTATCAAAAATATGCTAGTGGGTTTTCTTCAGTGAAGCCAAGAGGTTTTCCCATTCCTCTTTCAAGTTGGTGAGAGAAATGTGCTCAAGACCGACTTGTGCATGCATATCAAATATGTTCTCCAAAACTGATAGCTCTGGTGTAGCTTCCAAGGCTTGTGCCTTCACAACGTGTCTCTCAATGATCTTGAGGTGAGGAAGCAGCTTGGCTTGTAGCTCGGTGACCTGGTCACTTATGATATCTTCCTGCTTCCTTAGATCTTCTCTTAACTGCCTCAATTCTTGTACTTTAAGAATATTCTTATGAAAAGCATCTGGCTCGGTTAGAGAAGCATTTGCACTAGCTAAGATGTTTGCATCTAGCTTCTTGGTTTTCTCACTGACCTCAGTAGTGAATGTTTCCACAGTGCATAATTTAAACAAAATTTGAATTATTTTCTGAGTTATTGATTGTAGCTTGGTTATAACTTTAGAAAGCTTTACCTTATTGATTGCCACTTCTTGGTTGATCTTCTCTGTTAGTTTGAATTGTATTTTTGCCTCTGCCCTTTTCTCTATCCTTTTCTTAGCATCTATGTCTGGGGCATTGATATGTTGTGTAAGAGTTGCAAGTTGGTCCAAAATGGGTGTATCTTCATTTATTTGGACATTGAGAATTACCTACTACAGAATGTCTTTAACATCCTCTAAGATTTTCTTACTCTTACTTTCCTTCCTCAGTTTTTCTTGTGCTTCCTTTCTTGTACACAACTCTCCATATTTTCTCAATTCCTTAGGGTCTAAGGTCCTTGGGTCACATTCTGGAATAATAATTATTTCATCCAAGGTAACTAGTCCTTTTCCATGTTTCCTCTTCTTCTTCTTAGACTCTTGTGGAGATAACTTAACAAATGGAACTAGAGATTTTACCTCTACATTTGTCTTGTCTAGCTCGGTTGACACTATTTCTTCCTTCTTCTGCTCCTCGGTGACTTGAGTCTCGGTCAATTGGGTTGGAGCCTCTGATGTAGTGTCGGTGAGTGTGGTCTTTGTAGGCTTAGGATCTTCCAGTGCATGTGTGTCAGCCTCCTGTTCCTTAGGCTCATTTGACTTTTCCGTGCCTTGAATGCATGTTCCTTATTCCCCTATTGTATCCTTTGGTTTCTCGGGGATTGAGGCTTCAAGTTCCTTTTGTGTTATTATTTCAACTGCTTGAACTAGTATAGGAAGGTCACCCGATATAATACTTACTGCTAGCTCGGTGGAGGCTTGTTCTTCTTGTTGAGATCCAGCAATTGTGACATCCTCATCATCTTTGATGTCATCAGGGTCTCCATTAGTAATGTCCTCTATGAGTACATCATTGGAACCATCATCAATTCCCTATATAATCACTTGCTCGGGTGCATCCTGGATTACATCTAGGTACTCAGTGGCATTAGTAGTATTAGGCACCTCGGTGTCTAATAACTCAATGGGGTTCTTAACTGCTAGATCTGCATCATCTGCATGGATGTCTTTACCTTTCCTTTTAGTCTTCCTCTCAGGGATTATGGCCAAAGCCATCTTATCTGCCTTAGCTTGAGCTTTTAAAATAGAAGACTATAGTGTGTGTGTGAATTTTGTACCTGATCTGTAGACACAACACTTCAATAAAACATTAGAGGTTAGCTAAAATCAAAATCGTGCAATAAATGAAAAATTAAACTAACCAGGTGATTTATTGCCTTCTAGTAGATGCGAGTATGTATTCTCAGATTATACCGAGATCAGTGACCTTGACGACACCTAAACGAAGGATTTGAATGCAAAATCTAGATATGAAATGAATGCAATTAATCTATTTTTTTGGTTTTTCTGTGCAATTATGATAATGAAAACTTGATATGAATCTATGCTAATATGAAAATCGATATGCTAAAATGATCTAACAATAATATTCTAAATGGTATGGATACTATGCAAAAACAATGAAAATCTCACAACAACTCGAATTCTCAAGATTGATTCTTCAGTCTCTAATTCGGTAGTGTGAGTGTGCGATTCGTGGATGGATCTCAAATGAAGAGCTGAAGCCTTAATTTATAGAAAACTAGGGCTTTGGAGGTGCATGAAAAAAAGCCATAAATCACTCAAATAACTCAGGTTGATTTTTGAGTTATTTTTAAATAAAGGATAATTAACTCACAAAAATATGCAAAAGCAGAGTTTGACTCAAAATAGAATTTAGATTTAATTGATAATTGATAGTTGTCTTCTTTTCTGATTGTGCATGTTTTATTTATGAATTCATTTAATAGTAAAGTGATTTATTTCCAACTTAACTGATTTTGAAAAATAAAACAATTGATTTATGGGTTAATCAATTATTTTTCAAACTTTTATTCAAAAACAATATTATTAAAAATTGACAACTTTCTTTAATTAATTAAATAAGAATTTAATCAATTATTCATAGGATTTTGGATTTATTGTCAAAATTAAATAATACAATTTAGGAATAAATAGAATTAACTTCAATTAAACAATTAAGTGGCAAAATTAAATCTAATTAATTAAATATTTAGAATATTCGATTAATCAAACTTTAGGATAAATTGGATTTATCACCAAATAATCATTAAATTAAAGATAATTATGGTAAATAAGAATATTGCTAGGAATATTCCCCGATGCAGAATTTATGATAATCAATTAGGATTCGATGATGTTCAGATGTGCCTTAGGTTAGGACTTTGATGTCGATTTTGTTCGTATTGTCGATGTATGAGGTTAATGAACCTATAGCCCATTTTTGGGGTATTACATTTTCCCCCTCTTTGAATTACTGTGTGAAGCGCAGTGGTTCAAAGACAATCTGTGTATAATGTTGAAACTGATGTTTGAAATTGAGATTGATATGAAATCGAAATTGATTTGAAAGATTCGAAGATGTTAGGTCCTGAATGACCAAAGATAATGTTAACTATAATAGCAATGAACCGATGATTGCGAAAAAGTGTCAAAACGCCCGATTCTGAACCTTATGATTGCGAAGAAGTGAGTGATCGATTCCATACCTGATTGTCGATAAGAATCACATTGGTATCACATCTGAACCCTCCAGTTACAAAGAACCAAGGAAATAACACTAATGAACCGATGGTTACAAAAGACTGATACAGTCTACAAGATTAAGAGAATACCAGATTGATATGGATCTCGATGAATTTGATATGCCCCGAGCGATGATTGATTTTCCCCAAGCGATGAGGTCTTTTTGATGAATCAACAACTAGACGTGGTTGTTGTCTTGATTACTGAGGAAGATTTGATTGATAAAAATAGATTGACAGACTTTGAATGATGTGCAATACCATGCCCCCTTCGGGATTAAAATTGAAATCTAACAAGAAAAGTTAGCGTTATAGTCTAGAAGCATGTTAATTGATTTGAGAAGTGGTTATACATGTTCGAGAATGCGTTCTGCATCGTTTAGAGGTCTTGGAGACCAAGTTTGACTAGGTGAAACCATGAGTTGACCATGGTTAACCAAGTTGAAATTTTGATAGTTTGATGTAAGATAATTAGTTAAGTTGGAAATAAATTTCTATGATGATTGAAGGTTGATTATGCAAGTAGTTAATAATATGAATGATCTCAAATTTTGATTTTGATCTCGAAAAAGGATTCTACTTTCTATTTCGTTGGATGGACCTTCATGTAAGATTCAACTCTTGTTAGATTTGAAGAGACAAGTGGAGAATTGTTTAAGCATTGAAGTTCGTTTAGCCATTGTGAGATCATGCAAACATGCAAAAATGCAAAGAGACATGCAGTATGAAATGTAACCTAAGACCTAGGACCTAGTCACTGATCACGTGTCGGTCATTCCCATCATTGAATTTTTAGGTAACCAGATAAATCAATACAATGCCCACTAGTGATGAAACCATAGACATATGAATATCGATTTGTATGCGTAGGAATTAATACAACACCCACTAGTTAGGCAACCATGGACATATGAATATTGATTTTGTTTTCAGAATGTTGGATTAGATATAAGCACCAAGGCACAAATGCCAGGATGACCTGAATATCATGTCCATTTTGATATAGAAATTTGTATAAGCATCAAAACATAAGCGTCGTGATGACTTGAATACGTCTTGCGGTCAATCACAACAAACAGTCAAGAGATGCTTCTAAATCCAATGTGAATTACCCGTAGTGACTCTTTATTGTCCACATCCTTAGGCAAGATCGCGTTTCATAGTAGGAGTAAGAACTCACTAAAAAAGACAATAGTTAGATCAAACTTCCTTGAATTTTTTGGGTATCAATGGTCGAGGTACACATGTCCATCCAATTCGAGATAGAGGCTCTTACAGTCGGACACCATTTCAATCTAGAATTTCCAAAGTTGTTAGATTTTCACATACAAGCAGAAGACAAAGAAAAGATTATGCCCCCAGTCATCACTCTCTAAATCTTGTAAAGGACATCATCGAAGAGCTCGAAGGGTCACAATATGCAAAAATCTCAATGTGAATCAGTAAGCATACAAGGAGATAAAAGCATGAAGAAGCATAGATTGTTTTCAGTTTTGATGTTTGATGTTTGAATACATTGTTGTAGATGTAAAATCCTTTCTGGAGACGAGACAGACTGACTGACTCAAATGAAGCTTCAAAGGACTCAGATTGGATATGATACGTCTAAAGTACACTGGAGACCATAGGATATGACATTGATTGCCCCCAAGTTTTAAATTTGATAGGATACAGATGCTTGAGTTGATTGGTGTACAGACCGACTTATTGAAAATAGGAATGCTAAAACAAACCGGGAAATATGTACAAACTAAAGCAAGATTGAAAGCTGGGAAAGACCAAAATTGCACTGATAGATGGAGCATTTTGAAACAAGTGGCGCCCATTTGCCGGGTTTTCACCATCTTGGCAAAGATTCTATTTTTTGCTACCAAGGCGCCTGTTTCCAGGTTTTCACCAAGGCACTTTTTTCTTTTTCTCATTTTTTTGTATTTTTCATTTTTTCAAATTTTTTGGTGCTTTTGATATTTTTCACTTTTTTTGTACTTTTGATATTTTTTACTTTTTTTGTTCTTTTGATATTTTTTACTTTTTTTGTGAATCATCAAGGCGCCTATTGCTAGGTTTTCACCAAAATGTTCATTTTTTTAGGACTTTTTCATATTTTTATAATTTTTTTAGGACATTTTACCATAGACTGAATGCCTTAGGCGTATAATTTCTTTAGATGGAGAATGTTGATTGGTTCTCGGAGCTGTTCTCCTTTAGTCATTGAGAGTTGATAGGCACCAGAGCTAAAACTAGCAGTGATTACAAAAGGACCCAACCAATTGGGTTCAAACTTCCCCTTGTGTTCTCGATGTGATTGATTTTTAGGATTCTCTCTCAAGACTAGATCACCAACCTAAAATTCTCTGTGTCTGACTTTCTTGTTGTAACCTCTAGACATTCTCTTTTGATATACTCTGAGATGATCATATGCTACTTGTCTGTGCTCATCTAGTAGTTCCAGTTCTTGCAACCTAGACACTCTGTAGTCATCATCAATTACTAGACCATGCATTCTGATTCTTAGTGATGGGATTTCAACCTCAATAGGTAGTACCACTTCAGACCCATAAACTAAAGCGAAAGGTGTAGCCCTAGTGGGCATTCTGATACTTGTTTTATAGGCCCAGAGAGCTGGATTGATCATGAGATGCCCGTCCCTTCCTATTTTATTAACTGTACGATGCAATATTTTCAGTAGATTTTTATTAGAAGCCTCTGCTTGTCCATTCCCTTGAGGATAGTAGATAGAAGACCAATGTTGTGTGATCTTGAATTTAGCACATAGATCATCTAGGTCTTTATTTTTGAATTGTCCCCCATTATTTGTGATTATAGAATGAGGGATCCCATATTTGCATATGATATAGTTCAATATGAACATAGATATTTGCTTTCCAGTTGCTTGTGTCAAAGGGATTGCTTCTACCCATTTTGTAGAATAATCTGTAGCAGTGATTATATGGGTATGTCCATTAGAAGAATGAGGATGTATGGCTCCTATAAGATCAAAGGCCCATTAATGAAAAGGCCATTGTGTAGTGAAGGGAGTTAGATCTCTCCCTAGAGCATGAATTAGGTTGCCATGTACTTGACACTTTTGACAATTCTTAGCAAATTTGATAGCCTCTTTCTCCATCTCAGGCCAATAGTACCCAGCCCTAATAAGTTTTTGAGCTAGTGTTAAACCATTCGAGTGTGACCCACAAATACCCTCATGGACTTCCTCTAATGCACGTTGAGACTCTTCCCATTTTAAACATCTAAGTAGCATACCATCTAGACCTCATTTGTATAGATCGTGACCAATGATGACATATCAGGAGGTGTTATGGATAAGGTATCTCTTTTCATGGTGGTTGAAGGTATTGGGAATGATTTGGTCTTTGAGATAGGAAAATAGGTTTTTATATCTAGATGAATCATGACCTACAATAGTGCAAATCATGTGGGTTTTAGGGGAGTCATATGTAGGATAAGATAGTGCTTCCACCAGGAACTCATAGTGTAGCTCATGTTCAGGCTGCTATAATAAAGTAGATAGTGTTGCCATTGCATCAACAACCTTGTTCTCTGTTCTAGGAATTTTCTCAAATGTGATAGATATGAAATACTTCTTAAGATCATCTACCATTCTCTTGTAAAGAATGAGATTTTCATCTTTAGTTTGGTACACATCATTGACTTGATGGATAACAAGTTGCGAGTCTCCATGAATGTGTAGTTTTGTTACCCTCCACTCAATTGCTATTTTCATACCGTTCAAAAGGGCTTCATATTCAACAATATTGTTTGTGCAAGGAAACTTTAATCTGAATGCTTTTGGTATTGAGTATCCTTGAGGAGTTATGAACAATATGCCTGCACCAGATCCATTCTGTGTATAGGAGTGATCAAAGATAACTACCATTCTCTAGAAGAAAGAGTCATGATAGAGGAATCTAGAAATTCCATTTGCATCGGTGTATCATCAATCATAGGAGCATCAACCAATTGATCAACAATTACCTGTCCTTTTATAGCTTTTCTTTCCACATATTCAATGTCAAATTCACTTAAGAGCATGACTCATTTGGCTAATCTACCCGTGAGGACAGTTTTGCTTAGTAGGTACTTTAGTGGATCAATCTTAGCTACCAATTGAGTGGTATGAGCTAACATGTAGTGTCTCAGTTTCTGTGATGCAAATATTACAGCTAGACAAGCTTTCTCAATCATTGAATAGTTCTTCTCATATGCAACCAATGTTCTACTGATATAGTATATAGCTCTTTCCTTTTTGTTCTCATCATGTTGTGCAAGCAATGCCCTCAGTGATGTATCTATTGTGGAGACATATAAGATCAATGGCTTCCCTTGAATAGGAGGCATCAAGATAAGAGAATTTGATAGATATTGTTTGATATGGTCAAAGTTCTTCTTACATTCTGCATTCCATGCAAATGTCACACCTTTATGTAATGTTTTTGTAAAAGGTTGTGATATGTCTGCAAGCTGTGATATGAATCTCCTGATATATTGAACTCTTCCTTGCAATGTCCTCATTTGACTGATATTCTTCAGGGGTTGCATCTCCATTATAGCCTTTACTTTAGCTGGATCAACTTCAATGCCCTTTTTTGAAACTATGTACCCTAAGATTTTTCCAAAAGTGACACCAAAGGCACACTTCTTAGGATTTAGTCTAAGACCAAATTTTTCCATTTTGTCTAATATCTTGCTCAAGTCATTTAGATGTTCAGCTCTAATCATAGATTTTGTTAAAGTATCATCAACATAATCTTCCATAGTCATATGTATCATGTCATGGAAAATAGATGTCATGGCTCTTTGATATGTAGCACCAACATTTTTAAGCCCAAATGGCATAACATTCCAACAGAAGGTGCCCCATGCACATGTGAAAGTAGTTTTCTCTTGATCCTCTGGAGCAATTTTTATTTGGTTATATCCAGAAAAACCATCCATTAAAGAGTACATTTCGAAACCCACAATCATGTCCACTATCATATCAATGTTAGGTAGTGGAAAATCATCCTTAGGGCATGCTTTATTCACATCTCTAAAGTCTGTGCACACTTTGATTGATTTATTTGGTTTTGAAATAGGTACAATATTAGAGATCCACTCTACATAGTCAATAACTCGGATGAATTTGGCTTTCAGGAGCTTCTCTAATTCAGCTTTAACTAAGAGTGCAACATGAGGATGCATGTTTCTTAATTTTTGCTTGACAGGTTTGACATTTGGAGCTATAGATAAATGATGCATTATAAGATTAGGATCCAACCCTGGCATATTTGAATATTTCCATGCAAATTTGATCTTCTTCTCTGTTAGGAATGTTGTAAATTTTTGCTTCTCTTCTTCTGATAAAGATTGTGCTACATGAATCAACTATGGTTCTTCTGTTGTTCCCAAATTGATAGATTGAGTGGGCTCAATCAGAACTAGAAATCTGTCCTGTAAATGACTCAGAAGGACATCAAATATCTCATCCTTAGGTGCCTCAAAGAGGTTTTCACCTTCGGATACGTCTTTTATTTTTACTTTGTAGATTTTGAGATTGCCACAAAGTGGTTTTCACCCTCAGAACTCCTTTTCTTTTTATTTTTATTCTTATTTTTCTGACTAAGATACTTGATGTCTGACTTTGTCATGCTAACACTTGGTTCACTGATGGAATTCTTCATAGGCTCAATTGCATTTAGGTAGCAAGAAAGAGCATAGTCATTGGGGAAGGTATAAATACCATGGCTCAGATTTGTGGAGGTTTGATCAAGAAGGTCAGGATGTTGGATAGTCAAAATGAGGAAAGATTGGGGGATAGTGTTTATGGCTATGGATCTGTCATCATTGGTCCTAACCCAACGCTCCAGTTCAAAGGTGATATTACAACTTAAGACATTCAATTCATGAATAGGCTCAATGTCATTGTAGGAGTCCAATTTAGCCATAGGTGGATCGGACTCGTTAAGTTCATTACTTTGCTCTAGACTTACATTGGGTTTAGGTGCATATTGGTGAATAACATCAACATGTTTTTCTATAATAAGCTCATCTTCTTTTGGAATGGATCCCCATTCATAGTCATTAGATTCTTCATCTATGCCTCTAGGAAATCTAAGAACATGAGTAAAGTCAGGATGAATACCCCAAGAAGGGTTACCCTCAGATTCTGATTTGTATTCATACTCATGGGAATCTGTCTCAGAATAACTACCACCTTCTTCTTGGTCTATTTGATTAGCTTTGAGATTAGCTAGTTCTTGTGTGGCAACTATCACTTGCTCTATAGTAGGTTCTTGTGTTTCTACTACATTGATTCTTCTGATAGGATCATCTTCTACATCAAGAAGGTCTTTGATCTCTTTAGGAAATTTTTCATAGGGAATGAGTTCTGAGCTGTCTGAATCACTATCTGATGGTTATGTTTCTTCTTTCTTAAGAAGGGCTTCTCCTGGTGCGATCTTCTCTATGACATGAGAACAATTACCTTTGAGGTGAAAGGGTTTCTTTTTAAATCCTAAGCCAACTTTGTCTTTATTTTCTCTACCAATATGTGGGATAGGTGCCTCAAGACCTTTTCCTCTGACTCCTAGAGGTCCTTTACCTGGATATCCCATCTTAGCTATCAATTTATCTCCTGGGCCATATGACTTAGAAGGATCTTTTGGTACTGCTGAGTTACTAGTTTGAATATCATGGGATTTAGATTCATCTTTGTATAGCCATGCAAGCAAAAATTCATCCTCTTCAAATTCTTTCTTCGAGACTTGTTCTGCTACAAAATTATTTTTATATGCCTCAAGAGGTTCTTTAGAGTCTAGTTTGGACTGTTTCAAAGATTGTCCATAAGACTTAGGTGAAATAGGGAGATATGTCAAAGATAAGACTGGCTCTATAGTATATTCTCCCATACCATTTTCTTTGATATTGACCTCTTTTGCAATGTCTCCCATTTTAGATGTGGATGCTTCTTTTGTTGACTCAATGGAAGATTCTCTGTTATTGGGCACAAGTTTATCTGCACTTTCCTTCAAGGTATTGCAAGTAGTGGATATGTCTGTTGGAATAGTGACCTCTACTCCTTCATAAGGAAATTTTAGACATTGATGGAATGTAGAAGGAATAGCTTTCATGTCATGAATCCATGGTCTCCCTAGAAGAATGTTGTAGGCCAAAAGTAGATCAAGGACTTGGCATGTAGTTTCTCTGATAACTAGACCTGCTCTGATAGGTAAGACAATGGTGCCTTTAGAAGATCTCTCTTGTTCATCATAGGCTTTTATAGTTATCTTCTTTCTAGGATCAATAGCCATTTCTAAAAATCCCAATTGTGTGATCAAGCTGTAAGAACAAATGTTTAGGCCAGCGCCTCCATCTATCAACACACGTTTGACTCTACGGTTCTGGATCAAGACTTCTATATGCAAGGGCTGATTATGTGGGTGACTCAAGGAGTTGTCATCTTCTTCTAAAAAGGAGATATATTGCAAAGATGTGAGATGTCCAACCATAGTCTAGAACCTATCTAAATCAAGGTCATTAGGAACATTGGATCTGAGCAAAGCTTTATCTAGAATGACTTTATGAGCTGGAGATATTCGAAGCAACTCAAACATGGAGATTTTTTCATTAGTGTGTTGGATTTGTTGAACAATGCTATAAGATGTTGGCCTCATATCTTTAGGATTGGAAGATTTAGAAACAACCTTCTGTTTGGAAGCAAAAGAAAGATTGAAGGGCATATTAGGGACATTTGATGAATCTGGGATTTGTCCATTCAGATGTGTCTGAGCTTGTGATTGAGTAACTGCGTTAGCTAAAGGATGATCTCTATCTCTTCGCACAATTGTGATGACATTGCAATGTTTAGAGAGATAGGGTTCAACCATATTGATAACAACATTATTTCTAGGGTAAGCATAATTGACCTTTGCCCCCATATTAGGTTGAGAAGATGAAACTTCTTGACCATGTTTCAGAAATGGTTTTGTGAATGCTGTGTGATCATTATTTCTCTTATGATTGTCAATTGTGATGTTGCCTTTATCAATCAGATCTTGAATAGTATGTTTCAAGCGTAAGTAGTTATTCATTTTATGACCTTTACCCCGATGGAAATCATAGAATTCATTCTCTCTCCACCATTTCAATTTAGGATCTGGATCAGATTGTCAGATCTTAGGAAAGGAGATGATGTTATTAGCTAGCAGAGTTCTCATAGCTGATTCCAAAGATTCTCCAAGAGGAGTGAACGCTCGTTTATTATCAGCGGACCACTTTTTACACTCTGGCTTCTTTTGAGATGATTCAGGCACCTTTTGTTCTGAAGCTTTTATGGCTTGAGTACCAATAGTTAGATTGAAAGCTGGTGCCTTTGATGGGACACATATAGTATCAACAATGCCATCTGTGACAATGCCTTTATTCTTGTTCCAATTTTTGTTCTTGTCTCTAGAACTGGATCTTGATTCGTACTTGTCTTTTTGAAGTGTGATTTCTCCTTTTTTCACAAGCACTTTTTTGATTTTGATAGCATTGTCTACCATCTTATCACAAGATGTATGATCTTGCATTTGTAAAGGATAGTTGATCTTTGGGACAAAATTATTGATGAAGATTTCCAATTTTTCAGTTTTTGGAATAGGCCTAGCATATAGAGAGAATTTCTTCCTCCATCTCTTGAGAAATGTCAAGAATGGTTCCCCTGGATATTGTTTGAGATTGCAGATATCAATCATGGTGACTAGATGTTGGATATTGTAGGAGTATTGCTGATAGAATAATTTGATCAACTCCTCAAAAGTTTTGATAGTAGAAGGCAATCTAGAGAACCAATGAATGGCCACTCCACCTAGAGATCGAGGGAAGAGACACATTAGATAGGTTGGTTCGTGCATGAACTCCATACATTGTGTACATAATTATCTGACATGATCTTGAGGGTTAGAGTGTCCATCATACTTATCATACTTGGGCATCTCCACTCTTTTCAGGAATGGTGGCATGTACAAGTCTTTGTCAAATGGAAAAGGACATAGAGCCTCCATGGAGAACTCCTTGGATTCCTTTTCTTTTTCAAGGTTGTTAAGTTTCATTTGCATGGCATGCATCTATCTCATCATAGCCATAAGTGGAGTTTCTTCCTCATGTGTAATGATATCTTCAACATTAAAGTTAGGAGGAAGTTTAGCTCCTTGATGAGCTAATTGTAAAAAGTATGCTTCTCTATCTTCTTTCAAGAAATGCTTCATCATTTTCTTGAATTCATCATCATTTTGATATCGAGCAATTTGTTCAGGTGTGGGTTCCTGATTTGCTCCATGTTGAGATTGAGTTCTGTGAGAACCAAAGTTTGTCCCTGCTTGAGACATGGTAGGAGTTTGTGGGCTCCCTGGAATAGATTGATGAGGAGTTTGTTGATTGCCTCTGTGAGTTGATGGAGGAGGTATGTAATCAGTTTTTAATCAAAAGTTGCCAAGACCATCGTCTTCATCAAGACCAGAATTGTAGAGTTGCTCAAGAGTTGGACCTACGTGAGTAGACAAAGTTTCGGTGTTAAGTGATTCTCCCGATTTCTTGTGAGAGGAAGCTCTAGTTTCCACCATTAACCTTGGGTGAAGGAAAAGAATAAGATGAAGAAAACTGAAGAATGAATTGAATCAAGATGATCAGATGACGCAACCTTGTCAAGGTTTGATTGATTGAAGCATAGATGTGACTTAGATGATGGATATTATGCCCTGGATGTATGGGTAGATGCCCAAAAGATAGCAGACAAGATATCACAACACTTAGTCATTTTTGAAGATTGATTGAAGATTGATAGTTATGACAAGGTTTTGACACAAGATAAAAAAAAGACTCAAATCGATTAAACAAAAGGTTGGATCAGATTCAAAAGGTCACTTTAGGAAAATGATTGGATTCTTAGTAGTTTGCTACTTTGGTCCTGACACAGTGATTTGTTTGACAGATTTTGGAAATAGGTTGAAAAAGCTGGATATCTAGCAATTCTGACAACTTTCTAGCAATTTTTCAAAACTTCTCAAATGACTTTCTGCAGGCTCGTACGACAGTGGGTATAGCATGAAACGACAATTGACAAGCTTGTACGATAGTTGACAATAGGAAAATTGACTTTTGAAAATGATTGGCAGAAACACTCGTATGACAATATACCAGTTACCATACGACAATCAGGGGGTTATGAAACAACTCTTGACCAAAACTCATATGATTTTATGACCTGATGAGATGAATTTTGATTCCAGAAAGGAATTTCACTTCAATTTTTACAAATTTTTGGGTTTTCAGTTTTAGATTGTTTGCAAATTTCAATGTCCAGATTTGAGGATTGTAATAGATTTGTTCATTTTTAGTAACCAGATAGATAAGCAAGCACGTAAAATAAAAAGCAAGTGATTTCAAGCATGTCTGAAAACAATGAACAAGGGAAAAAGCAACATTGCGCATGAACAATCAAGTGACTTATTTGTGCTAATCCTTAGAAGTGCTAATTATGTATGTTCCAAAAAGTTTTGCAATAACGCACATATTCCTAGAAAATGAAAATTTGGCCTCACTAGGGTTTTTAGTAATGGTTTGACTCTGCAACTTTTATGATCCAAGAGGGCGAACTCCAATCTAGGCGCATCGGGGTTTTGACACAGTCCAAGAACTTAATCTTTAGGATCTGCTAGGGAGATCTGACAACCCAACAGGAGAACACAGCTGTGGAGATTTCTTCCAATAGGACATTTATATAGCGATTGTCACTACCATGGTGAAAATGGATATTATCGCTTGAGGTTCTATCAATGTGTTGACCCAATTAAGGGAATGTCCACTATGATTATCCCTCTCTAAAGGTGACTCACAAGATATACCACATGGGGACTAGATCAGATTCAAGGATCTTGTACTATCCAAAAAGGAAGTAGAGCATAATCCCCTAGCCTCTTCACTTCACCAAAACAAAGCAGATAGATAAATCCGATGCACTAAGACTAAGATTATCTCACAAAGATGTATGACATCAACCCCTTATGATCTATCAACCTCTCCGGAGAGAGAATGTATCGATCAAAAGTTGAAGACATACGGATCTAGTAGAACGTGAGATGCCCTCAGTATCCTCCCTACCTACAAGGGTTCCTTCATTGAGAAGAGTTTCATTGGAAACTCACTCTCTCAAGAGCCACAAATAGTGTTCATAGGGCCTATTTACTATGTGTAACAAAGATGCTGAAAGCAAATCTATGTTCATTTTTTTAGAGCCCAAATGAAATGTGTGATATGGAAAAGAAAGGCACTCAAGCTAGACATGCAAGATGTTCATTTTAATCTAAATTGAAATGTTATCAGTTGAGAAGGTTACCTTAATTCCTCGCAACATGATTAGTAGATTTTTACCTATTTTTAGCAATTCTTGCACTTTTTCCAATAAAAAACCAATGAAAATCAATCAAAAACAGAGAATTTCAATTGTTAGGGTTAGTTGTTCATCAAAATTTGAAAACCAAATTTGACAAACTGCCTGAAAAAGTGAAATGACAATTGAACCCTGGCATTGAAACTTGTACGACAGTGGGTTACCTCCTAGATGACAATTTAGAAGCTCGTACGACAATGGGTATCAGGTCATATGACAATCGAGCTTCCAGACGATAGTGGGTTTCTGCTTGTGCAATCCTCGATCAAATCAACTATCATAAAATGGTGGGTATCTCTTGGTATGAGTTTCTGACAAAACTCGTATGAAAATTGTACAGACAAAGAATAAAAATCATAGCTTGTGTTGGTGTTTGAAAATGCTTATGCCATCTAGGGCTGCCAATATGCCTTGAGACTGATGTTAGGAGTGGTTAGCTCCAAGTGTGAAAGCTCTACAAGACAATTGGACCAACTATAGGGACAAGACTGTCCTCTTCACTTTTGGCTCTGCAAAACCATGGTGGGTGCACCTAATCCAGTAACTTATGGCATTTTAGGACTTTGGACAGGATTAAACAAAGCAGATGATAACAAGAGACTACTAAATGTTAACCAGACATTCATTGAATCTCAATTGCTATTGGGTATAAAATGGCCTTGTGACCTCAAGACTATGAGGGATTGTAGGATTGGAGATATTAAATATAATTGGGTTTCTTGCAGGATGCAAACAACCATGCAACACTTTGCATTAGCACAGGGATACTAGCTTAAGATCAGTGCCTTATCCATTGGGTATCATACTTGAAGTGAACATGGAACACAAGGACAACTACTAGATTCATCTGAGAATCCAAGCCATAAACATAGTTAAATATCTCTTACACTACTTACAAGTATCCTTACTGATTGAACCAAATGAATCTATGCTTCACTCAAAGACTTTTAACCTGATTCTAAATCAAGGCTAAGAGATGAAACATATACATAAGCAACCAAATGCAATGAGCCAGAAAACTCAGAATTCATTAAGAGCAACTAAAGGAGAGATCCAAGAATGAGAAACTATATTAAGTATGTGGATTCAAATCCCTGTATTACAAGTTGATTCAGAAAACACCATAGACAATATGCAAAAGATACATGAGATTTTTCCCTAATGTTGGTACAACCAGGATGAAATTGTTTACATGAAGAAACTACTCATGGAACTAGAAATTGGAACCACTGGAACTGACAAAATTCAGAACCCTTACTCAGTCAAAAAATAAAAAATTTATACCACTAGCTGCCTTGGAAACCCAAAATAGGTTGCAACAAGCTACAGACAGCTAGGGTTAGGGTTTCAACAGCTAAACCAACTAGAAATAGCCAAAAATTTAATGCAGGGGCAGGAAATGCAGGCAACCTGGAGGAAACAAATCTCAAGCAGATCTACAATCATGAAAATCTGCGAGCTCAGTACAGGACACCAGGGATAGCCATGAAAACCAGTCAAATTAGCCACCTGCAAACAGCTTCTCGAGCTCAAAAACAAACTCCACCAGGTACAAAATCATCATGCAGCCAACCACATAGACCCTCAGGCCAGATCGCAACACCTACCACCATCAAACCAACAAGAAAATCTACTAGGAAAGCATTCAATTTTAGTCCTTTTGGTCACAGGAAACCCTCGGCAAGTTTGAAATTAAAAAATCCAACAGCTAATCCGCAAAATTTAAAATGTGGCTGTCGATCTCTTTCTTTTCCTAGAAAATTGAGCGGTCATACTTAATTCACAATAGTTGCGGGCCCCTTTGGAAAGTCAATAGCCCCGTCAGCAGTCAGTAACCAATCAAAACTGAACAACTTAGCAACACTGGCACTCTGGACCCGCCCTAACTCTGCAACCGCAATGCCAAACAGTTGTCGCATGATCACATAGCTAGGAAAAGGACTATGAAAACATGCGACAAGCCTCCACATCAGCACCATGTCACCGCTCCCCACCAACGTGGCACCCTTGTCGCATGATCACATGGCCAAAAGATGGCCCCTACGATCATGCGACAAGGCCATAAGACTGCCACCTTGTCACCCGCTGGCAAATCAAGAACAACCTCGTCATGAAAATTGATCAACTGGACCCCTTTAAACACTACAACCCTCAGCCCCACTGACAAAAAGCCAAGTCACTACTCCCCGACCAATGAAAAGTGCACACGTCGCAACAAACTAAGAACCGGACCCACCGCACTGTTGCCCTTGTGAATCGCTGGAAGATTAGACGGTTGTCGCATGATCGCAAGGGGAAAGAGTATTCCTTGCAGTCATGTGACAACCGTAAGATCAAAGGGATCTGACAACTGGGCCTACGACTGGCAACTTCACCACATCACCACTCTGCATCCAATAGAACTCTACCACCTCAGCATCCTCTGACAGCGGTCCCACGGTCCATTGCATCGCTGAAGAAGATCGATGGTTGTCGCTATACCGTGATCTTAAAAAATGAGCAGCTTTCCCTAGTGGTATAACGACAACCATGAGATCTTACTGAAGTTTAACCCCTTGGGAAGGAAAAGGTCCCACCAATCGATCACACTTGCGCAGTTAAGGGCGATGAACAAGGAATGCCAGCAAAAGGGAAGAAAAGCGAGGTAAAAAATATGCAAAGTTTTTACAATAGAGAAGGATCAAAAACATCCAAGGTTTTCGACGCCAGAAGACAAGCGTGCAAAAATAGGAAGCACAAGGTTGAAAACAACCAGGGTTTTCGTACAGATGATAGAAAACATCATGGGTTCTTGACAACACTGTGGGTTTTCGACACTTAGGTAGATTTAAAAATTTGTTTCCTGTAGACCTTAGAACTTGAATAACTCCTTGGGTTTGCGATTCAACATGTGCAATTTGGACTAGAGCTTGGTGACACAATGAAGAACACAGGGCTAAGAGCTCAAACCATGAAACACTATGGATTTTCATCACACATTAAAACAAGCTTGCAGCAGGGCGGGACATCTTCAAGAATTGCAGAGAAAAGGCCATTTTCACAAGATTTTGCATTGACAGGAAAATGGACTAACAGCTTGGAACAAAAAAAGATAAGAAAATGATAGAAATTGATAAAATTTGAAGGGAAACCCATTTCAGGGCCCCACGGTGGGCGCCAGAAATGTGTGTGAATTTTGTACCTGATCTATAGACACAACACGTCAGTAAAACATTAGAGGTTAGCTAAAATTGAAATCGTGCAATAAATGAAAAACTAAACTAACTAGGCGATTTACTACCTTCTAGTAGATGCGAGTATGTATTCTCAGATTATACCGAGATCAATGACCTTGACGACACCTAAACGAAGGATTTGAATGCAAAATCTAGATATGGAATGAATGCAATTAATCTATTTTTTTGGTTTTTCTGTGCAATTGTGATAATGAAAACTTGATATGAATCTATGCTAATATGAAAATTGATATGCTAAAATGATCTAACAATAATATTCTAAATGGTATGGATACTATGCAAAAACAATGAAAATCTCACAACTCGAATTCTCAAGATCGATTCTTTAGTCTCCAATTCGACAGCGTGAGTGTGCAATTCTTGGATGTATCTCAAATGAAGAGCTAAAGCCTTAATTTATAAAAATCTAGGGCTTTGGAGGTGCATGAAAAAAAGCCATAAATCACTCAAATAACTTACGTTGATTTTTGAGTCATTTTTAAATAAAGGATAATTAACTCACAAAAACATGCAAAAGTAGAGTTTAACTCAAAATAGAGTTTAGATTTAATTGATAATTGATAGTTGTCTGCTTTTCTGATTGTGCATGTTTTATTTATGAATTAACTTAATAATAAAGTGATTTATTTCCAGCTTAACTGATTTTGAAAAATAAAATAATTGATTTATGGGTTAATCAATTATTTTTCAAACTTTTATTCAAAAACAATATTATTAAAAATTGACAACTTGCTTTAATTAATTAAATAAGAATTTAATCAATTATTCATAGGATTTTGGATTTATTGTCAAAATTAAATAATACAATTTAGGAATAAATAGAATTAACTTCAATTAAACAATTAAGTGGCAGAATTAAATCTAATTAATTAAATATTTAGAATATTCGATTAATCAAACTTTAGGATAAATTGGATTTATCACCAAATAATCATTAAATTAAAGATAATTATGATAAATAGGAATAGTGCTTGGAATATTCCCTGATGCAGAATTTATGATAATCAATTAGGATTTGATGATGTTCAGATGTGCCTTAGGTTAGGACTTTGATGTTGATTTCATTCGTATTGTTGATGTATGAGGTTAATGAAGCTATAGCCCATTTTTGGGGTATTACACATAGCACCTGACTATTCTCATCAATATCCGCCAGATTTTCATCAGGTATTTGTAGTGCTTGGCTTTTCACTAGAAATATCTTGGAATATGTCTTCATCAATTCCTCAATCTCAGGGACTGTCAATGTTGGCATTTCCATTACTAGGGACTATTCCTTCATTATTTTATCGGTGTTTAAAGCATAAGTTCATCTAGCTGATATTATATCACATAGACTTTTTGGTACATACTTTGAAAACTCTATGGGTACTTTCTTGAATTTGATCATCATTTGTATTACTTCTTCTATTTTGTTTTGATCCTTGGTTGAAAAGTGTTCAAACTGATTTATTTTTGGGTCGCTAAGACCTCCAGTTTCTATTATATTCTCTGCAACCTCATCAATTGAATGATCCTTATTCACAACAACCTTAAATTGATCTATGTCATCTTCTTCATCATCATCAATATCATTTCTTCCTCTTATCAGCTTCCTTCTTTTCTTTAGTACCTCGGAGGTAGATTTAGTACCTCTCTTCTTCTGATAAGTCTTGGTCGGTGTAGGCCTTGATATTTTGACAACTCCTTTCTTCAGTGGAGGTGAAGCTGTAGTGGTGACATTATTTGTGCCCTATTTTGCACTTCCGCCTACTTCTTCTTTGGAGTGGGCTTAACCGGTATAGGTTCTGCATCTTTGTTAGACTCAGTTGCCTCATCATCATGTACTTTGTCAGTAAGAAGTAACTGACCTTTGATTACTGTTTTAACCAAAATGTCCTTAGATGCTTCTGCATCATCATCTGCAAACTTTTTCTTCAATTTATTTATCATTTTTCTATATTTCTTGGTTGTCTTCCCAATGGCTAGATCCATTTTAATTCTTTGTTTAGCTTCCTCATAGGTTCCAAACCTAGTAGATTTTGTATCCTCAGGATCTACCAACAAAGCCTTGATTGACCTAGAGACTTGGTCAATATCAATTGCGTATCCCATTGGGGATAACCACTTTGTTCTTAGTTCAATTGCCTTAATCAGTGTGTAATCTGTATCCACTAGGAAACATATGTCATGTTCATATTTTGCTACCAGTTGTCTCGGTATTTTACTCCTTGTGTTCATCCTATCCTTGAATTTATCAAAGTAAATATCCACCATGCTTACAAAATTATCACCCAAACTCTTTATCAAATCAGTAATTTGAAGTGTCACAGGCTTATTGGTAATCCAATCAACATTATCAATTGAAGGGAAATTTTTTTGCACATAGAAGAATATGCAAAGCAATAGAGATCCAAACTTACATTTGTTGTATTTTGCCGACTGAATAGTCTTCATATTCTTCTCAATTTGTCTCAACAACAAATCGACAAGATCCAATTGAAATCCCTTTTTCACCATTTTGTATGCAATGTCAACTACTCCACATGACACACTGTTGGTTCTTCTTGATTGAAATATTTTATACCCAATAACATATGCACCAAACCTTGTTTTAGGATCTGTGATTGTGTTAACTTTCAATCCTCTGTCATCCCATTCTGCTCCATTTTCTTTCTCTAGCTCGGTTCTTGGTGCACTCCTCAGTGCTTTGACTTTTTCAGTGGTGGGGTATCCTGTTACTGCAAGTATAGTATCCTTTGTGATCTTCACAGGGTCATCTAGCCAAAGTTTCCCATCATGGAAATAACTCAACACAATTCTTATCCACTCATTCCTAAAAACCTTCAAAAAATGTAGGGCATTAGTCAAACCCTTGACTCTTAAATGCTCGTGGTCATCTTTAAATTTTCCATTAACACTTAGCTCTTGATATGTAGAAATGAGCTCAAAATCAACAAATTCTCTGATCTTGCAGTGAATGTAGGAGTGTATGTCTTCAACTAGCAAAACCCTAGGCGGTATGCTCGAAAAAGCTCCAATTTTTTCAATCTACAAAGAAACTTCGGGGTGAAGTTTGTACTTCGGCTCATCACATGTAGTGGAAACAATTAATCTTACTTCCTCCTCATCTACATTCTTGGATTGGTTAACCTTAGATGCAGACTTCATTGTTCTTCATTTAGGGTTTTAGATAGTAGAAAATAAATAGCTTGGTGAAGATAAAACTTGCTTGTAACAACAATGAAAACACTTGGAGCCCTTAAAATCTTTGCTCAAATGATCTGAAAATATTTTGCTCAAATTCTCTTTGTAGACTCTTAGCTCTTTGTGATCGCATGAGAAAAATAAGCTAAGTCCATCATGTATTTATAACATTTTCAACTTCCTGCTCAAACCCTTTTGCAATAAATGCTCGACCTAACACGGCTCAGTGACAAATTTCACGCTCGGTGTATACCATGAAATAACATAAGCTCAGTTAACACATGGAATTACACTCGATTAATAATGATGCTCGGCTAACCTTTCTCATAGTTACCAACTAGTAACTTCTCACTCGGTCTAGCATATACCGACTGTAAACTCTTAAAGCTCAAAAATTGTAAAACCATAGTGCATCTTGATTCATGCAGATTTGGTATGAGAACATTTAATATAAGGAACTATATGATTTATATGACCAATTAGAATTATCAATTCCATACATACCTTTTTAGCTTAGGTGGAGGTGGCGATGTCACCCAATCCAATGGATGAGGTTTCACTGACTGCATTACTTGACTCAATATTATCTCCTAATGCTTTTCTCCACATAGTGTTTGTTATTCTCATGATATCTTCAATTATGTTGCCATTTTCATAGATTTGTGTCTCTAGAGCTCGGTCTCTGCAATCTTTAGCCAAGTGACCAACTTTATGACAGTGTAAACATGCCATACTAGTACTTGTCCAGCTATGAGATTTGTCTCTCCAATTATTCCTCATGCAGTTAGCTACAATATGTCCACATCTTCCACATGCTGTATAGTTAAACCGTGTATTATAATCCCAAGTATAAGCATTACCTTGTCTTCTTGGTTGATAGGTCTTGTTTTGTCCTTTTGGTGTCTAGACTTGCTTCATCTTTGTTCTGCATTCTTGTGAAGTATGCTCATGCATGTTGCAAGTGCAACAATGTTTATCCATGTAGGGTTTATTAGGAGTCCTATTCAACTTAGATATGCACTTATGTGCTTGATGTCCATACTTGTTGCAATTATAACAATAACCATCGATCTTAGGAGTGGTTTTAGGATTACCTTTTTCTTTACTTCTGCAAACATTTGATGTGTGGCCCGATTTACCATAGTGATATCATGATAGTTTCTTAGGTTTTTGACTCTTGTAGGTGTTCACATGTTCAGCTTTCTTAGATGATTATCCTTGCTCGGTATAGCCTAATCCAGTAGTACTTCCAAGTCCTCTTTGACTGATTAGAAATTCATCAATTTTATTTGAACTGTCTTCACCTTTCTATCTTAATCATTTCATTATGTTGTTGCTACATCTTCACTTCATGTTTCAATCTTTCATTTTCTTCTCTGAGTTCATCAATGTCTTCAAGTTTCCTTGTTAGCTCACTATTCACTTGGTTGATTTCCTGACTTACAACAACCATCTGATTAGATATCTCAAAGTGATGCTCGGTAAGTCTCAGTATCTCAGATTCCTTGTAGTTTCTCAGTCATTTGTCTTCTGTCTTCAACAACCAAGTTTCTCTCTTGTTAAGCCTATCTAGTATTATTCATCACATAAATCATTCTTACCATTTGTGCTTCTTGACCGATCTGCAGGGCTTTAACTTGTTTAGTCAGATGAAGATTTTTCTCAGATAAATCAAAAATTGCTCCTTTAGATATGTCAAATATACTACCTGAACTGGATCTAGCAATCTCAAATGGATCATCAATGTCTTCTTCATGATAACCAGTCTCACATTGCCGAATAGCCATATCTTTTCTTTGAACCAGTAACTTCTTCAATTCATCCTTTTCTTTCTTGTATTGTTCAATGAAGATTTGCATCTGAATCTTTTGATTCTCAATTATCTTGTCCAACTTGTATCTTTCCATCTTTACTCTTCAGTGATTAAAATTCCAAATAATAGATCTAGCTCTGATACCAATTGTTGGGATAGGAAAGATAAAGTACTGAGAGGGGAGGGGTGAATTAGTACCCACAAAACTTTTACTGAATAAACAATCTGAAATAGTAGTGTCTATCTAGCCAACTGATAACTTTTACTGAATAAACAATCTGAAATAATAGTGTCTATCTAGCTAACTGATTCCATTGTTTGCAACATACATTCAAATAATTTGTAAATGTAAAGTGCATGAAAATAAACAATAAACCATCACTAGTAAATTTTGCCTTGTTTTTCGATGATGATTAGTCAAATTTTCGATACCCATTGGTCGAACAGATGACCAAAACTATTGTTGAACTTTTCTTCATCGATTATACGATAGGAAAAATGGTCATCAAAATTTTGACCTCCTTAGTGGTTGAATTATTGACCGAATTACTTGGAAGAATTGTAGATCAAATCTTTTATTTGTGCGACCAACGTTCGTCAAAATTGCAACCAAATAGGGTCCATAATGTTGTCAAAATTGACGTTGAACACATGGCATTCTCGTCGAAACACAAAACACAATTCATCTCTTTTGCGACGACATGTGGTTGGAATCAACGTCAAACACATAGCATTCTCGTCAAAATAACTATTATTAAAACATCAAAAAAGTGACCAATAATAATTTTTGGTTAAAAAAATAATAATATTATTGATGGGTTTCTAATCGATTTCTCTATAACAACAACATATACTAAAGTTGCATTGTCATTGGTTCCCAACTATTTGTCTCTTTGACATTTGTTTCTCCATCTTTATACATTATATTACCATGCATCTCTATTCTTCATTCAATAATCATTTGATTATTAACTTAATGTATGGCTACATCTAATATATTAACCTAGCGGGGTGCTTGTATCTACCTTCCCTATCCATACTTCATTCCTTAAGACTTAGTAACCATACATGAGAGAAGAAACACAATAGGTCTGCTCAAAGCTATCTCACACTAAGCCCAAGAGTAGAAATTTGGGGTCCTTACCTAGTGGGGTGCTCATGTCTGCATTCCCTATCCAAGCTTCATTTCATAAGTCTCAGTAACCATTATTATGGAATTGGTGATATGGTCGTACAATAGAGGATCTTTGATTGTCCTATCTAAGCCCAAGAGTGGAACTTTGGCCCTAGTGGCAAGCAACATGGACAACCATTTGGGGTCCCTACCTAGATGGCAATCCTTATGATCTCTGAGTTGTCCTATGGAAGCCCTTCAAATTCTTCCTCATCTATGGATATGGATATAGTTGTCCCACCTCCACATCTTCAACCTAGACTTCTTTGTGATGTCCCCTTTTAAGATAACTTATGAAACCAATAAAATTAACTTGCAAAATCAAAAGCAAGAGAAATATTTCCTCCATGATGCAGGTGCAAGAGTATTGATGATGACAGTTCATAGTATTGTCCATGAAGACTAGAAGAATAGAAAGAGAGCTTCTATATGACAATGATAACATTGAGATCTTGCCATTTTTCCTTATAAGACATGTTCTCTCAAGCCTCCTTACTTGAGGTTGACTCAGTAGCCCTATCTAAGCTAAGAATGATAAAGAAAGCAATGAGAGTAATGACCAGCAAGAGCGTGGGTCTGGTGATAACAAGGAATAATAAGGGGTAGTAAACAAGTAATCAGTACATAGTCCTTAAGACCATAGTACAAAAATCTCAAAGTAGTAGTCTTAATGCTGACACATTCTATTATGATAGAAGTCAATGGGCCAGTCATGATGAATAAAAGGAGTCCATGAATAGGACAGAGATGTACAGGCCCATCTTGACAAATTAAAAGAGAGTAAAATGTTGATGAAACTTTTCTAAAGCACACACAACAACCTTATACATAGTAAAATTGAATGTAGGACAGTCTTTCAAAGGACAAACATATATGAAAAGATTCAAATTACATGTGAATACCCTCCTAAGTTGGGCTTTGTAGAGATAATGTGTCCCGGAGAGAAGAGTTGTGTAATGCATCATCCCATACAATAGGTTTGGGTGTTGGCATACATTGTATTGACAAAGAAAAAGTAGAAGCTTCAGGTATGCCAGGTAACATGGTAATATGTCTGTATCTTTGCCCCTATAGAATGTTGTGCTGAGGGTTATGAAAAGCAAGTTATCTTGCAAAATTGAATTTGGAGAGAATCCACATAGTGTCTCTTCCCATTAGAAGTTGCAGAAGGTTGCCAGGTCAGCAGAGAATGAAGTATCATTAAGTGTTCAATGTAGGAAAGACTTAAATGAAGAAGGTAGTTTATGAAGCCTTAAAGAAGACCTCTTTCCATGCCTCAAAGAGACCTAACTCACCTTGAACTCAATAGGAACATAGCCTATATGTAGGAAAGTGACTATATTAATGAAATAATGAGGAGCTAAGAGGCAGAGATCAATCTATGACACGTGTAGTAGACAGTTTTGAACAATTCCAACCATTTAGGAGAGTGGAGGCAGCATCTTGGAGCCTTTATAGGAGCTGACACAGGAAAAATAGATTGAAAAGTATACAATCCATTTGTCAAACCCTACAATAGAATGGAAGATTTTTCAATTTTGAATTTGTAAAATATTTCATATCACAAAAAACTAACCAAAGACAGATTATTAAATTGTTCATACATGTGAATAATTATTCCTCGTGTCTAAAATTCTCTTAGACATTGCTAGCTTTCCTTTTGGATAGGTCTTTTGGTTCTGCATCCTAGGTTCGGTCACCCTTATTGTTAAAGTTGGTTTTAAGTCCTTAGATGTTACCCTTTCTATTATCGCTACCTTGGACTTATTTTGTGTGAAATTAGGACAAACTTGGCTCAATGGCATGAAAGCTATTCCTTCTATCATCAATAAGTGTTTAAAGTTTCCCCACAACGAGAAAGTTATAACAATAAATCAGTCTCTTTAGCCCTTAACTAAAAGGGTGTTACACCCACCTGATGAAGAGACCAACCTCAGTCCGTGAAGGAGCCATAATATCTGCAATAGTCAGCAAATGTTGGTGAGTTGGTTTAGTGATTACCAAGGAGAGTATTGATCCTGTTGATGTTCTCATCATTGATATATCACAAAATTATAAATCTCTTTCAGCAACCATACAATCAGCTGTCACAACGAAACCTATGATGAATGAAAGTTTAGATTATTAAGTCTGATTGGGCTTATTCACCTTTAGTTGTCAAGCTCTGCATCACTCCAAGTCTCAATTAACACTATGAATTATGATCTATGATACCACTTATAAATGTTAAGATTATCCAATTGATAAGATATATATGACTATCATTGCTATCTCTAATTTGACAATTGGATATATTCAAGGTGATTAGGTCTATATATAGGTAATGCTAAGATTATTTGGATTAATATGTATAATCTACAAATAATAATGTGGATATGATATTAAATCACTGTTGTCTCTGATGACTTTAGGAATTAAGCAAAGTTAAGATATTCCAATTTGCAGATATTCATAGAGATCTCTGCTCTTCCTGAAGTATAGATATAAGCTATACAATGAACCTCCCTCTGATGATAGCAATGATGTTATATAGTGTTGTGTTTGATATGTCAATATAACCTTGCAATTATGAATATGAGGCTCTACTTGATATGGAAATATCATAGTACAAGCATGAAATAGCCAAGTGCTTTTGGCATTGAAATACGAGCATGACAAGACTTCACAAACATAATGAATTGGAAATTTAAGATAGATCATGTAATGCAATGAACCTTTGGAAATATAAAATAAGAAATTAAGTGTTGATATTAAAAGGGCATACGTACCAGTAACAACAATTGCCCTCACATCATTTCTTCTCATTACCTTATCATACTTTTCCCCAAGTGCACCAAGGACTGCAAAGAAACAAGATAAACAAATCACAAGCATATAGAGATGTTAGAATAGTAAAAGAATACTTTGACATAAGAAAAAAACTACACAATATTAAAACATGACATTGTGCTTTAAAAACTAAAAAGGTAATAATATGAGACCATTCATTAATTAGCTGTTTAAATTTTCATTAGTTGAGAAGTGATAGTCATAGTCAAAAGGACAAGAAACTCATCAATGTCCTTGTCATTCCCATGCTTCAATGTCTAAAGGACAATGACATATACAAACAAATCAGTGTTTATAGATGGATTGACAATGAACAAAGAGGTTTCAAAAAATAGTGATGTGTACACTGTCAAAGAACATTGTGGTATTCACAATTAAAGAACAAAGATGTTCTCAAGGTTATAAAATAGTGATTTGTTTTATAATGTGAAGAGTGTAGTAAGAACAGTAGTAAGTAATGTTGCAATAACAACGAATGCATGACAAAGATGTAATGGAAGTGAAAAAATAGTGATTGTTCAAGGGTTTTGCTATAAAAAGTCAATGGTGAACAAACATTGATATAAAACAATGAAATGACAGGATCCATGAGGAAGATGAGTTATTCACCATTCTTGATGTAGCAAAGTCAAGAAGATCAGTCGAAGGCCATAAAAAAAATCAGTCACAATTATCTAGGAACTATGTTAAAGCACTGTCCCAAGAAATGATGAAGGTGTGTTTTCAAGAAAAGAGATGGAGTCTTTGTTTTGACAGAGGGGTCACGTTTTAGAGAGGGATGACAAAAACCATAATACAGAGGTATCATTTTATTATTTTGTCATCATGAATATATAGCATGGTGACTTTGTAAATGATTGTCATAAAGAGCAAAAAAAGATACCTAATAGGAACACAGTAAAGTATCATATGGGGAAAATTAGAGGCCAAAAGGACATCAAGTGACAATCACAAGAACCTTATTGAAAAAATAATGGTCAAGTGGGCTTAAAGATAGTGTTGCTATAATGCATTAGCAATACATAACAGTGATTAGTAAAGTGTGCAAAAAACCAGTGATAGAGTGTCGATATGCATAGAGGTCATAACAGTAATAAATGTTTATAACAATGCTCCAAACATTGAGAATGCAAGATACCTATAACAATGAACTTCATTTCGACTTGCTAATTGGATGTCACTATTAACTCTAAGCTTATCTTTAAAGTTTGAGCTTCACTTGGTTTCGAGAATAGTTTAATATTTTCTACTTAACAAGGCCAACCACGTGAAGGTGTAAGCTCATTTTGCCCCTCCCCCCCCTACCTAACATCACTCTAAATTCCCCATTAACATCTAATAACATTCATTCATTCATCCATTCTTGAAATATAACATTCAATCATTATAATCACATGATAACATTCATTAACACACAACATTCATGAAGAATTCATTAACACATCATTCATCAACTTACTAGTACAAAATTACATCCATTAAGACAATGTTCTTTCATTACCAAAAAATGTTAATTATAATAATTTCTTTTTGGGTTTCTTGCTATTTTTTTTCATGTAATTTCTAAGAGAAAGATCAATGTCCTCGTCATTCCACTCTTCTATTATTTCTAATGGCAACACATGTCTCCTCCTCATCTGTTCAAGAACAGAAGGCCGCTATGCCAAAGGGGGGTCCATTGCAATAACAACTACATCATGAATTAAATTCACACATAATTAATTTAAAAGAGCAAAACATAGATTTTATTTACTTGAATGTGCCACATGATCTACATGGTGATCACTCTGAACATCCTCCGGCACTCGTTCAGCATGACATTCTGTATCCTCTAAAATATACACAAAAAGGTTACACCAAGTTCAATTTAAGATGTTAAATTGTATTAATAATTACATAATTAATTTTAAATAGAAAACCAGCACCTCCATCGACACTACAATGCACATCAGGGGCTTCATCATGTGACGTATGATCTGTGTTACGATTAAGAGGCTGCATTGCAATGTCATGCACATTATTATAAAATATATTGTTGCTCAAGTATTCAATTTCTAATATATTTTTTGGCATATTTACCTATTCACATGATGTAGGAGACTCTTGGGTTGGGCCAGTGGAAGCTTGGCATATGTGTTCAGCGATGACTTGATAGCCTTCCTTGAAGGAAATTTTTTTGTGTTATGTTGTGGCCTCTAAATTAAATTAAGAGCCCTGCATTTTTTGTGTAAACAAAATTATTTGCATTTTATAAATAATTTTTCTCTACAATTCATTTACTAATACTTACAATTTGTGCTTTAATTTTAGAATATCCACCAGAGCCAAGTCTGTGCTACCCAATCTTTTGCAGCCTGGCCTTTGTTGCCTTTGATGTGTCCTGCAACCTATGAAAAGTTTGAAATATGTTAGATGATATAGATATAAAGATCACAAATTAGTGCATTATTACATTGTACTAGTAGTTAATACTATTGCATACCTTCTTCTCTCATTTGGTGGTGTAATTCCTCTTTGAGCATCCCCTTTCTCCTTTGCATCCAAAATGAAGTCATTCCAATCCCTCATTGGAATAAAAGGAGGACGTTCGTACTTTGGGTTCTGGATGAGACTCTTTCTATATGAGTCCTTCACAGTCTTAAGATGTTTGCAAGGTTTTTCTAAAATTTTCTTCTCCTCAAAAATATTACTACCAAACTCATGCTCTAAATTTTTAATGAGCTGATCTTTTAATTTTTTATCTTGCAAGTTCCACCTTTTAAGAAAAAACACAAAATTTTTAGATAGAAAAATTAACTAAAGTTGTGTACCTTGAATATAGTAAAAGAAAAGACCCAAATGAAAGGAAAAATACTGTACCAATTAATGATATAAAAAAAAAATAGTGGGATAGGGTTAGTTCACTTATGATGTTCCACCTTGTACGTATGGTGGGCCCGAATATCTTTAGTGCGAGGTCATAAAGCATCTTATAAAATGAATCATTTCCTACAAAAAATGTCATGGGATAATCAATCCAAAACTTGTTATGAATAGGTAAATGCATATTACAATATAAAAAATAATAATTTTAAAGTACTTGGAAGCTTAAGACATTTTAAAAGTATCAATTCATTATCGTCAATCAACAATGATGTCTGCATAACTCCCATGCGATAAAGATGGGTAGATCCAAGAAATGATGGTGAATTATCACCAATACATGTACTCTGATCGGTATCTGGCATAGCAGACTGCATCGCTGTATCTCCCACTCCACAAAATTAATCCACTATGTGATGCACCCAAGATTAAAGTATAAATTATCAAATAATAATTAACACAAAACCAAATATAGCAAAACAAGGATTTACCAGGCATAGACCGTGAAGGCATCGATGTTTGCATGCTCCTTGTTACCAACATTGCACTTGAAAATATTTGATGGATGTCCGTCGACCTCCTAGGAGGAGTCGCCTACACTTGATGACCTGAACAATACATTGTTAGCAAAGACATTCTGAAATAATAAAAGTAATAGTTAACTTAAGAAGTTTTTGAATGTTTCAAAGAAAACATTTCTTGTAACTTGTCAACTAAAGGATTATTTTACTTGAGGTGGCCAGAGCTCTGCTACTACTGGCCTCACCGGGTTGTCCTTGACTAGGTACTTGAGTTTCCAAAACATCTTGTAACAAGAACACATATTACATATTTTACTTCACAACATAAAATAGTATAAAATATAAACCTTTATTGAAATTTTTTAATAACTAAAGATTCATTACTACTTACTTCATAATGATGTGCTTGCGCCATCAATTCAGATAGCCTCGACTTCAGCATCTTGGTTGGATTTGCTTCATCCAAAATGCTCATAATTTCTAAATTGATTTTTTTAGTTTTTTCCTCAACATAATTGTTATATTAGGTGTTTCTGCGATATCATCATCAGAAGGGGTAGCTATTGCCTCTATTGCTACAGGTGCTTTCCCCCTATCCTGAACATCAAATTGTGACATGAATATTAGTAAAACTATCATAAAAACTCCAAAACCCTAAATAAAATAACGTAATAATATAACATTTTTCAACTATCTAATTTGTACAATTTCAATAAGGCTTACTGTTGCTGAAGAATGGGTGGGAGGAGCATCCTCATGGCCTCTATCATGTGGGGATCCATATCATCTTTTGACAAAGATTAAATATAAAAACTTCAGCGAACTGAAAGTAATAGACTTAGCAAAAAAAACTTATTAATAAAATGGTCTATAGTACTTACTACCCTCATGATAGTAACTTTGTTTGTATCTATGGAATTTAAATGGTAATCTATTAGCAGTTCTTCCCCTACACTTATTGATTTTATCGCACATACAAAAACTTGATTCTTCTCACATGCCTCAAAGATGCAATTGGGTTGCTTATTAGTTGAGAAAGGTCACGTACTATTTATAAAACCCACAATATTACCTGTTTCTTTTGGTCTCCCATCAATGTATATTGCAAATCTTTTACTTTGATCATTTTCTTTCCATTGTATATAATTTTCTGATAGTGCATACCTACAAATACTTTTTTTATATTGAACAATCCACATCCAATCATTGTAATTGTAACACGGACTGACATACTTGAATAATTCAATAACTTTGTTGTAACATACCTTTATCCCATCCATGGAAAATAGGCCCAAACCATGTAATGAGGATGGAGCTATGTGATACATCCTCTCATTAACACAAAAATTAGTGTTAATTGGAGGTAGCTCATTGGGTACCCATTCTTTCTCAATATGTGTGTACCGAATGGGAACCTTGATGTCACCTTTGGTCTCATTGTCATAAGAACATTACCCCCCTTTAGCAAGGAAAAATTGCATGCGTTTATCAAATTTTTTTCTAATCTTTTGACCTCTAGTTGATCTCCCTATTTTAGCCATACTACATGTAGAACTTTCATCTACCATTCCCTCATTTACCTCATTTGATGTAGATAGATCTGGCAAGTACCTATTTGGTGGGTCCTGCAATCCATCAAATGAGATATTGTCACGTCCCCGCTTCAAATAGAATTTTGATAATATTTAAATAATATATATAGAATAATCAAGTCGTGACCCATATGTATGGTTCTTTGTCTATACATGGGAGATATAAAATGTACTACGTTGAAAGTGATTATATAATTATATGTCTATACGGTTCTTCTTTGTTTATATATACATTATATGATTATATAATATGTCTATTTATAACATACATGCTCAGTGATAAACAAAAAGAATATAAGAAAATTATGTCTATTTATTGACTTATACCTGCTGATCCATGTCACTATGCATGATCCACACCAAAGGGGTTAAATTTCTTGCATATGTTAATCATTTATCTAAAGTTAGCTAAAAATTACATGATACGTATGCTAAAAATAACTTAGAAGACAACATGAACAATATGCAACATCGTAAACATGAACAAATTTACCTTATATATGAAATGCAAGATAATCAATAGAAGGGGTGACAATGTTTGTAGTCAATTGCCTATTTGCAAAAGGGGTGATAATCAAACACAATATATACATGTATCAACAACAATTAATTGAGAATTGTAAGAAAAACATTGGTAATTATAAATCAAATATTATGTAATCATTAGAATTGAACACAATAAATATGTAATCATTAGAATTGAAATCAATAAATTAATATTAAACATATATACTAATCAATATAAATATATATAAATAATTAAATCACCTATATACCTTGTACATTTCAATCATGTCATTGATCATCTTCTTCATCCATCTCATCATCATCATCATCATCATCATCACCACCACGACCACTATCATCATCACCATCATCACCATCATCATTGCCATCATCACCATCACCATCATCATCATCATCACCATCATCTTGATCTTCATCATCTACTTCATCATCTTCAATATCTTCTTCTTCCATAACATTATACTTTATCGACCTTCCTCTTAGATCATGTCTAACAACAAATGACCAACCCTATTTATGTGGAACCTCTAAGTAAAACACTTGTTCACATTGGCCTAGAAGAACATAGGGCTCATCTCCAACTGGCTCAAATGACCTTGTATTAATCATTGTAAATCCATTATCATGTTAAATAACAGTTCTATCTGGATCATTTTGATTCAATCATAGCTTGTACCATTTGACGACGAATAAAACTACTTTGAAGAAGTTAAAGTCGCACTTAATTATATCATCCAAGATGCCATAGTATCAATTTTGAGATTGTTGAGGATGTATGTCATTTTTAGATGATATATTAGTAACCTCAAAAATTGCAGTTATCCCAGAATCACAAGTTTTCTTCGTCTCATCCAACTTTTTTATTCAAAATTTGTGGCCATGATAGTACATAGCTTTGTGGTGCTTGACCTTCAATTTGTCAAGCGTGTGAAAATTATTTACATCGTGACTTGATACGAAACATACGAGTCATGATCATTAATAAATTTGTACGTACCTCTCTACCTCTTAAAGCATATGCTAGATCAATTACCATTAGCATAACATTGGAATCTCCATTACGATGAGCTTCTCTAACCAATGAAGCAACACCTTCCCATGTTAATGAGAAACCATTTTGTTGACATGGTTCAATCCATACCATCATCCAATCAAGATTGTTCGTAATATACAAATGTATTGCATCCCACTCTTGACCAACTGTATAAAAAAAATACACCAATTATAAATAACTTATATTGAAGATTTATAAGAATTAATTAACTATAATAACATCTTATATTTACCTCTCACTTTCCTCAATCTACCTTTTCCCATCAAGTACTCCCCTTCGAATTTGTTAATGAAGTTGAGATCCCAAATACAATCCACATGGATCTTTGCTACAAACTTAGGAAGATATTCACTAATGTACACCATTGTCTGGTATACCATATATCCGTCCACCATAGAACCCTTAGGATGTGCTTTCTGTCGAACCAAGCCTTTCAAAAATTTTAAGTGTCTCTTAACCATCCACATTGATCTAGTTGGTATTGGTTCACATAATTCAATCTCCTCAACTTGATGTATGAGGTAGTGTTCTTGTGCATTGAAAAAACTTGAAGGGAGACACTTTTTCATTTCACACATAAGAAGAGGAATTTTTCTCTTCCAATATTTTATATCTTATTTATTGATTTCTTTTGATGACAACCACCTCATGTATTTTTCAAGATCATATATAACTTGTTTGACACTGTTGGTGAAGTGGTGTGGGAGAGATAGAGGTAGAACGTACTGCAATATTTGTAAAATGATCTTATCAATATTTTATAAAAGATCAATATTTTATAAAAGAATGCAATGAAAACTACATGCAGTATACAAATATATAGTGAATACAAAATAACATGAATTACCTTAATAAATATATGCCAATCATGTATTTTCATCCCTGGCCCAAATTCACTTTTCTTTGATATGAGATCATTTATGTTCGCAACAAACTCTGTGGAAAATCATATTTTTTTTATGATTTCTTTTATAGCATTGCTCTGCTGCTCCGACAATAACCAACTAAGGGTACTTGTATCAATCTAGTCTCCATTGTTATTTGATCGAATGACATTTTTCATTGCATGGTTGGATTCTTCAATGTCACTACAAATTTTGACAATTTTGTCTTTGTCACGCCTTCCATCCAAGATTTTCCATAATGTCTCTGTTACATTCTTTCCAATATGCATAGGATCAAACAAATGCATGATTGAGAGTTTCTCATAGTACGATAACCTACTAAATTGTGTAGGATAACTTTTTAGTCTTTTTGAAAGTTGGTCATTAATGCCTTGACAACCTTCACGAGCATCAATTTCATCATCAGTAAACAAAACACAATATCAAAATATAAATTTCAAACAAAAACCATCAGATGAAATGACATTACCTCAATGATTTATTTTATTGTATTCCAATTTCCATAGGTGAGGTGTCATTCTCCATGGCTTTGATGTAGTCTCTTCTTTCCCATTGAAAATATGTTTTTCAATAATTTGGTACTTATGGTTTCTATGGAGAAAGTGTCTATTCTCATCAAACACCTACTTTCCTAAATTTTTTGAATGATGAAATTTCATCTTTGGACCACAAATTGGACATGCAAATTTTTCCTTTGTTTGAAGACTTACAAAATCATGTATAATTGGATTAAATATGTTAACTTTGTGTTAGCACTATAACATACCAAAAAAGAGGTGTTACGAAGAGAACATACCACAAAAATGTGTTAGCCCAGGGGCATCATGTATTGTCCATACAAACATTGCATGAAATTGAAATTGTCTTTTTCCTATTGGTCTAGAGATGTCATACATAGTGACCCCATTCCATAACACCATCAATTCATCGATAAGGGGCTCAATATATACATTGATATCTTTAACTTGGTACTTACCTAGTTGAATGAACAAAAATATTACATAATTATTATGACCATTTTGATGGATTATTTATAATAAATTAATTTAGATGACTATTAAATGAAAAAATACCTGGAATAATCAGTGCCAACATTATGTGCTCCCTCTTTATGGACATCCAAGGAGGAATGTTATTGTTGATAACAAAAATAGGCCACACCGAGTAAGTAGATCTCATCTCTCCAAACGGATTGACATCATCCACTGCCAATGAAAGCTTGAGATTATGAGGTTCTTCTATAAAGTGTGGCCATTTTTTCTCTATTTTTTTAAATGTCAAACCATCCACAAGCATTCACATAATGTCATCTTGACTTCTATTGCGTGCATGGTAATCCATAAATTGTGCCAAGCTATTGCACCTGAATAATCATTGTAGACATGGAATAATGGGAATAAATTGAAGAACCTTGCCAGGCACCTTTTTTATTATTCGATCTGATCGATATCTACTAATATGACAAACAGGGCATTATGTTACAAATTCATGTTGTTTATGATATATAATATGATCATTCAGACATGCATGTATTGTCTGATACTCCATTCCAATATCTTTCATAATGGCAAATAATTCTCGGTACAAGCGAGGTAGAATGTTTGATGGTGGTCACAAACACTCACCTATCAACCTACGACCAAAAATATAATTTGTTAATTTAAAGAATATTAATTGCTACACGGTTCACCCAATGTTAATTGTAAGGGAATTACGACTAAAATAATAAAAAAATATGACATACCTTAACATACGTGTCATTGTTACATTGGATAAACCATTCATAACCTTCAAGTTCACTAACAACAATACATTGGTAAGAAGAGTTGTTTGGGAGCCTTCATATAGGGGCTTATGTGCCTTCTCAAGTATAGGTACATCAAGGTCTGCATCAACATCATCATCATCATCATCTTGATCATCGTGATCATCTTGATCATCATGGTCTTCTTCCATGGGATCATTACCTTCTGCTTCTATATTCACACCTCCATGTTCCCTCATTTGGAAATCCACATTCTCCGGATTGTCATGGTCCATAACATGAAACCTAGTGAGGTTGACTATTGGATACAATTGTCTGAAGGACATTGTTGGATTAGCTATGTGTTGTCTTTGATGTCACACAAATGTCATATCAATTATCATTCTCAGTGTCTACTGAGCTCAGTCAGTCAGCTAGGCGGTTCTTAGTGTCTACCGAACTCAGTCGGTCAGCTAGGCGGTTCTCAGTGTCTATCGAGCTCAGTCAACCAGCTAGGTGGTTTTTAGTGTCTACTAAGATCTCTCAGGTGTCAAAAGGAATCATGACAGAAAATAGTGTTAACTGAGCCTCCTCGGTTATCAAAGGAAAATTAGTGGTTACCGAGCTCACTCGGTCTCCGAAGGATGTTGCAGAATTCACTGTGGTTACCGAGTTCACTCGGTCACCAAAGGAAATCTTTTTAGGATTAATGTTTACCGAGCAAGGTCGACCCTTCAAAGGATTTTGTTACTACAGTTTGTTTATCCCAGCCGACTGTTGTAATAATTATTAGTGCTGACTTAACAATCTAAATGTTAATTAGAATGGTATATATATATAGAAGGTCAAGTGGTGAATAAGATAAGCAGCATGCAGAAATAATTTTGAAGAAAGGTATGTGTGAATTTTGAAGGATGGTTAGATATCCTTGAGGAGCAGCAAAGATTTATTTGATCAGTAAGGATCTAGTGAAGCAGAATAGAGATCTATAATCAGCAATTCAGTTGCAGGTCATTTCATTATTACTCTTTTACAATTGTAGCAGTGATATCAAAATCTCTTAATCAAGTTGGTTTAACAACCATTTTGTAAATTCTCTAACAAGGTGACAGTTCTATTGAATTGTTTCAAGACCTCTTACAAGGCCACTCCTAGCAGGGTGATTAAATCCTCTAATAAGGTCACACTTAACAGTGTGTTTTGTAACCTTTTACCGGGTTGGCTTCTAATCGGGCATCACTTCTGAAGAGTGAAAAACAATAACTAGTTACATTGGTGGTTTTTTCCATATTGGGTTTCCAAGGTAAATCTGGTGTCTCTTGTGTTCATGTTATTTTTTTATTCATGTATGTTAATCAGTGATGAATGCTTAAGAACAATTTAATTATTACACACTTCAAAGATCAAGTTTCAACATTTTTTTGTATGTTTACCGAGTGGCAACAGTAAATAATTTGTTAAGATATCTAAAGGATCAGTGGTAATATTTTTGTGGTTAACTGATTCACCCCCCCTCTTAGTTACTACATCTATATTTCCAACAATTGGTATTAGAGATTTTGGTACTTGCAGGAAGGGTTTCAAGGACCTAAGCTAAAGATCAGGATGTCTTACAAAAGAGAAATTCCAAGGCTTAATAGAAATAACTTTTCAGCATGGCAAGGTCTCATGAGACTTCATCTGGCTTCCATTGGTGATTCAGGATGCAAATATATTGATCAAGAATATACAATTCCTATTGGCACATTAACTGTTGAAGACATTGCAGAGAAGAAGAACCATAACACTATGATGATAGACATTGCATCAGCTCTTAGCTATGAACAATTTGATGAAATCAAAGACTACACAATTGCTCATGAAATGTGGAACAAGTTGAAGAAAATCTATGGTGGTGATGACAATGTGAAGAGAGCCAAAACAGAAAGCCTAAGAGGACAGTTTGATCAGATGAAAATGAGAGAAGAAGAAAACATTGCAAAATATGTTGAAAGGATCAAGACAAGTGTTAGTGCAATCAGAGCTTCTGGAGGAAAAATTGATGATGAAACTGTTATAAGTAAGATTCTTAGAACATTACTTCCTATTTATGCAATAAGAGTTTCTGCTATTCAAGAAAGAAGATGTGAAGAAAATCACAATATAACTTTGGATGCCTTAGTTGGAAGATTGACAACCTTTGAACTAGATAACTATGACAACTATGTTCCAACTTCGAAAAATATTGAATCAGCTTTTGAAGCCAAACTTTCACTCAAGAAAGGGAAGAAAATCCAATCAGAAAGTGAAGAAGAATCAGAGGAAAGTTCTGATAGTGATCTTGAAGTTATTGAAGCATTACTTGCAAAGAAATATTCAAGAGGCAAAGGAAAATACAAAGGTAAAACTTCTTTAATCTATTTTTTATGTGAAGAAATTAGTCATATTGCAGCTAGGTGCCCAAACAAGCAAAGCAAAGATGAGAAGAAAGGTTACAAGTACAATGGCAAGAAGAATTTCAAATCTTTCAAGGATAAAGGTAAGAAAACATGTTTTTTAGCTAAAGATTCGGATGATAGTGAAGAAGAAATTGTTTTCATTGCTGTAAAAGATGAATCTGATAATGATGAAGATGAGATGGCACTTATCTCTCATATAAGCAAGAATGATACATGAATTATAGACAGTGGATGTTCACATCATATGACTGGTGATAGGACTAAGTTTGAACACTTTGAAAACTTTGATGGTGGTAATGTAAGGTTTGGAAACAATGAACTTTGTTGTATAAAAGGAAAGGGACGAATTTCATTAACCAAAGAACTTATATGTGATAATGCATATTGGGTTGAAGGACTAAAGCATAATCTTCTAAGTGTAGCACAACTAATTAACATTGGATTCAAAGTTGAATTCATGAATGACAAAGCAAGACTGCTGGATGACAAAGGAAAACTGATAGGATCAGGCAAACAAACCAAAGGTAACCTATTTTATCTTGATCTTGGTGAATACTCATGTTTTATAGCTCAAATTTAAGAAAATTGGTTATGGCACAAAAGGTTATGTCATGTAAATTTTGATAACATGATGAAAATAAGCAAATTCAAGAAAGTAAGAGGTATTCCTACTTTGAAGAAACTTGATGTTGGTCTATGCAAGAATTGTCAAATTGGTAAAATGGGAAAGTCTAGTTTTAAAAGTAAAAACTATCAGTTTGAAGATATTTTTGAAATTGTGCATACTAATTTATGTGGACCTATTGGAATTGAGAGCTATACTGGAGAAAAATTCTTTATTCTCTTTGTTGATGATTACTCTATAATGATGACTGTTATATATTTAAGAGAAAAGTCAGAAGCATTTGAGAAGTTCAAATGGTATTTAGCAAGAGTAGAAAAGGAAACAAGAAAAAGAATAAAATGCTTGAGATCAGACAGAGGTGGTGAATTCATCTCCCATGAATTCAATAATTTCTGCATTGAAAGAGGAATCAAAAGATAGGTATTAGCCCCGAGAACTCCTGAGCAAAATGGAATAGCTGAAAGAAGGAACAGATCTATCATGGACTGTGCAAGGACTCTAATGATTGAAAAGAACATTGCTATGAAATACTGGAAGGAAGCTATCAGCATTGCAGTTCATACCTTGAACCGAGTACAGCTAAGAAAAGACACATTCAAGACTCCTTATGAGCTATGGTATGGCTACAAACCAAATGTAAGTTACCTAAAAGTATTTGGTAGTAAATGTTACATCTTAAAAGAATCTAGAAAAGGAAAATTTGATGTAAAAAGTGATGAAGAAATATTTTTGGGATATTCTTGCAAAAGTAAGGCATATAGATGTCTAAATTTGTCTACTCACAAAATCATAGAAAGTGCACATGTGAGAATTGATGAGTTTGCAGAAAAGACTGAAGAAGAAAGCAAAAAGGAACCAGAGGATTACAGAAGATTTGTTTACATCAAACTTGATACATTGCCAGACACATCTGTCAATAAGGAAACTACATCTACCGAGCCCAGTACAGTAACCGTGTCACAAGAAGAAGTTCAGATCGAGTCACAAAGTACCGAGTCTTAGTCTGAAGCTATCGAGCAAGTATCTACTGAGCCCGAGAAACTTGAACCTGAAGATGAAGAAGATGACAATGTAACTCATTCAGGAAGCAAGGAACCTGTATTGGCCAAGTACGTCAGAAAGCATCATACACCAGATTAGATTATTGGAAACAAATTAGATGGTACTATGACAAGAAGTAAACTAAAAGGTACATGTTTATTTGCTAATTTTGAACCTAAAAATGTCAAAGATGCATTGGAAAATGAAAGTTGGATTGAGGCTATGAATGAAGAAATAGAGAAAATAGAGAAAAATAAGACATGGACTCTTGTACCTAGGCCTAAAGATAAAAATGTAATTGGGACAAAATGGGTATTCAGAAATAAGTTGAATGAAGATGGTCAAGTATCAAGAAACAAAGCAAGATTGGTATGTAAAGGATATTCTCAAGAAGAAGGAATAGATTATGGAGAGACTTTTGCTCTTGTTGCAAGATTAGAAGGTGTGAGGACTTTACTTGCATATGTAGCACATAAAGGATTTAAGGTATATCAGATGGATATAAAATCTGCATTTCTCAATGGTATTCTTGAGGAAGAAGTCTACATTGAGCAACCTGAAGGTTTTATTGATCCAGACAAAAGGGATATGGTCTACAAATTACACAAAGCATTGTATGGTCTGAAACAAGCTCCTAGAGCATGGTATGAAAGATTACATAACTATCTTACTCAGATTGATTTCAAAAGAGCTAATGACAACAGTAATTTATACATCAAAGAAGGATCAGATAACAAAATTGTTTTGGCACAAATATTTGTGGATGATACTGTGTTTATAGGAAATGATGATCAGTGCAAAGAATTTTCAGAGCATATGAACAAAGAATTGTAAATGTCTATGTTTGGTCAGATAAATTTTTTTGTTGGACTTCAGATTCAGGAGAACAAAAATGGTATCTACATTACTCAGTCTAAATATATCAGGAAAATACTTAAGAAATTTGGTATGGAAGATTCAAAACCAGTTGGTACACCCATGTGTACTGGACTGAAGCTTACCAAAGATGATGATTCAAAAGAAGTAGATCAGACCTTATACAGATCAATGATTGGAAAATTACAGTATGTAGTGCACACAAGGCTTGATATTTCCTTAGCAGTTGGTATAGTGGCAAGATTCTCAGCTAAACCCAGAGAAAATCACATGATGGCAATTAAAAGAATCTTGAGGTATTTAAGGGGAACTGAAGATTATGGCTTGTGGTATAAATTTGGAGGCAATCTGGATTTAACAGTGTTTACTGATGTTGATTGGGCAGGAAACATTGATGACAGAAAGAGTACAAGTGGTGGAGCATTCTTTCTTGGCAAGAGGTTAGTATCTTGGACTAGTAAACAGCAAAACTGCACATCCCAATCCACAACAGAAGCAGAATATGTTGCTGCAGCAGTAAACTGCTTTAATATTGTATGGTTTAAATAGTTTTTGGAAGGCATGAAGGTTGAGATCGAAGAACCAGTTGTTATGTTTTGTGACAATACAAGTGCAATAAATATTTCAAAGAATCCAATAATGCAATCCAAAACCAAGCACATCGCTATAAAATATCACTTTGTTAGAGAATTGGTGCAGGATAAGGAAATCAGATTGGAATATATTCATACAAAAGAAGAAATTGCAGATATCTTCACCAAGCCACTACCTAAGGATGCATTCTTGTATCTAAGAGGCAAGTTAGGGGTCACTCCCTTGTCTGAGGTTCACTAAATAAAGTTTTAGTGATGCATCAACCAGAACATGTTGAAGATCAATCAGTTGATGTAGCATAGTCAGGGAATCATTGCATATGAATCAGTACATAAGGTATATTGATATTTACCGAAACTGTGTAAGTTGTCTTTGGCATGTGTTGTCAAAGAGGGAGAGTTTGCTATCATTTCAAAAAATTTCTAAGGAAAATAATTTGAGAAGTTAAGAGGGAGAGTTCTCAGTTAGAAAGAAGTTTGAAGATGATGGGAATCAAAATGAAGCTAAGGATATGTTTCTTACTCTAGGTTTCTCTATGAAATTTCATTGTGCTATGACATGTTGTATTGCCATCAATGCCAAAGAGGGAGATTGTTGGATATAATTGTCTGAAGGACATTGTTGGATTAGCTATGTGTTGTCTTTGATGTCACACAAATGTCATATCAATTATCATTCTCAGTGTCTACTGAGCTCAATCAGTTAGCTAGGTGGTTCTCAGTGTCTACCGAGCTTAGTCGATCAGCTAGGTGGTTCTCAGTGTCTACTGAGCTCAGTCAGTCAGCTAGGTGGTTTTTAGTGTCTACCGAGATCTCTCGGGTGTCAAAAGGAATCATGACAGAAAATAGTGTTAACCGAGCCTCCTCGGTTATCGAAGGAAAATTAGTGGTTACCGAGCTCACTCGGTCTTCGAAGGATGTTGTAGAATTCACTGTGGTTATCGAGTTCACTCGGTCACCGAAGAAAATATTTTTAGGATTAATGTTTACCGAGCAAGATTGACCCTTCAAAGTATTTTGTTACTACAATTTGTTTATCCCAGCCGACTGTTGTAATAATTATTAGTGCCGACTTGACAATCTAAATGTTAATTAGAATGGTATATATATATAGAAGGTCAAGTGGTGAATAAGATAAGTAGCATGCAGAAATCATTTTGAAGAAAGGTATGTGTGAATTTTGAAGGATGGTTAGATATCCTTGAGGAGCAGCAAAGATTTATTTGATCAGTAAGGATCTAGTGAAGCAGAATAGAGATCTATAATTAGCAATTCAGTTGCAGGTCATTTCATTGTTACTCTCTTACAATTGTAGCAGTGATATCAAAATCTCTTAACTGAGTTGGTTTAACAACCATTTTGTAAATCCTCTAACAAGGTGACAGTTCTATTGAATTGTTTCAAGACCTCTTACAAGGCCACTCCTAGCAGGGTGATTAAATCCTCTAACAAGGTCACACCTAACAGTGTGTTTTGTAACCTTTTACCGGGTTGGCTTCTAACCGGGCATCACTTCAGAAGAGTGAAAAATAGTAACTAGTTACATTGGTGGTTTTTCCCATATTGGGTTTCCACGGTAAATCTGGTGTCTCTTGTGTTCATGTTATTTTCTTTATTCATGTATGTTAATTAGTGATGAATGCTTACAAATAGTTTAATTATTACACACTTCAAAGATCAAGTTTCAGCATTTCTCTGTATGTTTACCGAGTGGCAATAGTAAATAATTTGTTAAGATATCTAAGGGATTAGTGGTAATATTTTTGTGGTTAACTGATTCACCCCCCCTCTCAGCTACTGCATCTATATTTCCAACAGTTGACCTATATGAAAATGATGACCTTATATTAACCATGACCATGATATCAAAATCTCTTAACTGAGTTGGTTTAACAACCATTTTGTAAATCCTCTAACAAGGTGACAGTTCTATTGAATTGTTTCAAGACCTCTTACAAGGCCACTCCTAGCAGGGTGATTAAATCCTCTAACAAGGTCACACCTAACAGTGTGTTTTGTAACCTTTTACCGGGTTGGCTTCTAACCGGGCATCACTTCAGAAGAGTGAAAAATAGTAACTAGTTACATTGGTGGTTTTTCCCATATTGGGTTTCCACGGTAAATCTGGTGTCTCTTGTGTTCATGTTATTTTCTTTATTCATGTATGTTAATTAGTGATGAATGCTTACAAATAGTTTAATTATTACACACTTCAAAGATCAAGTTTCAGCATTTCTCTGTATGTTTACCGAGTGGCAATAGTAAATAATTTGTTAAGATATCTAAGGGATTAGTGGTAATATTTTTGTGGTTAACTGATTCACCCCCCCTCTCAGTTACTGCATCTATATTTCCAACAGTTGACCTATATGAAAATGATGACCTTATATTAACCATGACCATGATGTCACCATAAAATCATGTCTTATGTATTTTATAAATTATTAAAATACATACCAATGGATGAAATTCATTTCCCCCTTCAATGTGACCGTGTTGCCTACAATGTTCCTCAGCTATTTTGATTAGATATCTTCGAGGCTTTAAGCCCTTACAAATTTTGCAAGGACAATAACATTTTCCATCACCTTTTCTTTTTAAGTTAGACCACAGTCTAGCAATTGTCTCCCTATTTTTTTGTGCGTTGATATTGTCAGACATGGTCTTTCTTGAATGGAATGACTCATTGGTGGAAGAAGGATGATTTGTTTGCAACCTGCAGATACAAATCATTTTTGAACAACCATTTTCTCAACTATAATTTTCTCAATGCAAAGGGACATTTATCATACCAAATCAAAGTTTAGAAATGGACGGTTCTGATGCTTTTCCATTACAATAATTGAGCATTCATCATTTGGTATTGTGTATTCCATTTAAGTATGTCAACAATGTTCAAAATTCTATCACCAAGTACAGACATAGGAAATAAAAAAGGGACAAAAGATAAGAAATAAGAAAAATTATTACGACTATAGAAAATCTGCATGTTTACAATACTACATGTGCATATAAGAGTCGACCAGAGAAGGTATATGCACAGGTGAAAAACATGTAGATTTATTGACCAAGCATTACTGGGAGCTCGACCCTGCAACAAATGGACTTGTGATGATATTTCACAATAGTACATGTGTTGCAGGGTAAGCTCCCAGTAGTGCTTATACAAATATGCATGTTCATTACTTGTGCATATGAAATAGCTCTAATGGTTACTTGAAAGAGTGGCTTAATATAAACAAAATGGTTACAAAGGTGAGAATATGTTGTTAGAATAATGGAAAAGAGAAACAATATAAAAATACCACTATAATCCTTTAAAAGATTAGCATAAAAATACCACTATAATCATTTCATTTCACAAAGGCAAAGAGAAATTTCAGTTAATACCATTGACTTGCAAGGATAAAGACAAGATAATAAGAGAGGCTAGGCATTTGGAAAAAGGGTTTTACCGTCATGAATTCATGTTGTGTGCATCTAGAATGAATATTTAACTAACAATGCATGGTCTAATGATTTATTACTTCTCCCATCAATGATCTTGCATTCACTATGTTGAAACATATATTCACAATTCTGATAGAGGCATCAATTATTTAGTGTTATGCTTTTCTTTAAGATATTGCATCTGTTGTCTTCAAGGGATTATTCATGGTTTTGAGGTTCACATGGAGATACATCTTTTGTTTTGCGAAAATAAAATCTCTACTATTTTGAGGAGGGTTTCTAAGAGTTTTGAATTCTTAGATCTCTAGTAGTCATGGTAAGTGACAAAAGAACTGTTCTGAAGAATAGTGATAGTCACTGTAAAAGAGAAGAGCAGGCAATGATACTATGTAGAACACATGATCCACCATGGAATGAAGAGCATAAGGCTATCATCACATCAATCCTTATGAGTTGTGAGATAAAAAAAATATTGAAGGCATTAGATTGAAGGCATGAGGAATCATGGTGACTATGTATAAAGGAGTAGCAGTGGTAAAGGGAACAATTAGAGAAGCGATTTAATGGTCAATATAAGATATAGAGATGTTTTCAAGAGGAGAGGCAATGATATGTATTTTATTTGTAATGATGTATTCACTACCACAAGACAATTTTGCAATCATGGATAATACAACTCTGAATTGACCCTAACATGCATGAATTCAATGCTTAAGGCAGATTGACATGGTATGGAACGAATTGGATTGTGACTGTAATTCAACCTTAAGACAAGACAATCACTACCTTGAGACTTAATGGCCTATGTAAATGCAATTTCCATTACTGTGATTTGGTTCCAAGGGACCCTGATCAACTTAAAGATATATGAAAAATATATGTATCCTTGTTTCAATACCTAACAATCATTTTTTAACCGATTTTGTATGCTTGCTGTAGTGACAGAGGTAACTTGGATTAGTCAATTCATTTTGAAAACAAATCTCATAGATAGATCCCAATCATTTTTTTTGTTACACGAAGTCTTCCACTCTACCATGAGAATACATCAATTGTAAGAATGAAGAACTACTACTCAACAAAGGATTGTCCTAACTTGGACTGACTGATATTGTGACTGGGAATGACAGTAGACTAAGATAGTGTTATTTGGGACTGCCAAAACAAAAATAAGCATGTACAAAGTTTTCTTTCATTGTTTGTTTATGTACAATGAAATTATATAAATAGTATAGTGTTACTTTTAAATAGAATGTTTTTTTAAGTGATGGGTTACTTGAAAAACACCTACTTAAAACAGGCTTATTCCCAAACAATTTGACCAATTCATTTGTTCTCAAGGTTGTTGCAACTTTCCCAGCTCTGCAGTAGAAAAGGCAGATTCATTATCATATAATATAGAATAAACATGGATCAAATGTTTTTGTGGGTTCTTCACTACTTGATTTGTATACGAAATGTTTCCACAACTTCGTGAACAGAAAAATAATAACATGGACTGCAATGATTTGTGAATATGCCCAAAATGGACATGCAGGTTGTTCAATCACACTATTTTATCAATTGTTACAAGAGGGTATGAATTTGATTCAGTTACTATGGTGAGCATTCTAAAATGTGGGTATTTACGAGCTTTGCAATGAGGAAAATCAATTCATGCTAATGTATCAAGAAATGAATTTGAGCCACAAGTTTTTGTGAGAAACCTACTAGTACATATATATCCCAAATGTGGAAGTGTAGAAGTTGCACGCTAAAATTCCACGCATTCAAAATCGGAAAAAATAATTACTAGAGATTTTAGACAGGTATTGTGAAATTCCTCCTATGCAAAAATAAATTTCCATTTTAGACTTCCAAACAGTTTCACAACTCCCTTTTAACCATGGACATTTCCTTCTTACTCACAACTCCTTGAAGTTATAAATTATTAGGCCAAAAAAGCAATTTCAATGCAAGTAGCATATCATTGAAGGAAAACTCTATATAGAAGTACAGAGGTTATCAATGACAAAAACAACCATCCCTTTAAAAAGAAAATTTAATTGCTTAATAATCAACATGAATTGAAGTTTAGAAAAAGAAAGGATAAGGAAAGATTTTATCAGAACATTTTCATTTTTTTTAATCATAAATCCATGGCATTCTAAGAAAAGAAGGTTCCAACCAATCTATCAAATTCCTCATTTGTTTCTCTTAAAGACTCAGTTCATAAGACAAAGAACCTCAGCCAAACTTGTGGGCAATGAAAACCAGGTAATGACAGAAAGTGAGCAAGAGATGAAGCAATGGATTCTTTCACCTATCCTCGCTTAGGAATATGCCTTCCATTATAAGGAGGAATGAAATTAGCTTGTGAGGAATGAATTTGATCTCCCTAAGAAAACATAAATTGGTATTCTAGCAATACTGATGAACAGTGAACAAGGGTTTCTAACAATACTATCAATACCCCTTAACTCTGAATAACTTCAACAACAGAGTAGTGTTTCTAAGTTCTAACTATTAATTCCCTTGAATGGTAGTTACCAAAATCTTTAAATAACACTGCTTTTTCCTCTGTCAAGTATCAACAGGATACTCTTCTTAAACTAACTTCTAACAAGAACTAAAATCTTGTGGCACTTCTTTGGTTAAACCTCAAAAACTCTCAACAAGTCATTAACATCTATTTTTTTCCCCTTCAGATTATAACTTTACTCATTTATAGAATGTTCATAAATATTAAGTTGCAGAAAACATTTGGATTCTACCAATTCCTGCAACATTGGTCTTTCATTCATTTAATTACGCAACAGGTACTGAGACTAATTTTGGTATAGACTGTTCTAGTTTCTAGGATGTTCCACTGAATCCTTTATACAATTATAGTCACTTTACTCCAGCAACGTCGACTGTTGCAAAGACACTAAATCTAAGTGATTTAGATTAGGTCAATTTGGAATGGATGGACGTTGGGTACACAAAATGGATACAATCACAAAAGTCTTCAATGTGCCTGTGAACCTCAAATCTCTGGTTATTACACTATTTCAAACATTTCTTTGCTTTAGTGGTTAAACTCATAACATACGCCTAACTAGGGCATTGACCTTTGAAGCAAATTTAACAACCTGCTCGGTTCTGAGTGTTTAGAATATACACAAACATTACCCTAACTTTTCTTTCAATCCATGACATTGGAAATCTCATGGTGAAGTTACAAGTTAGGGCTGGGACTTCATGACAAAGTCGAGGATATTGGTTATGCCTCGGTCTATTAGAGAGTCACTGTTATTTGATGGAACTCAAACAAAAATTTGAACAAATGCAATATGATAATGGAACTATATAATTTGAATTGTAACAATTGACTATTATTCCTTCACATGACAGAATATGTATGTATAAACAAAATAGTGAACTAGTGAAAATAAATATAAGACTAGCGGTAAACTAATCTTGGATTACAAAAATGAGTCCCTGGTTCAATTCAAAGAAGACAAGATAAATTGTTTTAATTGAATCAACTCGTAGTCAACAACCAAACCTTCTTCGAAGATGGAAATCCTTCATGCACTACAGTCCTCCTTCGTGTGTTGCAACCCTTGATCTAATTTGCCCGTAAAAATGAAATGAGAAATGAAATCTTTTTTTTTAAGTTATGCCAGTGTTCATCGCTATTTTGACCTACATGGTATTGGTTAGAATTTTGACCAACACGGGCATGTATTTAAAAAAAAGAAAGTTTTCCTTCTATAATCTAACCAACCTAAACCTTTTTAATTGGTGGTCAAAAATTTTGGTAGAAAAATAAGGTCAAATGTACTAGTGCATACATAAAATGTAATCACATGACACAAGTATTTTGGTTATGTAGAAACCCTTGTTATAAGGTAAAAACTATGGTGGGATGACATCCACAAATTCTTCACTACTGCAATAAATAAAATTTGTCGGTTAAGGCTACAAGTGTGATCACTTCTGGTGATCTTACCCTGTTAGGAGTAACTAAAGATCAATTAGATCTACCTTGTGAAAGGATTTTAGCAACACTAATTAAGTGTGCACTCAGTTAAGATATTTACAACAGACTTTTTACTCTGTTAAGACATTTTCAATCTTGCTATGATGGTTAGAAGATAACAAAAAATATCTGCAATTGACAACTATGACTTGTCTGAATCAGATCAATGAAATACCAATTCAATTTCACCTTGATGTGCATTGTATTTCTCTTTGTTCTGCTCGGTAGCCTTGTATGTTTTTGAATAAACTTGCACGAATACTAACTCTGATAACTACTCTTTTCATGTAAACCCTTGTCTGAATTCTGATGTCTTGTAGGCGGCTACTTCATGATCTCCCTCTTGTTGTTATTCCAAAATGTCATCAATTACTATTATATAGAAAATTTCTTTGACCTAATTAGGTTTACAATATCTTAGAAAACCTAAGATCTACGGTGTACAAAAATAACCTAGATCTAACTATTACATAGGAATCATCACAATAATTAATGGTTAGATCCATAATAAAGGTGCCTTGATCTTGGTAAAAAATTTATAGATCTGTGTAAACCATTTGCATAGATAAATGTGTCATTGTTGATTACTATGCCATTTCTTGAATATCTCGATAAACACTACATTCTCTGTTCGGTGAATAACCTGATGCTCGATGTGTAGAATGCTCGGTGTTCACTGACTTGGTGCTCAGTATACTCTGATGCTTCATTAACATACTTGGTTAAACTAGTATCCATTTAACTTTTGGTTCTACCTTGAGATTGCTCAGTATGAAAGCTTTGTAAGTTCAACCGACTAGCTTCTATAGCTTCTTATTTCATCTTTTATTGACTGATCTTAGTTGATACTAATGACAACACTTAATGCTCAAATAGAGATAACATAAAGGTTTTATCTTTCCAGAAACAGATGAAGGAATAGTAACTAAGTTATTAGATAAAATTTTAGGTTCTGAAGCAACAACCTGAGCTTGAGTAGGTTTTGATTCTTTGAAATTTTTTTTGAGCCTTTCTAGCTGATCTGGATAAGTTTAAAGGTATTCAATCTCAGATATTTGAATCTTAGTCTTCTTAGCATGATCTATTATATCAAATTCTTGAAATGAACTAGTTAAAGAAGAGGAAAAGGTGTTAGCTTGAGGTTTTGTATTAGACACATTGGATCTCAGTATACTAGAAGAAACAACAAGAGATATGACTGTACTTAATTAGTTCTTACTTGCATCCTTGGGAATAGTAGGCAACAATATTCCTATTTTCACAAGCGTGACATGCATTTATACATCAATGTTTTCTTTAGAAGCTTCATCTTTCTATCTAGCTAGCTACATCTGGGAACATGTCATAATCGCATAAGCATGACCAAAAATTTCTTTGGGATCCTGATCTTCATTGCAAACATACCCTATGTTAGAGTCGCCAGTTGATCCATTATTTTCATTGTATAGGGAAACACCATCTTTCGTTTGATAATTTTTTGGTAGGGTACCATATTGATCATTCTCAAAGTATCTCGTGGCTTGATTTCCAGGGGGAGCTTCAAGTGCAAACCTCTCTAGAGGAGGAGGAAGCTTTGATTGATTCTTTGATGCGTAATTATGGGCAACATTAGGAAATATTCTTCGAGGAATATCTTTGTATGAAGTATTGAAAGAATTTTGAGAAATTTACTTTTTAAGGGCAAGTAACTCATTAGCCAATTTTTGCACCATAGGATCCATACTTCCTGAGGAAGAAGCATCATTAGAGTTTCCTTTAGAACAATCCCTTCGTATCTTACCAGCCATGATAAGATCATCTTCAATCTTTGTTGCCAAAGTTTGAACATTTTTTAGAGTGGTAGGAACAACTCTCCTTAGCAAGAAACTAACTTTCAAGTGTTGAGTATTAATGAAGAAATGCTTGATATTTTCAGCAGTGGGTTGTGAAGAAGTTGGAACATGATTTGCCAAATTGTTGAATTTTGCAATGAACTCTTGCATACCCTCTTGTGCATCTTTCTTCATTTGAGTAAGTTGAGAAAGCAATGTATACTCATCTTCTGCAAACTTAAAATGTTCTTCAAATTTGATTTTCAAGGAATCCCAATAAGTGATTTCTCCCGTGGCCAAATTGTAGAACCAATCTATAGCATTACCTTGCAAGGTTTCAATGAAAAGCTTCACTTAGACATCTTGATACTCCACACCAAACACGCCACATGCAATGTAAAATGTTTTGATATGCTCATCAAGGTGTTGTTTCCCATGTCCGTAGAATTTGAAAAAATTATTTCATGAAGCTTGTGGTAATGGGTGTAACGATGGAGCAAGATTCAAAGGATGAAAAGCTATTCCCCATGGACTTATAGCATCCATCTTAGGAAAATAAAAGGAACTAACAATTTTTGGAAGAAAAGTGAAGTTCCACCTAGAAAATGGCTCTTCTTCCTGGATGGTGGGTAAATGGTAGTTTGTTCAAGAGGAGTTTTATTGGTAAGAAAATCAAGCTTGGTTTTTTGAGACCAACTTAGAGCAGCACCTTTTGAACCTTCTCCTTTAGAATGACGTTTGTATATGCAAAAAACCTCTAGTGTGAACTACTAAATCTATAACTTTTGGTAAAATAATAACTTCAAACAAAAGCGTGAGGCTTCTGAATGTGTTTGTTATCCACAACAGAGTCACTAAAAACTATTAGCTAAAATTTTTGTAAGCCACTAAGACTACACCTTCCAAAACTATTTCTTTAGGCAAGGATATAGTGAGATAAATCTCTCCTCTCAGAAATAGGGGAGGCTCCCTTCTTACCGCAGGTGGATTCAGTAGGATTTCAACTGAAATTGAACAAAAGGGTGATTCTTCCAATCTTTTCCTCTTTTTTAGGAAAGATTCACAAGTAATAACAACTTTCTAATTCTACAATGATCTCCTACTGCTACGATAATACTGGTGACTTGGTAGTTGACGTAAGAACAACTCCTAAGGAAAAAATTATAATTATATTTGGTAGATTAAGAACAAGGGCCCAAAGTCTCTTGCAATTTATCCTATTAGAAGACTAACTAGAAGCAATAGTGAGGCTCAAAGTATCTCACTAATAATTTTGGAATTAAAATAAAACACTCAAAGTTGAAGTTCAAAGTCTTCAACTCTTAGTATTTGCAGCCACTACTAAATTATAGCAATCCTCCTCATGTAGGTCAAAGTCTCTCAAAAGGTAAATTGAAACTCAAGTGATTCACACAAGTTAAACTATAAAGTGAACTCAAGAATGATTAAATAATACAACATAAGAAAACATCATTCAATAAGAAGACTTGCAACACAAAGTTTGGAAAATCTTGCCCCTTTCATTCACTTTTGAAAATTTGCACAATGAAACACAAAGTTTTCACCACACAAGCTTCTTAAGCATAGATTTATTTCTTAAAACAAAAGATAAATATTTACAATGAACTCTCTCCTTTATATAGGAAAAGAGGAGAGAGAAAAATGGAGAAAAAAGGGGAAAACCCTCAACCACTTTGATTTATTCAAAAATGAACTAACTAATCATCCTTGACTTATTCAAAATTTTATTCCTAATGAACGTGTAAATTGATTGTATGAAGCGGTTATACAAGTACATGTTTACCTTATATTTACAAAAAGTTTTCCTTTTACATGCAATCTGTCATACCTATTCTATTCAAGCATGAAGTATCTGAGATATTTGGAAAACATTCTCACAAAGTATCTACAAAATCTCCAAAATTTTATAGGAATTCACGGACAACCACTTCATCTGGTGCTCCTATGTATTGTGTAATTACAGTCACCTTTTGGATTAACCTCACACTTTCAGAGATAACATTCCTAGACTTGATCAAATGATTATGTAGACTATCCACTAAAGTTTTGTAGCTTGTTAGCATCTCAATCATAATGAAGTCAAAGTTATCCACCTCAAGCTATAGGTGAATAACTCTTGTGAACCCTATCAAAACATATCTTTATTTAGCGAGTTGACCATTTTTAGTGACTTTTTGGCACGTCAATTATTGAAAGAAACCACTAATCAGACACTCATAGTTATCAAGGCGCTCCACTACTACCTTACTTTCTATCATGATTCCTTGCGTAACATGTTCCTTATTAACCATTAGATGCAAATAAGTATAGTATATTTTCGCTAAAGAAATGATTCCATAGTCACATAAGACATCCATATAAACTTCTGTCATGCTCCTCTAGACATCAAGATCTGCATCTAGGAAATGGAGTTATTGATTGAAGGAAGTAAGGAGCTCATTTAGATTAGCCAAGACCTCTCCTCCCCATTTGAAAACCTTCAAAACATCTTGAATTACTTTCACATCTTGTGATTCCAAATGAATACCTGATTCATCTATGGCCTTTTCTTTCCTTTTTATCTACCCTGTAAGCTCAGGATTAACTGATAGAGAAGAAGACTTCATTTTTTCTACGATGTCTAGAAGTTGTGCATTCTCCTCCTTCAATCTATTATTATTTTCCTACAATTTATCATTCCATTGAGCGAGTAGTCTGACTTCATCTTGTGCATCTTGTTGAGAGCTGAAACGTGTTTGTTTTCCAAGTTCAATTCTATTGAACTTGTAGTTTGTGGCCTGCATCTCCTCTATAGGTTTATCGACAAGAGGTTCAGCTACCTCCACATACTTGAATTCATCCTTGTCAACCATGACCCTCAAAACCATTTTTTCCTTTTTGTTCTTAGGGGCCTTGGTCCTAACAACTTTCTTTTAATCATGATCTTCAAGTGGGATTTCCTCCTTCTTTCTCTTCTGAGTGATTATGTCGAGCCATAGAGGAAGGGAAAAGGTTGAAGATCCTACTGCAGATGTAGTAACCAATGTGGTTACTAAGTTAACTTTTGCAACTATGGCCACAATGGGAGGAGTGTCTATCTGAATAGCTACTAAAGTGGGACTATTGTGAGTCACCTCACCCATGAACTGATTAAATTGTGCTGAAGTGGTATCCATTATTACCGTAGATGAAAATATCATAGAGGGGATAGTCATAGAATATGTGTGGAATAAATTTTGAAAACTTTGATATTGATCCACTGACAAGATTGCAGGAGAAATTGATAAGATAGGCAGAGCTTGGGTTATCAATACTGAATCTTTAGGTGAAGGTGTCTACTTTGTGGAGAATGCACTCATGACTGTATCCAATAGTGAATTAGGTTAATCATCTGACATGGGAATAGAGTCAGGAAGTGTAGTAGCAACTAATACATCCCCAAGAGGAGGTACTATTGTCATTAAGGATTTCACCCAATTTACTAAGTGTAAAACCCAAAAATCCTATGAAACATGGGACTATGCTCAGACTCTGGGTAACCTTTTTGAGAGTAGACCTCTGGGTTAGGGGCCGACTTCCCCTTGGACAACTTTAAAGCTGACTAACTTTAGGAGGAAAGGGAGAGAGTGCATGAAACAAATAATATGAAACTAATTTAAAACTAGGTGATCCACTGAATTTGATTAAAAGATACACAGTTGAAGCAAGCTTAAAAAATAGCTGAAACAAATCTGCACCTCACAACTTGATCCCACTACTTTGAACCTCTTAGAGATAATAAGGTACTTGGAATATAAAAGGGAAGATGTTTCCACAATCTTGATTCCAATTTGTACACAGATTAATACTTCAAAGCCAAAAAAAATCTCTTAATACTTAGTTGAATCAATATACAGATTAAGGAAAAGATAGTATCACAATGATCCTAGCATAGAAACTCAATAAGAAAAACTTTGAAATGAAAGGAGACAAGAAGGATCACTTTTTGCATTCAATGAAAAGAAGCTAACTACAATTGTGTATCTCAGAGCTACAACACTCTCATATTAGAAGAAAGGAATGAAGAGCTAACTTCAATCACGCAAGTGAGAGGTATATAAAATGAGACCAAAAGGAATAAGCGTTAAAGCCACCTTAACCTCCTAAAAGTGGAAAATATCTCAAAATAGGCCCATGAGGCTGCCTCATAAACTTGGATGCCAAATTCTTGAGTTTTTAGGGGTAGTGGAAAAGTGGGATGCCTAAAAAAGATGGTCAAAGGGAACAACCCTATCCTCTCCAAGTCATGCACTAAGAATAGTATTCTGCCAATGGTTTATAAAATACCATTGTCAGAATTTACAATAAAAGGCTTGCAATGAATTTTCACTTAAAAATATTTACCCCTATGACTCTAAAATACACATGGATTTAACTTTTTATCCTAAGTCAATAAAAGGCCCTCAACCTGATTAAGGGGAGAGTACATTTAATAACTCACTATTAAAAAAACCCATGTTGTGAGAAAACATAACACCAAAAATGATTAAAAACGTCAACCCTACAAAAGGAGAGGAACAAATTAATTAATCATATATATCAAAACCCTTCTTCACAAAAGAAACCACTGGCATTCAGACTTTCCCATTTGGCATCTGGAAAGTTTCTATCTCCACTGACACTCCTACATTTGATCTTTGAGTTTAGCTTGGAAACATCTATCCTGTGGCACTATGTTGTCGAGGTAGGCACTAATTCTCTTCATTGTTCTTCATTTCATGTTTATTCTTCCTCTGAAAATCGAGGGCATGGAATTTAGGTTTATTGTTTCCTGTACATTTTGAAGGCATACTGGTTTATCTTGTCACTATGTATATGGGTTTTATTGTCTTCATTAAGTGCACAGCCTGTGAGTTAGGGCACTCTATTTTGATACTTTTTTGTGTTCATATTGGGGCCGAGAGGCATGAATTTGTATCATTGTTTCATATTTCCCTATTATTGCTTCCTTTATATGCTCACGACCTCTCCATGATTCCTAACCCTGTGACTGTATTAAAATATTTACATGAAGGCCCAGTGATCTTCGATTAGGGCACTACATTTTGAAATATGTGCTACTTGCTGACATGTGTAATAGTTAGGGCATTGAAACCTTGTTTTTTGAAATATCATGCCATTGTATTCTCTGATGGCTTACGAGCTAAAGAGATAAGACATGTTGGATGTTCCTTATTCATAACCCGTGAGCTAGGGTATTCTCCTTTGTATTGTATGTTTTGTTCACTGTGTTCGATCATTGCTGAATGTGCTCATAATACAGATGCCATTGTATTCAAAGTATGATACTGGCTACATGCTTAACAACCCATGAGCAATGTGCTAGGGAATTCATCCAACTCACATGCTCAACTCACTGGTTTTAATATTTAATCATACTTGTTATGTTTTGGTGAGCTTAGACATAATTGTACTCACTGCATTGTTTAATTGATGCTATGGGATATGCTTCATTACCCTTGTTCTGCATTTGGAATCATACTCTATTTGGATTGTGAAAAAGCTAGGGTGTTTGTATACTGTTTTGACAACCCATGAGCTAAAGATTGTGCCATGTTTATGTTAGCTTATTGTTAGCTTGTGGTGACTGATCAGGAAAGTACTATCTAGAAAAGTACTGTACACTTTTCCTCCTGACCTCGTCAGGGTATTTTTGGTAATTTTTGGGCTGACATTTTGTAACTTATTCTAACCTTAAAGAGGCAAAATAATCTATAATATGGCTTAGGGTTAGGGATTTCATTATGTATGATTTTAGTACTTGCAGAGGAATTGAGCTATAAGGGATTAAAAATTGTAATCAGGTTGTAATCACTGGATAATAATAATATTGGACTCATTGTTGGTGGACATAGCCCAGGGATTGGGTGAACCACATTAAATCTTTGTGTATTATGTTCTCTTCTGTGTGGTTTATTATTTTTTGATATTGGTTATATTTGCATGTAATTGTTATTTTTGTCCTGTTAATCCTAACAAGTGGTATCAGAGTGAGGTTGTTTTTTAAGTTATCCTCTATAAGAAGATCTCACAGTTTAGTGGGAGTCTCACAGTTGAGTGGGAGCAATGGTAGATGAGGGTAGGATAAAATTTGAAAAGTTTAATAGGTAGAACTTTCAATTATGGAAAATGCAAATGGAGGACTATCTCTATCAAAAGGATCTATGGCAGCCATTGGAAGGAAAAGCCAACAAATCAACAAGCATTTCTGATGAGGACTGGGTAATTATTGATAGAAAGGCTCTTGGTAGTATTCGATTATGCCTGGCACAATCAGTGGCATTCAATATTATACAAGCAATGATGACTGAAGATTTGATGAAAACCCTAGCGAAGTTGTATAAAAAGCCCTCCGCTTCAAATAAGGTATTTCTCATGAAGTGTTTGTAATATGAAAATGGTGAAAGGTGGATCATTTTACAATCATTTAAATGAGTTTAATATAGTTACCAGTCAATTAACTTTTGTCAATATTATTTTTGATGAAGAAGTTAGGGCTCTCTTGATTTTGTGTTCTTTTCTTGAAAGTTGGAATGGCTTGGTAATGGTTGTTAGTAATTTTGTTTCTGGTTCTAATACCCTAAAATATGATGATGTTATTAGTGTTATTCTGAGTGAGAAAATTTGTAGGAAAAGCTCAGGTGGATCCACATCAGGTAGTGTCTTAAATGCACAAAGCAGGGGTAGAACCAATGAGAGAGGAAACAACTTTGGAAATTATGGGAAATCAAGAGGAAAATCAAAGGGAAAGAGGTCTGAATCCAAAGGGCCAAATGATTGCTAGTATTGTGGAAAACCAGGTCATAAGAAGAAAGATTGCTGGTCTCAGAAGAATAAAGAAGGAGACAAACAAGAAGGTAACAAGGAGGTAAATTTGGTAAGTAATAAATCTGAAGAGGATGCTTTGATTCATCTTTAGAAAGTATTGATGATTCATGAGTTTTAGATTCTGGGGCTTCATTTCATGCTACACCCCATAGAGGTTACTTTCTTGATTATGTCCAAGGGGATTTTGGGCTAGTTTATTTGGGAGATAATGAACCTTGTCAGATAGTTGGAAAGGGAAAAATTAAGATTAAGTTGCAGAATAAGAATCATTGGCTACTACAAGAGGTAAGACATGTTCCAAGGTTGAGTAAGAATTTAATTTCAGTAGGGCAACTAGGTGATGAGGGTTGCATAGTTAATTTTAATGATAAAAATTGGAAGGTTTCAAAAGGTTCCTTAGTAGTAGAAAAAGGTGTGAAAGTAGGCACCTTATATCTTTGTACAGGTCATATAGTTCCTTCTACTTTAATTGTTTTAGAAGATAATGAATGTTCAGGAACAGTGGCTGCAGTTGAGTAGAAAGAACATCAAACCATTATTGTAGATTCTGACACAACACTGTGGCACAACAGACTTGGGCACATGAGTGAAAAAGGTATGAAATTAATTCATTCAAAGAAAGTTTTACCTGGTCTAAAATGTGTCAATATGGATTTCTGTGAAAGTTACGTTTATGGAAAACAAAAGAGAGTTAGTTTTGTAAAGAGTGGGAAGGAAAAAAAAAATGAAAGATTAGAGCTTGTGCATACAGATGTATGGGGACCAAATCAGGTATCTTCCCTTGGTGGCTCTCTGTATTATGTTACATTTATAGATGATGCAACAAGAAAAGTATGGATTTATTTCCTTAGACAGAAATCTGATGTATTTCAAACTTTTAGGAAATGGAAATGCTTGTTTGAGAATGAGACTGGTAAAAAGTTAAAATGTCTTAGTTCTGATAATGGTGGTGAGTATTGCAGCATAGAATTTGAAGATTATTGTTCCTCTAATGGTATTCATAGGTAGAAAACTATACCACAGACTCCACAAGAAAATAGAGTGGCTAAACGCATGAATAAGACAATAATGGAGCGTGCAAGGAGTATGAGGTTGCATGCTAGGCTGCCCCAAAACATGTGGGTAGAGGATGTGAAAAATGCTATTTATTTAATTAATAGAGGCCCCTCTACTCCTTTGGACTGTGGTATTCCAGAGGAAGCATGGAGTGGTAAGAAGGTGAGTTATTCTTTTATCAAAACCTTTGGTTGTGAAGCTTTTACACATATAGATTCTGAAAATAGAACCAAGCTAGAAGCTAATTCAAAGAAATGTGTATTTTTTGGATATGGCATTGATGAATTTGGTTATAGGCTTTGGGATTTTGAAAATCATAAAATTGTAAGAAGCAGGGATGTCATATTCAATGAGAAAGTATTGTACAAAGATCTATTGCAGTAGCATGAGAAGAAAGAAAATGACTATGTAGTACTAGATGATACTCCAAAAGATGATGTTCCAGTAGTTCCTTATGCTTCACAACAATAGCAATAACAAATACCACACACCCTAGTGAATGTTAGATGGTCAACAAGGCTAACTAGACCTCCAGAAAGATTTTCTCCATCTTTGTATTCTATTTTGTTAACAGATGCTAGTGAACTTGAATGTTATAATGAAGCTATGCAGGTGGATACAAAGATTCAGTGGGAGTCTGAAATGACAGAGGAAATGGACTCCTTGCTGAAAAATTACACTTGGGATTTATGCAAGTTACCTGTAGGTAAAAAGGCTTTACAAAATAAATGGGTTTATAGGTTGAAAGAAGAGGATGGAGGTAAGAAAAGATTTAAAGCCAGGTTAGTTGTAAAAGGATTGCATAGAAAAAGGGTATTGATTTTGATGAGATATTTTATCCAGTTGTTATAATGACTTCTATCTGTACTGTTTTAAGTATTGCAGCTATTGAAGATTTTCATTTAGAGAAGCTTAATGTTAAAACAACTTTTCTTCATGGTGATTTGGATGAAGAAATATATATGGTCCAGCCACAAGGATTTGAGGTCAAGGGTAAGGAGAATTTGGTGTGCAAATTGCAGAAAAGTTTATATGGCTTGAAACAAGCACCTCGGAAATGGTATATTAAAATTTGACACTTTTATGAATGAGCATGGATATAGTCAGTGTCATTCTGACCATTATGTTTATTTTAAGAGGTTGGATGATGATAGCTACTTTATTTTATGTTTATATGTTGATGATATGCTTGTAGTTGGTGATGAGTCAAGTTTATAGGGTGTTTTGTTTATGATTTTCTAAGTACAGACTTGAATATCTTATAGTTTTTCATAAACATGATACAGTCTTTTATGTTTATAAGTTTTAACTATATGTATATTTGATACTTATGGGACTTAAAGACAATACTAAATATATATCTAGATTAATGAATGTCATGGTAAATCTGGTATATTTCTTCTCTAGCTTTAATGGGTAGACCTCCTGCAATTGTGTGACAAGGCTACATTAAAATAGGGAAAAATTATTATAATCTATGCTTTGGATTTGTGTTTTGTGTTTTGTTGTGTTAAGCTTTTGCAGGAAGAATAAGTCAAGCAAGGAGTGCGAACTAAAGGATAAGTGGGTCTTTCAAGGTGGGTGACTATTTCAGAATTCATTATGGCTCCACTCCTTCCATCAGTTTACAGTTGCTGATTTAGTCTAAGACAATCTAGTTGCTGAGCATTCCTATATTTTTGAAGTATTGAATGTGGCTTATCTTCTTGCATAAATGATGATGTCACTCCTGAAACTAAAAGTTGTTATGCTATGTAATGGAAGACCTAGTTTGTAGGCATTCTATTTTTCCTAGTTTCCTTTAAATAAGCTGGAACTTATGTTTCCAGGCTAGTTAGATGTTTTGATAAATTCATGTTGTAATCAAGCAATAGAGTAAAGCATTTTAATATTCCATCTTGTATCCATGTTTTATTGAATGAATATATGCCAGTTCTTCATTTCAATCTTTGAGTTATAATTCATTCATACTTCCGTGGGGGCCCATATGGGAGATGAATTCCCTATTCATGCTTAAGTAAAATTTAGTTTAGTTTAGCTTAGTTAAGTTTCCTTCAAGTTATTAAGTACTATTGTTCCTGCAGCCATTGGTAGCAGAACCATTGACTGTATCTTGCAACATAGGTTTACTTCTACAGCATTACTTATTTACTGTTATGTCTTTCCTTCAAGATGAGAATTAATCTGTAAGTTTAGTTTCTAGTATAAATTTCCTGCAGCAACTACTTTACCTTAGTAGTAATGACTTGAGAAGAACTAAAGCATAAAATTTGCAGTCACTGTCTCAAGTTCACATTCTTGGATTGATACATTAAATGAGTCTAGCATGATGTTCTAAGTAGAAACATGATGAGTTTCAACAATGAATCATTTTTTAAGGATGTCCAATCCTTGTGTTACTAGGATATTATTCTAACCAGTCATTTTTGGTGCCGTTGCCGGGGATGGTGTCAATTTAGTTCGAACCAGAAATCATTAAGTTAGTTTTCATTTTGCTTAATTTTGCATGCATAGACATAGGGACCATCTTGGGTGATTCTTACCTAATCTTAACCAGGAAGAACCATTGGAGGTTCTCAATCTAGCACTTAAGGAAACCCAATTAGAAATCCCACAAGAAGAAGAACCATTTGAGAATGTATTTGCTGATGCCTTTGACCAATTGCCTTCACCACCATCATCTGAAGAATCCTACCATCTCAATGCTCTTTTTGCTGACCCAGAATATCTAGACAACATAATGGCTCACCCTACCTTCCCTTTTCCTATTCCTACTCAGCAAGGTAACCAAAATCTGAAGAATATTCCTGTAGCTGCACTTCCTAAATTCTATGGACTCATCACAGAAGATCCAGAGACCTTCCTCTTCAAGTTTGATGTCCTCTGCCAAAGCTATGACTACACCACTGATGGCCATAAGCTTAAGTTGTTTCCTTCCACCTTAAAAGAGGCTACTCTCAGATGGTTTATGAGTTTGGGTGCTGATGCTATAGCAGACTGGAATGCAATGTGTACTCCATTTCTTGAGAAGTACAAAGATTATTGCAGTGAAGGTGACTTAAAAGGAGATGACATCTTTAAGATGTCACAGAAGGAAGATGAAACCCTAGAAGACTATGTCTCCAGGTTCATGTTCAGCCTGCAACATAACACACAACATCAGCTGAATGAAGAATCTCAAAAGCATATGTTTTTCAGAGGTGTGAATGATGGAAGCATAGAAGCCCTTGACCTCATGGTAGGAGGAGACATTACACAGAAGAATTGGGATGCAATAAAGAGTATATGTCTTAACTATTCTAGAGCTACTGTCAAGAAAGGAAGAGGATTGAGAGCCCTGCCCCACAAGTCTAATGGCGGAGGTGTGTCCAAAATGGAGTTATCCAATCTATTGTCAGACTTCAAGCAAGACATCATTAACGATGTTTCTACTCAGTTGGATACAATGCAAGCAAGGAGAAAGAAAGATGAATCTGATGCAATGTTGGCATAATATTATCTGCATTGTAGGAAAAAGAAAAAGAATTACCGGTGCAAGTTTGTTTCAAGCCTTGAGTCTCAACCTATGCCTACCAAGTTCAAAGCCATTGATGAGAAGGGAGAGGTCCTCTACATTGCCCAATGAAGGCCATGGGCTCAGAGATCAGGTATTCCCCAAGATCCTCTTCAAAATTTTAATAATAGTAATGCATGGAAAAACCAATAGCATAGTGGATTTAGTGGATATAATAGTTGGCATCAGCCTCAGCAAGGTTGGCAACAACCTTAGTAGGGTTGGCAACAACCCTAGCAAGGTTGACAACAACCTCAGTAGGGTTGGAAACAACCTCAGCAGGGTTGGAAGCAACCTCAACAAGGTTAGTCACAACCTCAACAACCATGGCAACAGCCTCAACAGGGGTGGCAACAACCACACAATTGGTCTAACCAATCAAGCTAGCAAGATTTGATGCCACCACCTCAACAACAAGCTTTGATGCCTCCTCCTGCATCCAATACTACTTCCCCTAAATAGACTCAATTGCCTGCTCAACCTACTCCTAATCCCAACAATGCTAAGACAACAACACAATAGCAGAGCTATGCCATTTCCCTGAATAACATCCATTTAAAATCTGGCACGACTCTTCCTCCTTCATAGCAGCCTATTATTACTAAAGTTGAGGATACTTTAGTAGAACCAAATAAAATACCAATCCAACCTATTGCTCTTGCTGCTCCTGCAGCACAAGAACCTCCATTTCCTCATAGGTTGGAGGAACAAGTTAAGTTGATGGAAAATTAGGTAGTGTTGGATTTGCTTACCCAACTAAAGCAAATGACAGTAAAGATTCCTTTGTTAGATGCCATAAAAGAAGTACCTACATATACCAAGGCTATCAAGGAAGCTTGCATAAAGAAGCATGGAAGAAAGAGAAAAGATCCTAAAATGATTCATGTCCTAGGATAGTTATCTGATCTCATGTTGGAGAAAATAACAATTCCAAAGTATTCTGATCTTGGTAGCCCTATGATAGCAATCACTATTCAAGGAGTTCAAGTCCACAATGCCCTAGTCGACTTAGGTGATTCCATAAATGTCATGACCAAGGAAGTAATGTCTCAGTTACATATCATTGGTCTTAGGGAAACACCTACCATCCTTCAACTTGCTGACAGTTCCACCATTACACCTGATGGGATGATAGAAGATGTTATAGTCACCTTGAATTCTTGGGAATATCTGATTGACTTTGTTGTCCTTTCCCCAAAGGCTAACATGGGAGGATATCCAATAATTCTAGGAAGGCCTTGGCTAGCTACTGCTGATGCCTTTATAGCTTGTAGGTCTGGAAAAATGACTATATCCAATGGAGTCAACAATAAAAATTTGACTCTGCATTCTCCAACTCAACCTCTGTTGCAAGATGATCAAATCATCTTACCATAATTGGACGATACTGAACCTGAGGTTAATTCAATTCATCAGTTAATGATGATATCCAAGGAACCTTTTATAGCTTCTAGGGGAGAAGATGAGATCATTTCCTCCATTATCCTGAATGAATATGGAGTGGAACCCCAAGTGTGTTCTCAAGATAACTATGTTCTTGACACTTTGTTACCACCTATTGATGCTCTGCAGTATTCAAAAACTTCAAAATTTCTTCACACATTGCTGCCTCATGAAATGGAGTCTTTCCCAATTGCTCAACTATCCATGGCAGAAAAGGTCACCAAGATAGAGGTCAGCTCAGGAAGGGAATTAAATGTAAGCAGTGCTTTGACTTCCTCTCAGGGGTTAGATGTCCTGCAGCTTCTAAAAGAACACCTATCAACCTTTACTTGGGATTATACTGACATTAAAGTCCTCGAACCTAAGCTCTGCACTCACAAAATTTATATCAGCTCTGAATTCAGACCTATTCACCAAACTCAGCACTGGGTAAATCCAGCCCTTAGGGATATAGTCAAGAATGAGTTGTAGAAGTTGTTAAATGTTGGCTTCATCTATCCTATTTCAGATAGTCAGTGGGTCTCCCCTCTTGTTATAGTACCTAAGAAATGAGGGAAGTGGAGAGTTTGTGTCGACTATAGGGAGCTTAACACTACCACTAAAAATGACCACTTTCCCTTACCATTCATAGACCAATTCTTTGATAACCTTGCTGGAAAGAAATATTTCTCCTTTCTGGATGGATTCAGTGGTTATAATCAGATTCAAATAGCCCTAAAGTCCAGGAGAAAACAACATTCACCTGCCCATGGGGCACATTTTCTTATTCAGTGCTGCCTTTTGGGTTGTGTAATTCCCCTGCTACCTTCCAGCAAGCTATGATCAACATATTCTCAGATATCTCTACTGATTGCATGGAGATTTACATGGACAATTTTACAACATATGGGAATACCTTTGAAGAGGCTAAAGTGAACTTAAAAAAATTCTTCTAAGGTGTCGTGAATACAACCTCTCTCTCAATAGTGAAAAGTGCTTCATGATGATGGAAGAAGGGGTTGTCTTAGGACATTTCATATCTTCCAAAGGTATACAAGTGGACCCTGCTAAGATTGAGGTGATTAGTACACTACCTACTCCAGCCAAACAAAAGGATGTGCATAGTTTCCTTGGACATGCCAGATATTACAAAAGGTTTATAAAATATTTTAGTCAGCTTGCAGCACCACTATATAACTTGCTCAAAAAGGATGCTGAATTTACTTGGGATTCTGAGTGTGAGAAGTCTTTCTTGCAGCTAAAAGAAGTACTCACTATAGCACTGGTTTTAAGAGGACCTAACTGGGGCTTACCTTTTCACATTCATACTGATGCCTTGGACTATGCTATAGGTGTTGTCCTTGGCCAAAAGGTAGACTCAGTTGAGCATGCCATTTACTTTATCAGTAAGAACTTGCAAGGAGCTGAGTTTAACTACACTGTCACTAAGAAAGAACTTCTTGCAGTCATCTATGCCTTGAACAAGTTCAGACACTACATTACTGGGTATGAGATCTATGTGCATACGGATCATTCTGCAATTAAGTATCTCATGAACAAGCCTGCAATCTCTGGCCAGTTGGCTTGATGGTTGTTGCTTATGCAAGAGTTCAATATTACCATCATAGATAAACCTGGTAAGGCCAATGTGGTGGCAGATTTTCTTTCTAGGTTGCATGTGCCTAATGATCCTATAGCCATTGACGATAGCTTTCCTAATGAAAATATTTTCTTGATGACTGCCCACAATCCTTGGTATGTTGATATTGCCAATTATCTCACAACTGGTAAGACCCCAGCTCATTTCTCTGCTAAAGAAAGAAGATTGCTAATTGAAAAGAGCTTTAATTATTCATGGATTTCTGGATTCATGTTTTACACTGGTCCTGACCAAGTCACTAGAAGATGCATCAGAGAGGATGAAACTTATGATATCCTTAGAGCATGTCATGATGAACCTTGCGGTGGACATTTTGCTGCAAAAAGGACCGCATTGAAGATCTTAACTACAGGTTACTATTGGCCTAGTTTACATAAGGATGTTGCTTAGTACACTAAAAAGTGTGACAAATTCTAGTGCATGGGATGCCCCACGAAGATAGATGAAATTCCCCTATAGCCTCAGGTTTTTGTTGCACCATTTGATAAATGGGGGATTGATTTTGTTGGTCCTATTGAGCCATCCTCACAAGGTAAATCCTATATCCTTGTTTGCACTAATTATGTTACAAAATGGGCTAAGGCTAAACCTATGAAGCACCCAAGAGATAACAATGTTGTGAAGTTCCTTTATGAATTCATCTTCACTTGATTTGGTGTACCAAGAGAGATTCAGTCCGACCAAGGTCCTCAGTTTACTTCTAATCTGATTGCTGCTCTGATGGAGGAATACAACATCTGACATGGTAAATCTTCCCCTTATCACCCTCAAGCTAATGGGTAGGTTGAAGTTACCAATCGGGAGTTGGAAACTATTCTCACTAAAATAGTAGCCATCCATAAGAAAGACTGGGCTATCCGACTTCCTGAAGCACTTTGGGCTTATCACACCACATGGAAGTCCACAACTAATTTTACACCATTTGAGATTGTTTATGGTCATTCTACAGTCATGTCTATCAAGTTTGAACATAAGACACTCAGGACAACTCTTAATCTTGGGATGGATCTCACTGCTACACAACAGGACAGGATACTAAGTTTGAATGGTCTTGATGCGTGGCACAAATCTGCCTTGCACAATACAGAATTGATACAAAACTAGTGTAAGCAATGGCATGACAAGTATGTTAAGGACAAAGTTTTTTCTGTTGGTGACTAGGTGCTCCTCTATGACTCTAGGTATCAGCATAATCCTAGAAAATTCCAAACTAGATGGTTAGGGCAGTATGAAATTATTGCAGTCTTTCCAAATGGAGCAGTCTAGCTCTCCATAGTGGATTTAGTTCGGTTCAAATTGTTAGTAAATGGTCATCGGTTAAAATTGTATCACAAACCAGGGAGTAAGGAGGAGTTCCTATAGCAATTCTCTTCTGCTGCTAATGCTGAAGTTCCTATAGCATCTCCTACTACACTTTTTGCTCATTTACCTTCCTCCCTCTAGCTGTTCTTGTCACTATCATAATAAACACTTTCATTGTGAAAGTTGATTCTCCATAATAAATTTTCACTTCATTTCTAGTCTATCATCCACCCACCTCATCAATTCTTTCATTCGTGGATAGCAACTACCACCTCACCAGCACTTACGATTAGCACACATTCCAAGGTATGCGATATTAATTTGTTTTTCCAATGTTTTTTTTGTATGCCTTGTTACTGCTGCAAATGTGGGACCACTTGCAATATTTTAGATAGGGGGGAGTTATATTAGTTTTGTCATTATGTTTATGAAATCTTTTTATTTATTAGTTTTGTCGTACTTGCCATACTTTCTGCCAAAGATTAGACATTTTTGAAAATCATTTTGCTGCGTGATATTTTTCGCACGTATAAAACTAAGGTGGCAAGATATGTTAAGTATGAGTTCTAAGGGATGTACTTATGAGTAATTATGAAATGTTAACACAAAGATTTGCATTTATTTTTCTCATAAGCTCTCATTTCTCGAGCTACATTACTCTAGAAATTTCTAAATTTGAACTCATCCTGCAACCTGCTATTTGAAGTTTTCTTGTCCAAATTTGTGGTTGTCTGTTATTCTATCTTGCAACTTTGTTTTGGGTACCTTGGAAATTAGACGATGGGGGGAGACCCAATTTGAAGAGATCCTATTGTGCATAATGTGTTGCTTGAAGACTAGAATTGTAGGCCATATTTTCAAGCAAGGGGATGGATAGATTATGTTCCGAAGCTAACTAGCTGGGATGATAAGGTTGCATTTCAATTTCTCAACTCCTTAAAGAATGGAGTGGCAACAGTTAAAGGATTGAAGGTGCCATTTTCTCAAATAGTTTTGGCAGAGGTAATGGGACTATCATTGGAAGGTGAGGAGTTTGCAGAGAATCTTGACCCAACTTCCACCAGAGCCTAGTTTACTCTACATGTAGACCCACAGCTTGAAGTTAATAAGAAACAAGGTACTGTTAGACTATCTCTTCCTGAGCCGTTTCAACAATGTGTGATTTTTATCATTAGGTATTTCACTTGTGAAGGGTGACACTCATTTCTACATGCTGTTCATTTCAAATTCTTGAGTTTTTTATGGCATGATAACAGACCTATCAATGTCCCTAGCTTTGTGTTTGGCATTTTGTCAAAACAAGCCATACTAGTACAAGAGGGTAGTCGAAACTCTATCTCCCACCATTGCTTAATTAAACTGTTGGTGGAAAAAGATTTAAGGGAGCATTCAGATATTTCCCAGGAGGAATTTCTACTGTGAGGGTTTAAGGAGCCTATCCTAGAACCAATTGGGCATAGAGTAGGATAGAGGGTTAAAACTACTAAAGGAACTAGAAAAATCTTTATCAAAATTGGACAATGTTCTTCATCCAAAAAGAAAAAGAAAGCTAAGGTTAGAAGCCCTAATTCCTCTGATTCCCCTAAATCTACTAATTCCTCTAGTTCAAGAACAATTCATGAAGAGGAATTGGAGACTCCTACAGAGAAGGCTGAAGTTGCCCCTACGGTAGAAATAGTTTCCCCAAAGCATAAGAAATGAAAAGTTAACCCTAGTACTAGCCAGCAAGCTAAGGCATCTCCTACAGCCAAGAGAACTTTCAGAAAGAGGAAAGCTTGAGAAAAGAAGGAAAATCCATTAAGGAGAAGTGCTAGGCAAAGAAAAAACACAACTGAGGAGATTCCAATTAATGAACCCCATGTAACTCAAGATTCTGAGCAGAAGGAAGAAGGAAATGAAAACATTCAGCAAGAAGCTGAATTACAGCTTGAAATTTCTCAGCAAGATGAGCAATGGATTAAAGTTATGGAATAGGATGTAGTTGAAGAATTTTATGATGTTAAAATAGAGAAGGTTCCTGATAAACTAGAGAATGCAGAAGTTATTATAATTGGAGATGACAACTCAGAGGAGTAGGCTTCTTATGTATTTCAAAGGAGGGGACCAACCTTTGGGAATTTTCAGGGAGATGATTCTGGAAGTGATGATTCTGATAGTTATATTAGGGAAGCAGATGAACCAACATTCTCTCCTACAATAGAGTCTCCTGCAGTAGAAATGGGTCTTTATGAAGAAACTCCATATGTTGATTTGGACCTTGTTAATAAGGTGGTTGAGAAAATTTTGAATGAAGGATTAGATACATTAGCTTTAGTAGCTCAGCAATGCTCTAATACTGAGAAAGCTATGATTATTTGGATGGATCCTTTGAAAAGGACAAGTGCTAACAATGGTAAGTCATCTATTCCTCAAGTAGCAGATAATTCTAGCCATAGTTCAATATCAGCTCAATCCAATTCAACATCTTTGTTAAATGTTATTTTTCTGTTGGCCAAACAAGTAAATTCTGAGAGGGAAAATTGGAAACATCAAAGGAAAGAACTAAATAAAATCATAGATAGTCACTATCAGGAAACACTTGTTCAGGAGGAAAAGGTAGAACAGTTAAGTGTGAAACTTGACAAAATTAAATCCTTAATCCCTGACTTAATGGGTTGTAGATCCCCATCACCTGTCTATGCTCTGTTTCTTAAAGAACAACTGTTGAATTACCAAATGACCTGTATTATGCAAGATAGGACTCCCTCATTACAAGAGCCTACTCAGTTTTCCCAAGCTTTCCATCACTCTCCTATAGCCATAAAAAATTTGTTGTGTGAACTTTATCTTCACAATCTTGTAGTTACAGATGATCGAGTTTGGAATCCCCTACTTTATGTTGGGGATATTCAACTTAGAGCCTTCATGTCCTAGATACAGAATGAAATTAGTTGGAACACCCAAGCTGAAGTGTATAGAGATTTAGAGTCAGACATTCCCCTGTTTCTAAGGCCTGAAGCCAAGGATCCTCGAACTCTCTATTATAACTAGTTAAGAATAGCCCCCTTTGAATCAGGTAGTGAAATCATCTATCCAATGAGGAAGGAATAATTTAATGCATATGAATAGATGGTGAATACTAAACTACCTGAGGCTAGAAAAGCCATACATTGGCACTGGAACAGTTTATCTAGGGAAATGAGAAAGAGAGAACCACATTCACCTCTCAATTTTGCTATGGCAACCCAACGTGCTCCTTGGTACATTTCTTTAGGAAGAGAGAGATAAAGCTTTTGGATTCCATTAACCTTTCAGCCTCCATTATTGATGTCTCCATTACTTGCAAATTCAAAAAGTCTGGATAGTTTTAACATGAAGGCGGAAAAGGACAGGTGGAAGAAACACAGGAAAACAAAAGGGTTCTACTGGAGTTTTGCAGGGGAAGGATCTAGACAGAGAGTAGCTGCTGACTATAGATTGATAGCCAGGTTAAAGAATTTATTTGCTGTGGGACCAACAAATAGCTAAGCTGGGGGGAATGATGAGTCAAGTTTATAGGGTGTTTTGTTTATGATTTTCTAAGTATAGACTTGAATATCTTATAGTTTTTCATAAACATGATATAGTCTTTTATGTTTATAAGTTTTAACTATATGTATATTTGATACTTATGGGACTTAAAGACAATACTGAATATATATCTAGATTAATGAATGTCATGGTAAATCTGGTATATTTCTTCTCTAGCTTTAATGGGTAGACCTCCTGCAGTTGTGTGACAAGGCTACATTAAAATAGGGAAAAATTATTATAATCTATGCTTTGGATTTGTGTTTTGTGTTTTGTTGTGTTAAGCTTTTGCAGGAAGAATAAGTCAAGCAAGGAGCGTGAACTAAAGGATAAGTGGGTCTTTCAAGGTAGGTGACTGTTTCAGAATTCATTATGGCTCCACTCCTTCCATTAGTTTGCAGTTGCTGATTTAGTCCAAGACAATCTAGTTGCCGAGCGTTCCTATATTTCTGAAGTATTGAATGTGGCTTATCTTCTTGCATAAATGATGCTGTCACTCCTGAAACTAAAAGTTGTTATGCTATGTAATGGAAGAATTAGTTTTTAGGCATTCTATTTTTCCTAGTTTCCTTTAAATAAGCTAGAACTTATGTTTCCAGGCTAGTTAGATGTTTTGATAAATTCATGTTGTAATCGAGAAATAGAGTAAAGAATTTTAATATTCATCTTGTATCCATGTTTTATTGAATGAATATATGACAGTTCTTCATTTCAATCTCTGAGTTATAGTTCATTCATACTTCCATGGGGGCCCACATGGGAGATGAATTCCCTATTCATGTTTAAGTAAAATTCAGTTTAGTTTAGCTCAATTAAGTTTCCTTCAAGTTATTAAGTACTGTTGTTCCTACAACCATTGGTAGCAGAACCATTGACTGTATCCTACAGCATAGGTTTACTTCTAAAGAATTACTTATTTACTGTTATGTCTTTCCTTCAAGATGAGAATTAATCTATAAGTTTAGTTTCTAGTATAAATTTCCTGCAACAACTGCTTTACCCTAGTAGTAATGACTATTGAGAAGAACTAAAGCATAAACTTTGCAGTCACTATCTCAAGTTCACATTCCCAGATTGATACATTAAATGAGTCTAGCATGATGTTCTAAGTAGAAACATGATGAGTTTCAACAATGAATCATTGTTTAAGGATGTCCAATCCTTGTGTTACTAGGATATTATTCTAACCAGTCAGCTGGGTCTAACATGGATCACATTAAAGGGGTTTAAACAACAGTTAGCACATTCATTTTCTATGAAGGATTTGGGGGCAGCAAAACAAATCCTTGATATGAAAATTTGTAGAGATAGGAAATATAGGAAGTTGTCTATATCTCAGGTTGATTATATTGAGAAGGTGTTGCAACATTTCTCTATGGAGAATGCCAAAGCTGTCAACACACCTTTGCTGGTCATTTGAAATTGACTAAGGAGATGTGTCCTAACACATCAAAAGAAGAGGAAAAAATGTCTAAGGTACCTTATGCTTCAGCTATAGGGAGCTTAATGTATGCTATGGTATGTACTAGGCCAAATATTGCACATGCAGTGCGAGTCGTTAGTTGATATATGAGTAACCCTGGTGTTGAGCATTGGAATGCAGTCAAATGGATTCTTAGATATTTGAGAGGCACATCTAGTAAGTGCTTACACTTTGGGGGTTCTACTACTACTGTACAAGGCTATGTTGGTTCAAATTTGGTAGGAGATATAGATAGTAGGTGAAGTACTACAGTTTATGTATTTACTATTGGTGGGACAACAGTGAGTTGGATTTCTTGACTACAAAAGGTGGTTGCTTTATCCACTACACAGGAAGAGTATGTTGCTACTGCAAAGGTAGCGAAGGAGATGATATGTCTTCAATTCTTCATGGAAGAATTGGGACATCCATAGATGGATAATTTTTTGCATACAGATAGCCAAAGTTCCATTCATCTTGCGAAGAATTCTGCTTTGCACTCAAAGACAAAACACATACAGTTGTGGTACCATTTCATTCGGTCAGTTTTAGATGATGGGAAGTTAAAGCTAGAAAAGATTCATATAGATGATAATCTAGCATACATGTTTACAAAGGTAGTAACAAGGGAGAAGTTGAACTCATGTTCATCTTCAGTTGGTCTTCTAGACTGAACAAAATAAAGGAACAGCTGAGTCTAGGGTGGTTTGATCTAGTGGGAGCCTCATATGGTAGCGGTATTACTACAAGATCAGTCTCCAAGTGGGAGATTTTTTAGTTGTGATACTGATTAGTCACCAAGTGGGAGATTGTTAGCTTATTGTTAGCTTGTGGTGACTGATCAGGAAAGTACTATCCAGCAAAGTACTGTACACTTTACCTCCTGACCTCACTGGGGTTTGGGGACGGTAGCCGCGAAGAGAGGGGGTTTAGGGGCGTAGCCCCCGAGGTGAATTTTTTTGAGGTTGACATATTTTTGGTAATTTTTGGGCTGACATGTAACTCATTCTAACCCTAAAGCAGTAAAATATTGTATAATATGGCTTAGGGTTAGAGATTTCATTATGTATGATTTTAGTACTTGCGATGGAATTGAGTTGTAAGGGATTAAGGATTGTAATCAGGTTGTAATAACTGGATAATAATAATATTGGACTCACTATTGGTGGACGTAGCCTAGGGATTGGGTGAACCACATTAAATCTTTGTGTATTTTGTTCTCTTCTGTGTGGTTTATTGTCTTTTGATATTGGTTATATTTGCATGAAATTGTTATTTCTGTCTTGTTAATCCTAACAGTTTATTGTCATACTTGTGCCCTTCTCTGCTCAGAAACAACTAATGAGTTAGGATCTTGGCATTGTGGATTCCCTTGTCTAGTCACTTGTTTTTGATGTTTCATGTTATAATTCTCTAAATGTTAGGGGCATTACATCATTTTAAAGCTTTTGGTTCCATTAGATTGATGTCGCTTGCTATTGTATCACACTATGTTTCTTTGCATGGTTCATGAGCGTGGATCTTTATAACATTGATGCTCATGCCTTGAGATGTCATGCATTTAGACTTTGACATCATTTGTTGTTGTTTACTGTTCTATACTTGATGAGCTAAATCCTTTCTTGCTGGTAGTATTCATGCTTCATGTTGTTGGTTAATGATTGCATTGGTTGCATATGAGTTTGAGCCTGTGAAGCTTGGATTAGGGTGTCTTTTTTTTGTGTCCATCCTTGATTTGGGGCCTGTGATCTATATAAGTTCGCTATTTCCATTACATGTTGAGATGTTTATGAGCTTTGAATCTTAACATCCATGGTATTAATACCCATGAATCTAGAGCTGGTGCCTCATGGCTATGCTACCTATTGGATGTTTATTGTATAAGCCCTACTAGTTATTGACTTCATTGTTTTCTTGAAGGCACCATCTCTACATTTGAAGTTGCTAAAGTATTACAATCTTTATGTTGTGGTCACTTTATTGCATTGGTTTCTTTCTAATGGGTCAACTGGTAGGTTAATGAACTCTTAGCATCATTTTTTATTGATTTGGATAACAACCCATAAATAGGATTGTTGGCACATTTCAGCTGTATATACTCATTGCACTAGCTGTTTCTAGTTTACTGATTTAGATCTTAAAGGATCTATATTATTGTTATCATTGATGCTCTGTCTTTTGGTTGGCACCATGATTTCTCCATTGAATTGTTGCTTGCATTAATGTTTATGAATTTTCATTACTCCATGCTTGAGATCCACTTAATGACTTAATGTTTGGTGCCCATTTAGATGCCATTATGATTGATTTGTCAACTGAAGCCCTTTTGTACTTGGTTCATCATACAAATTTAACATTTTCATGCTATAGTATCAATGTATCGAATGTAGCCTTGAATTACATCCTATGGTGTAGTGTTTCTTTACTTAGCATATATTTGTGTAACCTTAACATGTTGATGATGAATACCTCTTGAATCTACTAGTGCCTTGTTGACCATGCCCCATCCAATTTGTCTTTGTGATTCTTGAGTGTCCCACTAATACTGCATCATTCGGTTATTGCCTTGTTGACCATGAGTGTTCTTGGCCTGTGATGCAGTCACTGCCAAGGAAATTTGAGGTTTTCTTGGCATGGCCTGCATCACAGGTCAAATTCATTGATCTGGGTCTTAGCATCCCACCATTGTTATTGTTGTTCAGAAAATCACAGAGAGTTGAGGGTGGTCTGTGTTAGGAACACCACCCTCTGAGATCCTTGATTATCTAAATGAGGAAAACAAAACTGCATCGACTTCTCTTGTATTTGCACATGGAACAAACAAGTTAGTGAAAACATGGTGTCTCTTTTATTTCTAGAGCCTCCTTAATGCACATGCCCTAAGCACATCCCTTCCTAGAGGTGTATAACTGAGTGCATATATGGATGTTTGTGAATATTATGGTACCATACATTGTTTAGATCCATTAGATGTAACTCCCCTTCTCTTCTCTTATCTATAGGTTTCAGATCTCACGAGCACATGGAAACACTGTGGATCGAGGCATCATTACCAGACAATATCTAGTACCCTTGTATTTATGTTCATTATATATGTATGTCTATACTCATTTATTTAATTCTGATAATGGCTATGCTCATGACCTGTGTGAGCTCAGATAAATGTTCTTCTCAGTTCTTTTCCTTTTGTACAACACACTTAAAACATTGGTAATGATACATGCAATGCTTATTTGTAGATCATTTCCTTTTCTCTTTTATGGACCTTACAATGAAATGAACACAAATTTTAAGAAAGACAACTAATAATTCAAACTAGGGTACAGTAGTCTCACTTAGTAATTAGGCCTCCAAAGATGAGTGAAAATAATGATAATATTCTGGTGACCTCTATTGAGTGCTTGCTTGCTAAGCACCCTGACCATTTGCTTTTAAATGCATTGGACATAGAGTCCCATAAGCCTCAAAACTAAACTTAGCCTTAAATCAAACAACTCCTTTTTGCTAACAAAACCACTAACTATTAGAGATAGACTGCTTTGGCTTATTGCTAACCCAAACCAAACTGAAAACTGAACTGAAAGAAAAAATTGGAAGCCAACTTGTGCTAAGGAACTTAGGAAACACATAAAACTAAAACTTCTAATTTACTAATGTACAGGGTAGAACCTGACCTCAAAAATAATCTTTGAGGTGAATCCCATTTAGTGGAATGGGAAACTCCTCTCCATCCATATTAGCCAACTGAAAAGCATTATGGGCCTTGCACTTGACAACCATCAAAGGTCTAGTCCATATGGCATTAAAGTTAGTATGCCTTCCTGGTTTATGTTTTGACTCATCTCACTTAAGGAAAAGGTCTCCTTCCTTAAAAACCATAGGTATGGCTCTTTTATCAAAGATCTTCTTCATCTGGGAATGATGAGCTTCTAGGTTTTCTAGTGCTAGTCTCCTTGTCTCTTCAAGTTCAACTAACTCAGCAAGCCTAACTTGCATAGTATCTTCTTCCAACAGTTTAATTTCCTTAATTAAGCTCAAAGTAGGAAACTCCATAGAAATAGGAATCCTAGCTTCTTTCCCATACATAAGTGAATAAGGAGAGTCACTTGTGGATCTCTTAGGTGTTATTCTATCTACCCATAGGGCCAACTTTAACTTGCTATGCCAGTCCCTCTAGTTTCCTTCTATAGTCCTTTTGATGATCCTCAACAAGTTCTTGCTTGTTGATTCCGCCTGGCCATTACCTTGAGGGTAATAGTTGGATGAGGTTCTTAGGAAAATATTGTTCCTTAATGCCCATTTTGAGATTCTCATTCCAAGAAATGCCATGGCATTATCTGAAATGATAGAGTCTGGAGTGCCGAACCTTGACACAATGTCTTGGTAGAAATTTAGGATAGAGGTCTCATTTTCTTCCTTCAATGCTACATCCTCTATCCATTTGGTAAAATAATCTATAGCAGTAAGTATCCATCTATGGCTAGCACTGGATGGAGGATTAATAAGTCCAATGAAGTAAAACCCCCATTTGGAGAAGGGTTGCTCCACTTTGATGGGATGCATTGGGAGGGCTGCCAACTTCTATTTGCTAGCAAATAGAACATAGTTATTGCATTTTCTTACCCAATCAAATGCATCCTTGTATAGGCTGGGCCAATAGTACCCTACTCTCATGACCTTCAGAGTAGTGGTTATGGCTGCAAAGTGTCCTCTAGAACTTCCATCATGAAACTCCTCTAATATTCTCTTTACTTGGCTGGTTTAAACATATCTTAGCAGGACACCACTATAATCCCTTATATATAAAACATCATCCAAAATGATAAATGGGATAGATTGGAGCCCAAAGTACCTCCTTTTTCTCTTGTCAAGGCATTGAGGGCATTGACCAGTTGAGAGATAATGTTTCATCTCTCCTGTCCAACTTGCACTCTGTTCTGCATTTTGGTTTATCAGGACAACTTCTTCTTCTTGCTGGTTTTTGTCTATTCTACCCTCATTCATATGTTCACACAGCCCTTTCCCCCTAATAAACTTAGTCACCTTGATTTGAATGTCATATTCCATGACTTTGGTGATCCAACCAGCCCTCTTATGGCTCGGGTCCTTATTTAGAAGGAAATATTTTATGCAAGGGTGAGCAACCATTAAGTGTACTATGTTGTTGGACAACAAGTGCCTGAATTTCTTCAAGATCCTTATTATTTCTAAGACATGTTTCTCTATAGGAGTGTAATTTAGTTCATAACCATCTAGACCTTGGCTATAAAAATCCACTGGCTGGTCCTATTTCTCAGTATTCTATTGGACTAACATGGAAGAGATACTATCAGTATCTCCAAATGCATATAGAATAAAATCTCTAGAAAAATCAGGCTTTACCAAAGTAGGAGCAGAAGCAATTGCTTCCTTTATCTCTTCAAAACATTTATTTCCTTCATTTTTCCAGTGAAAAGTTGAGTTCTTCTTCAGCATCAGGGTCATAGGGTTCAATAGTGCTGCAACATTAGGGATGAACCTTCTCAAGAAGTTGATTCTCCCAAGGAAACTCTACAGCCCCTTCTTGTGTGCTGGCAAGGGTAGTGCCATGATGGCCTTTATCCTCTCAGGATCAATTGTTGTTCCTTGCTTAGGGACAATGTGCCATAGCAATATGCTTCATAGATAGACAAGATACATTTTTTAGGATTCAATGAAACTCCAAATTCTCTGCACCTTTCAAAAATCTGCCTCAGATGAACTAGGTGATCATTAGTATTTCTTGAAAAGATAGTTATATCATCTAAATAGACTAGAAAAAACTTGGTCATCAAACCAGAAAATGCCATCTCCATGGCTTTCTGAAATGTAGCACCAGTGTTAGACAACCCAAAAGGCATCTTCTTGTATGCCAGGGTACCCCATTTGGTGGTGAAGGCTATCTTATATTGGTCTTCCTCTCTAATTAGGACCTGGTTATAGCTAGAAAAGGCATCTAGCAAAGAAAATCTGTCAGACCCTAAGACAAACTACAATATCTATTCCATGGAGGGCAACATATGGTGGTCTTTGAGTGAGTCTCTGTTGAGGTCTCTGAAATCCACACATAACCAAATTTCACCATTCTTTTTTCTGACAGGCACTAGATTAGAGACCCAAGAGGTGTGTTCAATGGGAATGATAATATTGGCCTCAATAATTTTCCTTAACTCTATTTTCATCAACACTTCTAGTTTATGATTGATAGGTCTCTTTTTTTGTATTACTGGTTTGGCATGGGGTTCTAGCTCAATGGTGTGCTGGGATAAGTGGGGGTCAAATCCCTTCAGATCATAATATTCCCATGCAAAAACATCATTATGTTTAGAATTTGGCTGAGTTGATTACATAGATGTTGTCATTATGGAAACATATGATCCACATGAAGATCACACAGGTCAGAGAGCTAGTATGACAGAGTGCATTGCAAAATTGTCTAAGTATGAGATAATATTTTTACCAGTGAACCTGGACATAGTTTTTATTTGTGATGTTGATTGGAGTAAGTTCAATGCTTGCACACTTGAACATAGACTCTATGATGACTATTGATCACCCATCTCAGAGTGCAAGTTAGTACGACATGTACGGAAGAAGTTATGATAGTTCTATCGAAGACAATGTCAAGCTGACAGGACATAATATGAAGACAGAATTAGTAAAGAGTTAAGGGATTATTTTGTTTATCAAAATAATGACTTAACAATATAAAGGGACAACATCCTAGATGTTAACTCTTTGATAAAGTTATTTGTATAAATTTAATTATAATTGTAAGAAAATATATAGATGTATGATGAAGTAATGAAAAGTAATGAAGCAGTGATATGATGTGAAATAAATGATGCATACGTAATAGCGATAGTGAAAGAGAAGCAAAGAGATATTGATGCAAGTAGTATAAGGTTATGTACCTTAACCTTCTTTTGTAATCAATGTATGTTGTACATTACTTGTTTGGGCAGTGGGCTCATCTGGTAATCACATTTTGTACTACCAACTCCTTACAGGGTTGAGGCTTCTAACAAGGCCTATAGTCCCTTAATCAAGACTGATACACTATATTCTTGTAATAGAATCCTAAAAGGGTCAACATCCTTAACATGATACTTTTTATTAGTGGATCTTTGTGGGTACCATCCCCACCGGGGTTTTCCCTTGGCCAGGGTTTCCTCGAGAACAAATAATGTGTTATGAGTTCTTTGGTTTTATTTTTATGCATGTTGTTTAGCTTCTTATGTTATGCATGTATAAAGATAATTTTTTATATCCATAATTGGGCAAAAGATAAAGTTTGTAGAATAATGATTCACCCCCCCTCTCAGTATTCCCTATTTCTAACAATTGGTATCAAAGCTTAGTTACTTGGAAAAGAATCATTCAAGGAAATCCTAGTAGCTTGAGTAAGATCTCTATGGATATGGATCAACTACAGAAGAATCTTGAAGAAGCTCTTGAATAGATTGACTTGCTTACTATTGAAAAAGATACTTTGAAAAGAAAGTATGATGATGCAAAGAACCTCATTGAGAAACTAAAAAAAAAATTGGAAGATCTGAGGCCTGAAAAGGAATCTGAAGTTTTTATTGAAGATTGTGATGACAATTTGGAAAAATAAAATGAGATCCTTAAGCATGAACTGAAGATAGAAAATCTAAAGCTTAGTTTGACAGATGGAAATAGCAAGACTGAAGCAAATCTGAAATTTGAGAATGAAAGTCTAAAGATTGAAAATGAAGGACTAAAATCTAAACTTGGTATAGTAACATCTGAACTTGAGAAAGTCAATTTGCAGTATGCTGAACTTGAGAAATACAATAAGATTGTGAAAGGTGAACTGACTCAATCCAAACAACAACTTGAAAGGTTATATTTAACTAGTGAGAAGATTGATGAACAAATATCTTATCAAAAACCATTCTATGATAAGATTGGTCTTGGATTCAAGACTTTTAAAGGAAAATGATGAAAGTAAGGAACCATATCTAAAAATATCTGAAAGCATAGATGAGAAGAAGTCTGATGAGATTAACAAATCTAAAGATACACCTAAAGAAGAAGAATCAATGAAGCAAGAGGAATCACCCAAAGGTATGCAAAGAGAATTCAAAGGTAGATGTTTTTCTTGTAATACTATTGGTCATATGAAGAGAGATGGCATAGGTAAGCAATTTAAACCTCTTAATGGTTATTGTTATAATTGTCATGGTTTTGGACATAGAGCTATTGAATGTAGGAAACCTAAATTTATTGAGAATAATGATGGTAGTAGAATGTTTAGGAATACTAACAATGTAGATAAGAAACCTATTGAAGATGTGAACAGAAGAAATGGAGTAATATGTTATAGATGCAACAAGGTTGGACACATTGCTAGAAATTGCAGATCACAAATCAATCAGCCTAGACCAAGATATAGAAACAATGAAATTGTTTGTCAGATATGCAACAAAATTGGACATACAACAAGGTTTTGCAAAAGGAACAATAGAGTTTTTCATCCTAATCCTAACCCTAGAAATCATGCAAGAAGAAATGAAGATGCAAGTAATAGTCAGAAAGGATGCTGTAGTAATTCAAATGAAGTGAATTTTATCAAAAGCACAGATCAAGGAGACATATTCAACATTGAAGGTAATCAGGAAGGTGAAGTATTGAAAGGTAAGAATGAATCTTTATCTGACCCATCTCAAAGTACTTAATTTATGAAAATTGCAGTAGAATAGGAACTTAGATTAGTGTAGAAGTAGGTATATGATGAACTGAGTCTTGTGCAATTAATACAAGGTAGTATATGATGTTATGATGCTATGGTTAAGAGTGCAAAGAAAAATATTATGTTTTGCAAGATCACAAGAAGTTTTAAGTTTTGCAGGTTAGTAGAAACAACTTTTTGGAAAGAAGTGGCAAAAGAATTGAATGTGATGTCAGATCTAAGTGAGATTGAATTAATAAAAGGTCATGATCAGTATTATTTGATCATCAAAGAGAATTCAAGTGCTAAGGAGATCAAAGAGCAGTGATTGGAAGCATTTTGCAAGGATTTGGAGAAGAATTTTGTGCCGAATCTACGCAAGCCCTAAAATTGTGAAATCAAGGTATTTTACTTGACAGATCTTTAAATCAGTAAAGGAATTTGAAGAAATCATGGATGTTTCTTTAATACAAAATGTCAGAGATAAGAATAGACCTAAGTTGAGAAGGGAACCAATAGAACCCTTGGAAGATGATCCCAGGTTAGCTTTATCATCCGTACCAGACATAGTTTTACACCTAGAGAATGTCAAAAGTTATCTTGGATGCAAACTAGAGACAGTCAGTGATAGTGATTTCAAAAGTGAATATTAGAAGATCTACAATTAGGACATGACACTGAAACAAGGATTTGAACATTTGGAAGATAATGAAATTGTTAAGTATGCATTATAGTATGAATTTGATAATGAAGAATGTATTAAGATTATCTTAAGTAGAATTCATAATGTGAAGTTTTGGTTAGAAGATAGAGTGATAGACATCACAACTGATTTGATTCATGAAGTCACTAGATTATCTAAAACTAGAGCGATTCCTTTTAATGAGAAAAACATGAGGAAAATAGTCATTGATAACACAAATTCATCCTATAATGGTAGAGGAATTGTGATTAGTAAGATCAAACAAGATGATGTGAGATAATTATGCAAGATCCTAACCACTAATTTTTGTGCAAATTCAAGAGAGGATGACATGGCGGCTGGAATGATACATGCAACTTATCTAATGTGTGTTGACAAGGTACAAGTTGATATGTGTGAAATATTGAGAATTCAACTATTTGAGAACTTGGAGAAGATTAAGAAAACTAAGTATACACAGTTTAGGTTCTCATCCTTAATCACCTATATGTTTTTTCATCTATTGAGAAGATTTCCTTACACCATTGGAAATGACTGGAATGATGGCCAAACTACAATGGAAAGGATAAACCTAGTGTACAGAAGACATGTTATTGATAAAGTAAATGAGAGTGCAGTATTGGTAATCAAGACATTTTAGGATATTGTGTCTAGCAGATCAAGGATCCCAAAGTCTCTTGTGGAGAAGTATAAAGATGACATATGTTTTATGGTTGATACTGACTTTACCTACATTGAAGCAGTATAACCTAGAATAGAGTTCATAGACCCTCTTGGCTATGATATATCTGAGGTAGAGATAGAGGAGTATGTTAGCAGGTTACTTAAGTGTAAGTTGGACACTCATTGCAATAGGTTTGGAACCTTTGAGGAGAACTTCAACTCCACAAAGACCTTAATTGAAGAGAAATAGTCTAAGAAAAGAGTTGAGAGCACTATAAAGAAAATCCTAAAAGATACAGGGATGACAGAGCATGAGTTTTTAGTAGCAAAGAAAACAACAATAGCAATTAGAGATATTGGACAAAAATAAGTTTTATCTATTCCACCTTTATCATCAATAGAAACACAATAAGAAGAATAAAAAATGAAGGTGAAAGTGGAATAAATTGAGAAGGATAAAGAAGCAAAGATATCCACTAGATCCACTTCCTCCACACCTAGAAAAAGAGTAAAGGAAAGTGCTACTAGACCAGGAAAGAGGCATAAGACTTTAGTGCAACCAGTTCCAAGAAAAATTGTAGAAATAAAAGATGATGTCACTATTGTTAAGAAGAAATCTTGGAAACCTAAAGTTGAGAAGCTTAATGAGCAGATCATTGAGGATGGAGACTTTACAAGAATGAATAAGTACTATGATCTTTATGATTATGCAGAGAGACTTAATTTAGAAAATGAAATGGTAAAGCATATGATTTTGGCTAATAAGAAGTTTGATACAATTCAGGGTCAGATACCTGATGATATGTACAATAAACTTGTGAATAGGAAGAAGAGAGCAACAAAGGAAGACACAACTATCAGAGAAAAGCTTGTAAGGAATCTTTGTGTAGTAAGAGATGAAACACATTTTGGTCAGATCATGAAAGCCTTAAGCACCCATCTAAGAACAAAAAGGAGAACCATTCAAATTATGGGAGGCAGATATGAAGAAATCAATTTTGAGACAGAGCAAGCAATAATCAAGGTTATGTCAGAAAATGTTGGAGAACCATTAGTTGCAGCAAAGCAAGCAGGTGTAATAGAACAAGAGGACATTCCCTCTCCTCCAACCATTAACATTGAAGATGAAACCATGAATGTAGAAGGAACAAAGATCACCTTGGATACTGATGATAATGTATTCAATAATTTGGAGAACATTGTTGACAATTTGGCTTTTGAAGAATATGAAATTACAAAAGGAGAAGAGACAACAGAGATAACAGTTGAAGAACCCCCAATAATAGAAAAACAAGTACCCATTCCCACCAAAGAAGATATCAGTCTTACTCTTGAGAATGGAAAGAAAAATAAGATTGGATCTATGATTGAGCATTTGGGAAAGGAAGTAGATGATGATGATCAGTTGGAATTGATCACATCCTTGAAAAAAATAATTGGCAAGAACAAGAAAGTGAAAAATCTTGAAGGATGCTTGAAGGAACTTACTGAGAAGTTACAAAGCATTGTAACTACACAAATTGTAGAAGCAGACCCTCTAGAGAAAGCAAAGAAGGTAATGAGCACTTTTGACAATGAATTCACAAACTTATCTGATATTGCAAAAGTGAAAGCACAAGTAGCCTATGAGGCTAGAATGCTTTTGAACATCAGCCAAAATATCAGGAATGATATCAAAAATCTTGATATCTATATCAAGGACTTGAGGAAGAATTTGGAAATAGGAAAATCTTTGTACATCCAGTGTACAAAATCAAAGAATTTGACAGTAGAAGAAGATCAGAAGATGAAGTTGAAGGAAGTAGAAATTCAGAATGAAACTGACCTTTCTAGCCCCAATGTGAAGATATCTGATGTTGAGAAGAAAATTCATAAGTTGTATGATGAAATCAGAGGTTTGCAAGATGAGAGAGACAAAAAAATGAAAAGATTCACTCTTTTGAGATAGCACACTTCTATGAAGTTAAGCATTATTGAAGAGCAGTTGGAAGAATGTCTTTCAGCTAAGACATCTTTTCAGAAGTTTAACTTTGAAAACCTCCAAGCATGTGAAATAACATCTTATGGACTGAGCACACTACTTAATGTGGTAGATTTCATTAAGAAATCATGGGAGAAGGAGTTAGAAGCTATGCAGATTGATTTTTTAGATTGTGTTGAAAGCCTATCAGCTTTGCAATAATTGAACTAAGGTATAATCTTTTTGTGATACAGTTTTGTAACCCTCCTTACCTTTATTTTGTCATTGTTGTCAAAGGGGGAGAGATATATAGTAGAAAATTAATAGTATATGATAATTATTGATACTCTGAGGGAGAGTATTGTATTAGAGATAAGATTTTTGAGGAGTTATGAGGATAGAATATATATTTTATACTATGGCCACAATTTTGAGATTTTTGAAGTTGTTCACTTAGCCAATTTTCTCATATGTTGCCACCAATGACAAAGGGGGAGATTGTTGGCAATTTGGTTGAGTTGATTACATAGATGTTGTCATTATGGAAACATATGATCCACATGAAGATCACACAAGTCAGAGAGCTAGTATGACAGAGCGCATTGCAAAATTGTCTAAATAGGAGACAATATTTTTACCAGTGAACCTAGACATAGTTTTTGTTTGCGATGTTGATTGGAGTAATTTCAGTGCTTGTGCACTTGAACATAGACTCTATGATGACTATTGATCATCCATCTTAGAGTGCAAGTTAGTACAACATGTATGGAAGAAGTTATGACAGTTCTATCGAAGACAATGTCAAGCTGACAGGACAGAATATGTAGACATAATTAGTAAAGAGTTAAGGGATTATTTTGTTTATCAAAATAATGACTTAACAATATAAAGGGATGACATCCTAGATGTTAACTCTTGGATAAATTTATTTTTATAAATTTAATTGTAATTGTAAGAAAATATATAGATGTATGATGAAGTAATGAAATGTAACGAAGCAGTGATATGATGCGAAATATATGATGCATACGTAATAGTGATAGTGAAAGAGTAGCAAAGAGATATTGATGCAAGTAGTATAAGGTTATGTACCTTAACCTTTTTTTGTAATTAATGTATATTGTACATTACTTGTTTGGGTAGTGGGCTCATCTCGTAATCACATTTTGTACTACCAACTCCTAATAGGGTTGAGACTTCTAACAAGGCCTATAGTCCCTTAATCAGGATTGATACACTATATGCTTTTAATAGACTCCTAATAGGGTCAACATCCTTAACAGGATACTTTTGATTAGTGGATCTTTGTGGGTACCATCCCCATCAGGGTTTTCCCTTGGCCAGGGTTTCCTCGAGAACAAATAATGTGTTATGAGTTCTTTGGTTTTATTTCTATGCATGTTGTTTAGCTTCTTATGTTATGCATGTATAAAGATAATCTATTATATCCATAATTGGGAAAAATATAAAGTTTGTAGAATACTGATTCACCCCCCCTCTTAGTATTCCCTATTTCTAACACATTAAACTCTTGACATAATGAGATAAAGACCTACCTTTCTGGCTGAGTGCATACCTTTCCCAGCTTGATGGACTTATCCTTGAAAATCTCAACATGCTAGTAATGTTCCTCTTTGACTGTCATGCTGGCCTTGTCTCCTCTGAGCTGGTCATCAGAGTTAAAAATTGACTCAAGGGTGACCAATCCCTTGGGAAGCTTGTTAGTTTTCAACTACAACATATGGTCATTATACTGGTGAGAAAGTTTATTCTAATTAACCTTAGAGAATTTAGCTTCTTCTATAAAAAAATTGAAAATCTGGTCATCATTTTCAAAGACTTGCTAGCTCACCTGATTATCTAGTATTGAGTGTCTCACAAGGACTCTCACATGCTACATTTCAGTGCTTGTGACCTCCTTTGGAATATCATATTCTGCTCCCATGGCAGCCAGCTTGTCTGCCTATTTGTTCTGATTTCTTTGGACATTAGCCAGATTAAAAGCACAAAAAATTTCTACTAAATCCTAAACCTTGTGCTTATACATCTTGAGTGTATCATTTTTTGTGAGATTAGTACCATGAATCTAATTAACTACTAACTCATTATCACCCATAACTTTTAGACATTTGATTCCTCTCTGTCTAGCCCATTCTAAACCATGAATCAAAGCCTCACACTCTGCTGTATTGTTAGTACAACTAAAAGAAAAATGAACAAAAGAGTAATACCTTTGTCCTTTCGAAGAAATTAAGACAATTCCTCCTCCTGAACTGATTCTTCCTCTGGCACCATCAAAGAACAACTGCCACAGCTCACCATTCTAATTTTCAGAATGCTTATCTTCTTTCTTCATCAAATCTAGGATTACTACACCCTCCTCATGAATGATATACATCCCAATACCAAAAATCTCAATATTTCTAAAAGGATTATCTTCTAAATCTCTTTCAGCCCACTCATCCAAAACAATATCTAGGATGCTTCTGATAGTGGTCTTACGTTCAGAGTTAATAGGATCCTTCTCATGGAACACCAGATTGGCATTTATAGGACTAGGGGTATAAGGTTCAATATGGTTCTTTGAAAAAGATTTGAACTTTATTCTAACCTTAGTCCCATATCTATTTTTGAAGTATAAATGAGACCAATCAGCTGAAAGGTATCCCCCCAACCTACCAGTGAAATCTCTGCTTAAACAAATAGCAAAGTAGGGAGGCAGATCTATAACATAGACATCCTAGAGACTAGAGAAGTTGGGGCATTCATGTAAAGTGAGGCTCAGGTCTTTAATGAATCCAATGGTTCTAACTAATGACCCATCCAATTGAACAACATGCATGTCTATTGGCTCATAAGACAATCCTAGGAGGTCTGCTAGCTGTTGAAAAATTATTGAACTACTCGCCCCTGAGTCTATCATGCAATTATGAAAAAAAAAATTCCCAACAACAAGAGTAACATAGAAAGGAGGGGGTTTAACCTGTGGAGAAATGATGGGCTACAAGATGGATTCTCTTGTTTGCTATTCTTTCAGAGGTGTTTCAGCCATTAGGATTCTAGGCTGCTCTAAAACACCTTCTTCATTTGGTGACATCTTAGCCAAAGCGATAAGTATTAGCTCCTTTTGTCTAGGAATTGCCAAAGTGTCCATCATAGGAACACTTATAGAGGTCTTCTTCATTTTTTCAACAATGTTGAAAGATCCCAAGCTCACCTTAGGTTTCCCCTTTGCTGTAGTAATCTATGGTACTTTCAACCATTTTGCTTTCTTGTATGGCTCCTTGACTTCTCTTGACTGATTTTGGAGTGGAGTTTGAATTGCCTTGGGCTGTGGAGTCACAAAAGGATCTTGATGACTGGTAGTGGCCACTTGTTCAACCTCCAAAGCTTTCTTCTTAGACCTTATGTTGGCTGCAACCGGGACATAGTTCTGGTTGTCATTAGGGGAAAAATTTACCCCACAAAACTCCTAAAAGTTGACAAGTGCCACCTCAGGTATCTATAGCTCGCTTGGGAGAGCAACTTGACCTTGCTAAATCTCTAGTTCTTGAGTCATTTCTTGTGGCATTATGACATTGTTCTACACCATGAGGGCTTGGCCATAGCCATTGGGACACATTCCCTGGATATGTTACTGATTGCATGGGAAACCCCATTGATATTCTTGTGCCATGTTGTTCTGAGCTACAGGAACCAACTCTCTAGAAGTGCTAGGGATGTTGGGATTGTAGGACAGATTAGTTCTCTGATTATAATTCCTTACTTGGCCTTGTTGGCCTGATTGGTATTGGGGGCTATTTTTTTGATACTGAGTTTGATAAGGCTATTGATAGGGCTGGAATTGCTGCTTTTTAAGGTTGACCAGTTCATTGGAAACATACTACAAGGTCTTCTTGATGTCTTTTAGATCTTGGGACTGGTTAATAGATGGAATGGCAGCTTGCCAGGGAGTTGGGAGAGGTGGAATAGATGCCAAGGCTGGAATTGATTCTGGGATAGGGTGAAGCTTAGGAAAGATAGGCATTGGAGGTCTTGGAGCTATCTTTCCAGCTTGTATCAGACTATTTTCAGCCCTTATAGCAACATCATATGCTACCGGTAAATTATTCCCTCCCATAGACTAGATCATAATGGAAATATCACTGTTGAGGGCCCTCAAATAATATAGGAAATCATGTTGGCTTGAGGGTCTAATTGTAGTTGGTATTCTATTCCATGTCCTTTGGAATTTGAAGTTGAAATCCATCATATACTCCTAGGGTGCCCTTTTAATGGTGGTCAGATTCTCAACTAAGGACAGGTGGTCTGACTTATCCTCAAACTAATTGGTTAAGGCTTGACCAAACTCATCCCAGCTGGAAATGGATCTGACCGCTAAACCTCTAAACCATTACAAGGCTTTACCCTTAAGGGATGCTGCCAACAATCTCATAGCTAAATTATCTTGGGTTATATTCTAGAGGGCACACAGGGATGCAACATCTCTTATATGCTCAATAGTGGAGGTCTGATCCTCTCCTATAAAGATAGGTAGGCTCTTAAGGGCTGATATAGGTATGTTATTATGCTACTACAAGTTCAAAGGGATTCCTTGATTGAAGGCCACAAAAGGATGATTTCTGGCCATTGGAGGATTAAGGGAACTTGAACTGTTGGTGCTTCTTGCACTGGCTGAATTACTTGTATTGGATAGATTGAGGCAGTGCTTGTAGGAATATGAATAGGATTAGGAGTGGGATTTGCAAATTGGGATGCACTAGATTGGGTTACTTTAGGCCTCTTCTTGATAGGTGGGAGCTCTACATAAACAAAAGGATTCTTACTCCACCTAGTTGGAATCCCACTCATATGATTAAGTGCTGATCTACATGAAACAAGATTAGAGTTGCTAGGTATGATATCAAAACACAATCACTAATCATACCAAACAATAACCCACATGAAAAAACTTTAGAAATTTGACTCACTGAGTCTTCTATCCCACCGAGCATGCCAAAAACTATTGTCACTAAGGATTGCACCCAATTTGCTAAGTGTAAAACCCAGGAATCCTGTGAAACATGGGACTACTCTTAGGCTGTGGGTAACCTATCCAAGAGTAGACCTCTGGGTTAGGGGTCGACTTCCCCTTGGATCACTTTAAAATTGAATAACTTTAGGAGGAAAGGGAGAGAGTGCATGCAACACATAATCTAAAACTAATTTAAAACTAGGTAATCCACTGAATTTGATTAAAAGATCCATAGTTGAAGCAAGCTTACAAAACAATTGAAACAAATCTGCACCTCACAACTTGACCCCACTACTTTGAACCTCTTAGAGATAATAAGGTACTTAGAATATAAAAAGGAAGATGTTTCCACAATCTTGATTCCAATTTGTACATAGATTAATACTTCAAAGCCAAAACAAATCTCTGAATACTTAGTTGAATCAATATGCAGATTAAGGGAAAGATAGTATCACAATAATCCTAGCATAGAAACTCAATAAGAAAAACTTTGAAATAAAAGGAGACAAGAAGGATCACTTTTTGCATTCAATGAAAAGAAAATAAGTACAATTGTGTATCTTAGAGCTACAACACTCTAATATTAGAGAGAAAGGAACAACCCCATCCTCTCCAAGTCATGCACTAAGAATAGTATTCTGACAATGGTTTATAAAATACCATTGTCAGAATTTAAAATAAAAGGCTTGCAATTACTTTTCACTTAAAAATATTTACCCCTATGACTCTAAAATACACATGGATTTAAATTTTTATCCTAAGTCAATAAAAGGCTCTCAACCTGATTAAGGGGAGAGTACACTTAATAACTCACTATTAAAAAAACCCATGTTGTGAGAAAACATAGCACCAAAAATGATTAAAAACCTCAACCCTACAAAAGGGGAGTAAAAAATTAATTAATCATTTATATCAAAACCCTTCTTCACAAAAGAAACCACTGGTCGGAATTTCCCATTCAACATCTGGCAAGTTTCTATCTCCACTGGCACTCTTGCATTTGATCTTTGAGTTCAGCTTGGAAACATTTTTCCTGTGGCACTATGTTGTTGAGGTAGGCACTGATTCTCTTCATTGTTATACATTTCATGTTTATTCTTCCTCTGAAAATTGAGGGCATGGCATTTGGGTTTATTGTTTCCTCTACATTTTGAAGGCATAATAGTTTATCTTGTCATTGTGTATATGGATTTTATTTTTTTCATTAAGTGCATGGCCTATGAGTTAGGGCACTGTGTTTTGATACTTTTCTGTGTTCATATTTGGGCCGAGAGGCATGAATTTGTATCATTGTTGCATATTTCCATGTTATTTCTTCCTTTATATGCTTATGACCTCTCCATGATTCCTAACCTTGTGACTGTATTAAAATATTTACATGAAGGCCCGATGATCTTCGGTTAGGGCACTGCATTTTGAAATATGTGTTGCTTGCTGACATGCGTAATAGCTAGGGCATTGAAATTTTTTTATTTGAAACATCACACCATTGTATTCTCTGATGGCTTACGAGCTGGAGAGCTAAGGCATGTTGGATGTTCCTTATCCATTACCCATGAGCTAGGGTATTCTCCTTTGTATTGTATGTTTTGTTCACTATGTTTAATCATTGCTGAATATGCTCATAATATAGATGCCATTTTATTCAGAGTATGATACTGGATACATGCTTAACAACCTATGAGCAATGTGCTAGGGAATTCATCCAACTCACATGCTCAACTCATTGGTTTTAATATTTAATCATACTTTTTATGTTTTGGTGAGCTTGGGCATCGTTGTACTCATTGTATTGTTTAATTGATGATGTGGGATATGCTTCCTTACCCTTGTTCTGCATTTGGCATCATACTCTGTTTGGCATGTGAAAAATCTAGGTTGTTCATATAGTATTTTGACAACCCATGAGCTAAAGATCATGCATTGTTAATTTCCATACTTGTGCCCTTCTCTGCTCGTAAACAACCAATGAGTTAGGCTCTTGGCATCGTGAATTCCCTTGTCTACTCACTGGTTTTTGATGCTGCATGTTATACTTCTCTAAATGTTAGGGGCATTGCATCATTTTAAAGCTTTCGACACCATTAGATTGATGTCGCTTGCTATTGTATCTCATTGTGTTTCTTTCCCTGGCCCATGAGTGTGGATCTTTATAACATTGATGCTCACACTTTGAGATGTCATGCATTTGGACTTTGAAATCATTTGTTGTTGTTTACTCTTCTATACTTGATGAGTTGAATCTTTTCTTGTTTGTAGTATTCATGCTTCATGTTGTTGGTGACTGATTACATTGGTTGCTCATGAGTTTGAGCCCGTGAATCTTGGATCAGGGAGTCTTTTGCTTGTGTCCATCCTTGCTTTGGGGCCTATGATCTATAGGTCACTATTGCCATTACATGTTGAGATGTTTATGAGCTTTGAATCTTGACATCCATGGTATTAATACTCATGAATGTAGAGTTGGTGCCTCATGGCTATGTTGCCTATTGAATGTTTATTGTATAATCCCTACTAGTTATTGACTTTGTTATTTTCTTGAAGGCACCATCTTTGCATTTGAATTTGCTGAAGTATTACAATCTTTATGTTGTGGTCACTTTATTGCATTGGTTTCTTTCTAATGGGTCAAATTGCAGGATAATAAACTCTCGACATCATTGTTTATTGATTTGGATCACAACCCATAAATAGGATTGTTGGCACATTTCAGCTGTATATACTCATTACACTAGCTATTTCTAGTTTACTGATTTAGATCTTGGCACTAAAGGATCTATATTATTTTTATCATTGATCCTCTATCTTTTGGTTGGCACCATGATTTCTCCATTGAATTGTTGCTCGCATCAATGTTTATGATTGTTTCACTACTCCATGCTCGAGATCTACTTGATGACTTACTATTTGGTGCCCATTTAGATGCCACTATCACTGATTTTTCAACTGAAGTCCTTTTGTACTTGGTTCATTATAAAAATTTAACATGTTCATGCTATAGTATCATTGTATCGAATGTAGCCTTGAAGCACATTCTATGGTGTAGTGTATCTTTCCTTAGCATAGATTTGTGTAACCTTAACATGTTGATGATGAATCCCTCTTGAATCTACCAGTGCCCTATTGACCATGCCCCATTTGATTTTCCTTTGTGATTCTTGAGTGTTCCACTGATACTGCATCTGTTGGAAATATTCAGGAATTAACCGAGTTACTGAGAGGGGAGGGGTGAATCAGTAACTCCAAATTTTCTTACAATTATAGATGTATTAACATATAGTTCACTTTTTCCTTATGCATATAGAAAGCATGAAACTTAAAAGCATTCAAAACAATGACACATAGATTTAGTTACCCAGAAACCTTCCAAAAAGAAAGTAAAACTGGGGTGGGGATGAAACCCACAAAGCTTTAGTACTGCAAAATAAAGTTGGCCGGTTAAGGCTTACAATTTGATCACTTCTGATGATCTGCCCTGCTAGGAGCAATAAGGATTGCTAAATCCACCCTGTTAAAGGATTTACAAACATACAATGAAGTATGCACTCGGTAAAGAGATTTTACAAAAGACTGTTAAGTCTACCTGGTTAAAGGATTTTAGTACTGATTCACCTATTAGGATGAAACAGTAGATCACTTGCTTTGCAACTGGATTGCTAATCGAGATTTGCTAATGTACTGATCACCTTCTATGATGAATTTGTCTTTGCTGTTCCCTATACTACTGTAGCCCTTTGTAATTTTCTTATCTCTGCCTTTCTTTTTTTTTCACGTTCATACTCATTTTTTTAATTATTTTGACATTTTTACAACATTGTTTATATACAAGTCTAAACAATTAATTACAATTACAAAGTCGGCTTGACAAATAAACATAAGTGCCACTAAGTCGGCCCAAGTATGGTTACACGGTTCCTGCAAACTAACTTGGTGACTTTCTGATACTTGGCATCCACTGCATTACTCGGCATTGTCATGCACTCGGTAGAAGTGAAGGCACGGTTCATACTAACCACTTGGTAGGTTTTGAACTTGGTAAATACTAGTGACTTGGTAGACATAATGTTACTCGATTTACACTGTCCTGCTCGGTTTGCACTATCTTATTCGGTTTGCACTGTCTTGCTCAGTTTGCACTGTCTTGCTTGGTTTGCACTGTTCTGCTCGGTTTGCACTGTTCTGCTTGGTTTGCACTATTTTGCTCAGTTTGAACTATTTTGCTCAGTTTGCACTCAGAATGCAAATAAGTGTTGTCACTAGTGGCAATTCTGCTTAATACCAACAGCATCATCCAGTTATTGCCTTGTTGACCATGGGTGTTCTTGGCTTGTGATGCAGTCACTACCAAGGAAATTTGAGGTTTTCCTGGCATGGCCTGCATCATAGGTCAAAGTCATTCATTTGGGTTTCAAAATCTCACCATTGTTGTTGTTGTTTAGAAAATCATGGAGATTTGAGGGTGCTCTATGTTAGGAACACCACCCTTTGAGCTCCTTGATTATCCGAATGAGGAAAAAAACAATGCATCAACTTCTCCTATATCTGCACATGGAACAAACAAGTTAGTGAAGGCATGGTGTCTCTTTTATTTCTGGAGCCTTGTTGATGCACATGCCTTGAGCATAGCTCTTCCCAGAGGTGTATGACTGAGTGCATATATGCATGTTTGTGAATATTGTAGTACCATACATTTTTTAGATCCATTGGATCTAACCTCCCTTCTCTTCTCTTATCTATAGGTTCTAGATCTCACGAGCACATGGAAACACTGTGGATCAAGGCATCATTACCAGACAATGTATGGTATCCCTGTATTTATGTTCATTATATATGTATGTTTGTACTCATTTATGCAATTCTAATAATGGCTATGCTCACGGCCTGTGTGAGCTAAAATAAGTGTTCTTCTCGGTTCTTTTCCTTTTGTACAACACACTTAAAACATTGGTAATGATACATGCAATGCTTAGATGTAGATCATTTCCTTTTATCTTTTATGCACCTTACAATGAAATGAACACAAATTTTAAGAAAGACCACTAATAATTCAAACTAGGGTACAATAGTCTCACTTAGTAATTAGGCCTCCATAGATGAGTGAAAATAATGATAACATGTACTATGGAAGTAGACTTCATTGAATTTGGTAGTTCTTCCTCACTAGAATCAATTTGGATCTTTTGAGGTTGCACAACCTTAACCTCAATTACCCTTCCCTCTGCCTTACCTCTTTTTATGGAAAGCTTTGGAATAGATGCAATCAGAAGATCTGAGACTGAGGTAGACACACCATATTTACTCTTACCTCTAATTTCCAACCTTAAATCAATTGGACCAAGATGATCAAAGTATTTACCTAGCTTGATCTTGATACACTTCATGCCTCTCCTTTTTAACCAAATATTGGTATTAGCAAAGATTGATTGAAAACAATACCAACTAGATGTACTCTCCTTAGATGACCATACTCAAGGAAGAATGGAAAAATCCTCCACATGATGTTTTGTATAATCTGGATCAAGGATATCATTATTATCAACAACACCATGAGGGGCCTTTGCAAGGTTGAAGTCAATAATTTTCTTGATAGTTAACCGTCAATAGTCCATCTTTCAAATATCTACCTTCATGCGCAAATCAATCCATAAGTCCTCAAGGTGATGCACATGAATAAACTATCTTTTCATCTTGTAAAAATAACTCAAAATCAATCCATAAGTCCTCAAGGTGATGCACATGAATAAACTATATTTTCATTTTGTCATTTAGGCCTCTCCAATAAAAATAACTCATGGACATGAACTTGTAATACCCCAAAAATGGGCTATAAGTTCATTAACCTCCTATATCATCAAATCATATGAAATCAACATCAAAGTCCTAATCTAAGGCACATCTAAACATCATCAAATCTAATTGATTATCTTAAATTCTGCATCGGAGAATATTCCTAGTAATATTCCTAATCATCTTAATTATCTTTAATTTAATGATTATTTGGCAATAAATCACATTTATCCTAAAATTTGATTAATTAAATATTTTGCATATTTAATTAATTAGATTTAATATTTGCCACTTAATTGTTTAATTAAATTTAATTCTATCTATTATTAATTGTATTATTTAATTTTGACAATAAATCAAAATTCCTATCTTTAATTGATTAAATTCTTATTTAATTAATTAAAGCATGTTGTCATTATTTAATAATATAATTTTTAATAAAAGTTTGGTAAAATAGTTAATTAACCCATAAATTAATTATTTTATTTCAAAAAGCAGTTAAGTTGAGAATAAATCACTTTATTTATTTATTAAATCATAATTATCCATGTGCACATTCAAGGACCAGTTAAACTCAAAATTGGAAAATCAATGCAAGTTGTTAGCTTTTTGAAACTCAACATCTTTTCGAGTTTTAAAGTTGATCTAAACTTCTAATTCAAGTTGAACTGTGCTTTTGCATGATTTTTGTGAGTTAATTATCTTTTATTTAAAAATAACTCAAAAATCAAGTTGAGTTATTTGAGTGATTTATGACTTTTTCTCATGCACCTCCAAAGCCTTGGATTTCTATAAATTAAGGCTTTAGCTCTTCACAAATCATCTCATATTTTGCACAATCACGCTGGAGAATTGGAATTGAAGAATCAAAGCTCTTGTGAATCGACATCTTTGTGAGATCAATCTTATTTTTGCATTCATAGTTTTCATATCATTGTTAGAATCTTCATTGTTAGATCATTTAGCATTCATTTCATATCAAGTTTTTCATATTAGCATATATTCATATCAAGTTTTCATTCTTATTGCATAGAAAATATCAAAAATATAGATTAATTGCATTCAATTTCATATCCATCTTTTGCATTCAAATCCTTCATTTAGGTGTCGTCTAGGTCACTGATCTTGATTACAATCTGAGAACATTAATCTCGCACCTATTAGAAGGCAGTAAATCGCTTGGTTAGATAGCTTTCAATTTTGCACGATTTTGATTATCAATAACCTCTAATGTTTTACTGAGTGTTGTGTTTACAGATCAGGTACAATTTTCACACACACATTTCTGGCGCCCACCGTGGGGCAACCCACCTTTGCATGCTGGTTTTGATTTTTTTGGGAGCTAAAACCCCAAAGTTTCAAAGATTTAATTTTATCTCCCAAACGGCTTCGAATTTTGGTCTGAAATTTGTTTTTCAGGTTGGTGACATGTCATGGAAGCTACAGTAAAAAATTTAGAATTTTCTGAGATGTTTTGAATTTTTAATAATTTTTTCTTAAAATTCCAGAAAAAATTAATATCTGACGCAAATCAGCATATTTTTCAAAAATTTTTATATTTTCGGAAAGCTCTTTAAATTATACAGGGGGTCCATTCTTTGTGTTTTAAATTTGGACATGATATCATAGCTCAAATAGTCAATTTACAAAAACTGGTCTGTATTGATAAAATGGGTCTCTAGGGCACAAATGAAGAGGTTTTTCTAAAATTTTTGCATTTTTGGAAAGCTCTCTGTTTTTTAGTAGGGGTCTCTATTCTGAATTTCTATTTTTGTGGCCAAAATCATATCAAAAAAAATTAGATCTTGTTGACTAGGTCAAATGCAAAAAAAAAAATAAAGTTTTGTGATGGGTATGCACTTATTTTTTTTACATGGTTCAATGAATGATATGAGTTGTCATTTGGGTTGATTGCTGGTTATTATTACTGATAATAATTGATTTTTAGAGCTAACCCTATGGTTTTCATAAGTTGAGTATATTTTGCATATCTTGTTTGCTTGTTTGCTTGTTGGAGAGTTCGTCACTTGATTGCATGGAAAAGCTCAACAAAAATTGCTAAAAATCAAGTAAAATCTACTAAGCGCATTGCAAGGATCCCAGGTATTCTCCTTCATCTAATAATATTTTGATTTGGGACTTAAAATAAATCTCTTATGTGTCAAGCTTGTGTGCATCTTTTCATGCTTTTGATCTATTTCTACACACTTGCATAATTGATACTAGGTTGTGAACCCTTAAGGATTCATTAAGTAGTCTTAGAATACTTGTGATTGATCTTGATTGCTATCTTGGGTTATTGGACTCGCTAATCCGCCGGCCCCTCATTTCTGCCCCGTGGTTGCAATCTCAGCGCCATAAAGGGGAGGGGTCAACAGGACAGAAGCGTTAAATGTTCCACTTGGCAACCCTTTTGTGCTTTTAGGAACTCCCTTGTTTTCTAAGTTGTGGACTCATTTTTAGCTTGTGTGAGGTGTTAAGTGTTCCACCTTGTGGACTCATCTCATATTCTCTTTAAACGTTAAGTGTTCCTCTTTCTACTTTTTGGATGCTTTTGGTAGATTTGCTTTCGGAACATACATCTGTGCTCACATAGTAATTAGGCCCTATGAACACTATTTGTGATTCTTGAGAGATTGGATTCCTAGCGAAATCCTTCTTGACAATAGAATCCTTGTAGGTAGGGAGGATACTTAGTGCGTTTCACATTCAACTTAGTTAGTGAGTCTTCTCTTATTGATCGACACATTCTCTCTCCGGAGAGGTTGATAGATCACGTGGGGTTGATATCATGAGCTTTGGTGAATCAAAATTGGTTAGTGCATCTTCTCTTATTGATTGATACATTCTCTCCCCGGAGAGGTTGATAGATCACGTGGAGTTGATATCACAGACCTTGGTGGACCAAAACTTTATCTTAGTGTGTCGGATTAATCTGCTTGCTTTGTTTGGGTTAAAAGTGAAGAGGTGTCAAAACCTTGAATCTAGAGCCAAGTCCCCTTGTGGTATACTATTGTGAGTCATCTTTAGAGAGGGTTAACCGTAGCGGACAATCCCTTCACAGGGCAAACTGCATTGACGGAACCTCAAGCGGTAATAGCCATTTTCGCCATGGTAGTGACAACCGCTATATAAATGTCCTTGTGGAAGAAATCTCCACGGGTATGGTTCATTGTTGGGTTGTCAGATCTCCCTAGCAGCTCTTGAAGATTAAGTTCTCGGACTGTGTCAAAACCCTGGTGCACCGGGATTGGAGTTCACCCCTTTGAATCATAAAAGTTGCAGAGTCAAACCATTACTAAAAACTTTAGAGAGGCCAATTTTTCACTTTCAGGTATATGTGCGTTATTGCAAAACTTTTTCAGAACATACACAATTAGTACTCTCAGGGATTAGCACAATTTGGTCACTTGATTGTTCATGCGCAAGGTTGCTTTTGCCCTTGTTCATTGTTTTCAGACGTGCTTGGAATCACTTGCTTGCTATTCTGCGTGCTTATTTATCTACTTGGCTATTAAAAATGATCAAATCTGGTATAACCTTCAAAATTTGGACAATACAATTTGCAAACAATCCAAAACTGAAGACCTTACATTTTGCAAAAATTGACGTAAAATCTTTTCTGGAGTCAAAAGTCATTTCAGGAAGTCAAAAGTCATACGAGTTTTGTCAAGTGTCATTTCAGTATTACCCAATTGTTGTATGAGTTTAGCAACTGTCATTTCATAGACTACCCAGTGTCGTACGAGTCTGCAGAGTGTCGTTTGGAAAAATTTGAGAAAGTTGTCAGAAATTGTCAAATTGCAAGATATCCAATGTTTCCAGCCTAGTTCCAGAATCTGTCAAAAATATCATTGTTTCAGGAATAGAGCGATAGCTATTGAGAATCAGTACACATGTCTCAAAGAATGAGTAAACAAGAGGAAGAAGCTATGATCGCCACTATAATGAAACAGATACATGCTATGCAAGTCCAGCTTGACAAACTTGGGAAAGAAAAGGAACCTCTATACTCTTTTCCATTTGATAAAGACTTGTACTTGTCACCATGCCCCCGAAAAAAATTTGAGCAATATGATACCTCTTCAACAGAGAGTGACACATCTAGCTTTGGAGACTATGATGACTATGACGACAGACAATGTAATGATACCTATGACACCTCTATTCCTAAGAGTCCTCCTCATCGTTCATTCCTGCTTACTACAAATGGGCCATCACATTGGATAGATCGTGATGGTGATCCATATGATTCTGATTTTGAAAGAGATTTTGATGGCTTTTGTGGACAATACCTTGATGATGATCCATCTACTACTGCTGAGGACTATAAAATACATCGTGCTAGCTTGAAATGTCAATATTATAAGGATCTCTCCTCTAAGAACTCTCAGACTGAAAATAAAGATTACACTCTCAAGCAAGATCATGTTAATGTTGGACCTTTGTCTTGTGATGGTTCCCTTCCATCCCCTACTTCCTCCAATACCCATACATTTCCTAAAGCTTCCGAGTCTTTCAAATCTTTCACAGAACCTTCATCTGACACAAGCCCTGATACTTTTCATGTGGTTCCCTATAGTTATCCTCCAAGGCTACCTCTTAAAGAGACTCAAGCTAACCTTCACTTGGCTGCAAATACTTTCAATAATGATAAACCTAAAGAGCCTAAGCCTTCATATGCTATAATGCCTACTTCAGCTAGTCCTTCACCATCTCTTCCAAAGTCATCCATACAATCCCAACATGCTTCCTTGTCCTTAGAAGTGGTTCCATGTCAAGAGGATTCCAAAAATGATGAAGAAAAGAACATAAAGAAAGATCAAGATCAAGAACCCTCCATGTCATCCACTCCTTTTCACAATGTCTCTTATCCGCCTCAGGGTTCTTTTGATCCCGTACCCCCTTTTTCATGCATTCCGCCATGTCTTAAGTCTTCACCTAAGCAAGATCAAGCTACTACTTACACTGTTGAGCTTATTGACAATCAAAATAACCTTGCTACACTTGCGCTTTCCAAAGATGATACTTCCATTAAAGTTGGTAAAAATGGTGTTCCTTCCAATGTTAAGCCTATTGAAAAACAAAAGAAAAATTATGCGCTTATGCTATCTGAAGATCCTTGTCAAGATCAAAGTCTTTCATCTTCTTGTTCTACCACTCCATGTTCACTTCCACTTTCTACTCTTCCTAAGTCTTTGCAAGCTTTGAACAATCCTATCAAAGAAGGTGCTCATATTCAAGATGTCCATGATTCTATTGAAGATCCTAATGCTCACTCTAAAGATGCTGATATCCTTGGTTGTCATATAGATGCTGATGAACTCATTGATTATCTTTTTGCGTCTTCCACTTCCATCCTTGGACCTCTTCCACCACTACTAAGGGCTTCATGCCTTCCTTCCATCTTGGGTCCTTATGTCCCTTCACTTTCCCCTCCTAGCTCTCTTGATTTGCCATCCATCTTAGGTCCTTACATACCTCCATCTCCCATCTTTCCTCAAGATCAACATAGATGCATACCCTTGAATCCTTTTCATCCACCCACCCATCTAAACCAGTCATATCCTCCCTCTTCCACAAATCCCAAGTCTTTTGGAAGTAACTTGAATGTTCAATACAAGAAAAAGAAGCAATACAAGAATCCATCAAAAAAAGAAGATCACCATGTCTCCTCTAATAGACATGGACACATAAAGTCAAAAGAGATATCTAAGAAAAAAACTACAAGACAAGTATGGGTTCCAAAATCTATCATTGAAGATATTCTCTCTAGATCATCAAAAGGAAATAAAAAGCCTAAGGCTATATGGATTCCAAAGTCTCTCTTGACAGAGTCTGGTGTTGAGAAAAAAGTGAAGTTGACATTCAAGCTTCCAAAGGCTTCCACTTCATCTCCCTCCAAAAATATTCTTCCATTCCATGTGCCTAAACCACAACCTCTTCTATCCATTCGCCATATTCCTTCACGTATTCCTTCATTCAAGATTCCTCCATCCTCTCACCACCCTTCAAGGTATGTGTTGACATTGATCTTGCCTTCCTTTCCACCTACCCTTTCACAATCCTTCCATGCATTATCCTTCTACCTTCTATCATTTTTCCTCATTTGCCTATTCCTCCTATCTTCCAACCTCACTCGCTTTACATAAAACCTTATCCTCCATTTTTCTCTTCCATCTCCCTTTCCCTATCAGCATCTTTGAGTATATCATTTTGATTCCTTGGCATATCATGGTTTATCCTTCCAAGGAGCATTATCTAAAAAGCTTGCCTTCTTCCAAAAAAAAAAAAAAATTGAAAAAATTGAAAATGTACCTTGGTGAAAACCTGGAAACAGGCACCTTGGTAGCAAAAGTAAAGAGAAATAAATTCATCCTATGGTGAAAACCACTTCCTTGTGGCACCTTGGATAAGTACCATGATGAAAACCTGGCAATCAGGCATCATGCGTAGTTCTTCTACATAATTCATCCATTCCATCTTCTCTCTTTGATCTTGACAATGTTGATCTATACATGAATATTTGGCTATTTTGTGAGCTATCTTATGGTGATCTTGCTTTCATTCCTTCCATGTTTAGCCTTCATATCCATCTTCCTCCATTCATTTTCGCCTATGGCTATCTTTTTCCCCTTTGGTCTTGATCTAAAAAAAAAAAGAAAGAAAGAGTAAAACACGGTGCTATGAAGCCTCTTGACATGTCTACTCTTTTGGATTGCATCCTTTCCTACTCTTGCATTATGATTTTGTGTTTATCCTATGCTAGCCTTTCATTTCTTGTCCAAATGTGCTTTACATGACAATTTTTCCCTAGCTTGGGTATTCTTGAGGAGTTTCCCCTTGAGGATTTCTTCCCTTCATTTTCCTTCATTCTCTTATCTTCCATCTCTTCCACTAGCTTGCTAATCCCTCTTGTTCTCCACCTTGCTAGACATTGAGACTGCACGATATGATCTTTCTTGGGAGTTTGCAATGGAAAAAGATGCTATCAAGTATATCAAGTATCAGAACAATTATCAGAATTAGTATCAGAATCAGTATCAGAACCAGTATCAGAACTAGTATCAGAACAAGTATCAGAATGAGCCTACAGAACAAGTATCAGAACACATACTGGGGCTACACCTTTCACTTTAGTTTATGGGTCTGAAGTGGTACTGCCTATTGAGGTTGAAATCCCATCACTTAGAATCAAAATGCATGGACTTGTCACTGATGAAGACTACAGAGTGTCGAGGTTACAAGAACTTGAACTACTAGATGAGCACAGACAAGCAGCGTATGATCATCTCAGAGTGTATCAGAAAAGAATGTCTAGAGGCTACAACAAGAAAGTCAGACATAGAGAATTTCAGGTTGGCGATCTAGTGTTGAGAGAAAAATCCTAAAAATCAATCACATCGAGAACACAAGGGGAAGTTCAAACCCAACTGGCTGGGTCCCTTTGTAATCACTGCTACTTTTGGCTCTGGTGCCTATCAACTCTCAACAACTGAAGGAGAACAGCTCCGAGAACCAATCAACGTTCTCCATCTGAAAAAATTCTACGCCTAAGGCATTCAGTGCTTGGTAAATGTCCTGAAAAAAATCTTAAAAATCAGAAAATGTCCTGAAAAAATGAACATCTTGGTGAAAACCTAGCAATAGGCACCTTGATGATTTGCAAAAAAATCAAAAAATATCAAAAGTACAAAAAAATCAAAAAATATCAAAAGTACAAAAAAATTGAAAAAATGAAAAAAAGAAAAGAAAAAGTGCCTTGGTGAAAACCTGGAAACAGGCACCTCGGTAGCAAAAATAGAATCTCTACCAAGATGGTGAAAACTCGGCAAACGGGCACCACTTGTTCCAAAATGCTCCATCTATCAGCACAATCTTGGTCTTTCCCAGCTTTCAGTCTTGCTTTAGTTTGTACATATCTCCCGGTTTGTTCCTGCATTTCCAGTTTTGAATAAGTCGGCCTGTACACCAACCAGCTCAAGCGTTTGCATCCTATCAATGTTCACACTTGGGGGCAATCAATGTCATATCCTATGGTCTCCCATGTATCTTAGACGTGTCATATCCACTCAGAGTCCTTTGAAGCTTCAAGATGAGTCAGTCTGTCTATCTCGTCTCCAGAAAGGATTTTGCATCAACAACAATCAAACATCAAAACTCAACTGAAAACAATCTGTGCTTTTCATGCTTTTATCTCCTTGTATGCTTACTGATCCGCATTGAGATTTTTGCATATTGTGTCCCTTCGAGCTCTTCGATGATGTCCTTTATAGGATTTAGAGAGTGATGACTGGGGGCATAATCTTTTCTTTGTCTTCTGCTTGTATGTGAAAATCTAACAGCTTTGGAAATTTTGGATTGAAATGGTGTCCGACTGTAAGAGCCTCTATCTCGAATTGGATGGCCATGCGTACCTCGACCATTGATACCTAAAAAATTCAAGGAAGTTTGATCTAACTATTATCTTTTTGAGTAAGTTCTTTCTCCTACTGTGGAACGCAATCTTGCCTAAGGATGTGAACGATAAAGGGTCACTACGGATAATTCACATTGGATTTAGAATGATCTCTTGACTGTTTGATGTGTTTGCAATGCAAGGCGTACTCAGGTCATCACGACGTGTATGTTTTGATGCTTGTACAAATTGCTATATCAAAATGGACATGATATTTAGGTCATCCTGGCGCTTGTGCCTTGGTGCTTATATCTAATCCGACATTTTGAAAACAAAATCAATATTCATATATCCATGGTTGTTGACCAGTGGGTGTTGTATTGATTCTTGCACATACAAATCGATATTCATATGTCTATGGTTTCATGGCTAGTGGGCATTGTATTGATTTATCCGGTTACCTAAAAGTTCAATGATGATAACAAATCGACATATGATCAGTGACTAGGTCCTAGGTCTTAGGTTGCATTTCATTTTGCATGTCTCATTTCATTTTGCATGTTGCATGATCTCACAATGATTAAATGAACTTCAATGCTTAAACGATTCTTCAAATCACCTCTTCCATTCTAACAAGAGCTGAATCTCACACGAAGGTTCCTCCAATGAAATAGCAAGTAGAATCCTTTTTCGGGATCAAAATTCAAATCTGAGATCATTCATATTATTAACTACTTGCATAATCAACCTTTAATCATCACAGAAATCTAGTATTCAACTTAACTGATTATCTTACATCAAACTATCAAAATTTCAACTTGGTCAACCATGGTCAACTCATGGTCCAACCTAGTCAAACTTGGTCTTTTGGGACCTTCCAACGATGCAGAATGCGTTCTCGGATGTAAATAACCACTTCTCAGATCAATTAACATGCTTCTAAACTATCAACGCTAACTTTTCTTGTCAGATTTCAATTTTAATCCCGAAGGGGGCATGGTATTGCACATCATTCAAAGTCTGTAAATCAAATTCTATCGATCAAATCTATCAATATCTTTCATCAGTGATCAAGACAAACAATCATGTCTAGTCGCTGATTCATCAAAAGTCCTCATCGCTCGGGGCAAATCTATCATCACTTGGGGCATATCAGATTCATCGATCCATATCAATCTGGTATTCTCCTAATCTTGTAAACTGTATCAGTTTTTGCAACCATCAGATCATAGTGTTCTTTCCTTGGTTCTTCGACAACTGAAGGGTTTGGATGTGATACTTGCTAGTTCTGCTAAGACAATCGAGTCTAGAACGGGTCACTCACTTCTTATCAATCCTAAGGTTTAGAATCAGGTGTTTTGACACTTTTTCGCAATCATAGGTTCATTTGCTGCTACAGTGAACATTATCTTTGGTCATTCAAGATCTATTATCTTCATATCAATTCAATATCAATCAACTCCTATCTCAATATCTCTCAATTGGTTTCTATCTTGAGATAGATTTATCTTTTGAATCAGTTTCATATCTCTATCAAACACAGATTATCTTTGAACCACTGCGCTTCGCACAGTAATTCAAAGAGGGGCAAAATGTAATACCCCAAAAATGGGCTATAAGTTCATTAACCTCCTATATCATCAAATCATATGAAATCAACATCAAAGTCCTAATCTAAGGCACATCTAAACATCATCAAATCTAATTGATTATCTTAAATTCTGCATCGGGGAATATTCCTAGTAATATTCCTAATCATCTTAATTATCTTTAATTTAATGATTATTTGGCAATAAATCACATTTATCCTAAAATTTGATTAATTAAATATTTTGCATATTTAATTAATTAGATTTAATATTTGCCACTTAATTGTTTAATTAAATTTAATTCTATCTATTATTAATTGTATTATTTAATTTTGACAATAAATCAAAATTCCTATCTTTAATTGATTAAATTCTTATTTAATTAATTAAAGCATGTTGTCATTATTTAATAATATAATTTTTAATAAAAGTTTGGTAAAATAGTTAATTAACCCATAAATTAATTATTTTATTTCAAAAAGCAGTTAAGTTGAGAATAAATCACTTTATTTATTTATTAAATCATAATTATCCATGTGCACATTCAAGGACCAGTTAAACTCAAAATTGGAAAATCAATGCAAGTTGTTAGCTTTTTGAAACTCAACATCTTTTCGAGTTTTAAAGTTGATCTAAACTTCTAATTCAAGTTGAACTGTGCTTTTGCATGATTTTTGTGAGTTAATTATCTTTTATTTAAAAATAACTCAAAAATCAAGTTGAGTTATTTGAGTGATTTATGGCTTTTTCTCATGCACCTCCAAAGCCTTGGATTTCTATAAATTAAGGCTTTAGCTCTTCACAAATCATCTCATATTTTGCACAATCACGCTGGAGAATTGGAATTGAAGAATCAAAGCTCTTGTGAATCGACATCTTTGTGAGATCAATCTTATTTTTGCATTCATAGTTTTCATATCATTGTTAGAATCTTCATTGTTAGATCATTTAGCATTCATTTCATATCAAGTTTTTCATATTAGCATAGATTCATATCAAGTTTTCATTCTTATTGCATAGAAAATATCAAAAATATAGATTAATTGCATTCAATTTCATATCCATCTTTTGCATTCAAATCCTTCATTTAGGTGTCGTCTAGGTCACTGATCTTGATTACAATCTGAGAACATTAATCTCGCACCTATTAGAAGGCAGTAAATCGCTTGGTTAGATAGCTTTCAATTTTGCACGATTTTGATTATCAATAACCTCTAATGTTTTACTGAGTGTTGTGTTTACAGATTAGGTACAATTTTCACACACACAGAACTTATTTAGTATGATCCTTTGAAGTTCAAATTCCATATTCTCTGCATTAGGCACAGTGTCCAAAGATTATCCACCAATCTAAAATAGATTCTTTGAGGAAATCCCCACCCCTGGTCTATGCAAGGTGGAGTGGTATGCTTTCACTTCCATGAGCTACCTCTCCATCTCCATCAAAATGATTTTATCAGTAGGTTATCATGGGAGTGTGCACAACTCACCTCTAAAATACCCAAATCACATGTATGTGAAGTTAGGTAACTATAGGAAAAGACAACCATATTAATTCACCTTGATCCATGCCTCATTTGACACTCATTTATTTGGGAGCTCTTTATCAAACAAGCACATGTAATACCCGTAGAAGGAATCTTGTACTACATGGTAATGCACTCGACTAGCCCTTATACATAGTTGATCATAATATTCCCAAACAAGCACTAATTTTCTATCTCCCTTGGTAGTGAGTCCTGAAAAAGAACCCAAGGAAGAAGCAATATACACTAATTAGGAATTCATATAGAATGTCCTAGTAGTAGAGACTTGAGATAACTTCTCACAGAGGACATCACTGATCATTTCTCCCCAAAAGAGCTTCTTTTGTTTGATTCTATCAAAAAGAGAGATGTATTTGTATATCTAGGGCTAAAAAGTGTTAGAACTTTTAAGGCCTCCAATGCGACTAAGAAATGTGATAAGATCATAGATTTATTCTTCGAATTCTGTGTGACGTACCCCCTTGGGCCATCTTACACAATTCAGCCTCTTGTTGTTCAACCAACTATCATTAACATATTTGTTACAATATGTTGTATCTTCATTCCATCTATCCAAATCCTTCTATTTTAAAATATTGGCGACTAACACAGCATGAGGAACTAGAAAGATTCTATCAATAGTCTTGGGATCTAAACTAATGATAGTGTTTCCATCTTGATCTCTGATGGTTCTGGATAAGTGATCAAATTTCTTGGCATAATCAAACATGAACTCCGGTTCAAGAGAAGCCAAGGGACAAGTAGAAACCATATGTATACTACTTTGCTTTATGTAAAACATATCCTTTGTTGCTGCAACATCCACCCTTTTGAGTAAATAATCAATGCCCATGTGTGCAATATCTGTGTCCTTGATATCTCCACAATAAGAAACAAATTATAACGGAGGAATAGAATTATGGTACTAATCATATTGGTATTTTATTTTCTTCTTCTCTTTACCTTTACCTGGTACAATCTTATCTGACATAACAAGATTATGGAGGCAAGTAACTGTGACATAAAAATTCTAAAACATAAGAACATCTTCAAAGCATGGATCTATTGCACTCTTTTGTACATACAAATGTGAGCTTTAATATTTTTGTATGTGGATGGAAATGATGGGGCAATGAGAGAAATAATGAGTTTTTAGCTTAAAAATGTTATGGAAAACCTAAAAAAAAGTTTCTTGGAGGTGATTGCATATGTGGACAACAAGAAGTATGAAAGGAAATGTGTATGCAAATGAGTGAACATGATGTTTACTTTATATTGGAACTAAGATTTTCCTTTAAAAGTAAAACAATTTAACCACCATCATGAGTTTTAAGTCAAGTGGCAACAGTTAGGTGAATATAAAAAAAAGTTATGTAAGTGGGATTTTTGGAAGTAAAGGCATGTTGCAAAGTGAGCTTTCTTTCTTTGATGCTTCCATTCAAGAATGATGTTTTTAATCCTGACTGCATATGCAAACAAGATGAAGCATTTGCATATGTAACTTAGAGAAATGAAGATGAGAGATAAAAGGAACACAAAATATGACACAAAACAAATGAAAATGTGAAAATGAAATGCTAAGATTTGAAAAAGACAAATTAAAAAATATATATACAACTATACACAAGAAATCTTACCCATCTTCCACAAAAAGTAAAGGAAGAAGTCTCTTGCAATCTTTATGCCAAATCTGAATAAAATCAAGAAGATTTTTGGATGTAGAAATGATTGAAGCAAAGAGTCTTATATAGATTTCGAATGTTGATTCAATCCTCGAAAATTGAATTGATTTTAGAGTCAAGATTCATTGTTTGCCAAGTATTGAACAATAGAGAAATAATTTGGACAAGAATAGCAACCAAATGTTAGGATTAGGTAATACTGAGAGGGGGGGTGAATCAGTATTACAAACCTTAGATTTCAACTTTAAACAATTATAAACAATCCAAAGTAATGCATAAATGAAAATAACATATAAGCATAACACATTACTCATGACACCATGATTTGTTCTCAAGGAAACCCTGGCCAAGGGAAAACCCTGGTGGGGATGGTACCCACAAATATGCACTAAAATATAATTACCCTGTTAGGAGATCTAGCCCTGTTAGGAGCTAATTATTACATAGTACATTTGCTTGCTAGAGGAATACAAGACCCTGTTAGAGGTATACAAAACACCTGGTTAAAGGTGGTGAGCACACTTTTTCTTACAATCAAGAACTGTCTCAAAAGAATTCTCCAAAATGTGAACAATACAAGCACTTATCTTGCTTAGATAGTTCCAGTTATAGCTTGGCCTGTTACTAATTTTGCATCCGATCTTTGCTCTTAGATTCACAAAATTTCTTCATTATCATATGCATAACCATACTTTACTTTCACAAAAGTACTCTATACTTATACAAAATCAGCCTTCAAGTCTGCTTCACAAATACCATACAAAACATAATAATAACTTATGCAAATGATAATTATGGATTTGGCAATCTTATATTACCAAAGAGTCAGTAATATACTCTATTCACCTATCTTATCACATTTCCATATCCACTATACTCTCCTTGATCTTTGCAACTGTTCATATACCCTGTTGTACTGTTTTACTATCTACACATACCTTCCAAACACTGTATCTCACAGATCTAGTAACCAAAGCTCATGCACTCTTAAATGAAGCATGTATACATCCAAAAATACCTCTAGTTAACTTCTCAAGCCCTAATACCTCATATATCTTCATCACAGACCAAAACTATAGCACTGTACCCTATTATCCTAATTTTGGACTTAGTCATTTTCATGACTGTGACTCTAGTGGCAATCTTCTCAACATACGACCACTCCAATCATAAGTGTTTCGATAAATGAAAAACCTCAAGTGATCCCTAGTGCTCCAAAATATCACTTTCCAACAATCTCTCCCTTTGGCATTGATGGAAACACTTAGAAAAATGACCAAGTGTCAAATATGACTCTCTTCTTTTCTTTTTCTCTTTTCTACTTTTTTTTGTTTTACATATTTTTTATTTTCTTTACTATTTTATTTTCTTCATTTCATATTTCTTTCTCTTCCTCATTTTTATTTCTCTTCCTCTCCCTTTTACATCAATGGAAAAGGTACATTCAAAATAGAAAAACTTAAGCACAAAAGATTTAGTGCTTACTCACTAGATTTAAGACATCTTGGAAAGAGTTTTCCAATGTCTTCACTTCCTCAGCCCATGAATTTAATAGAAGCTCACTAACATGGATTAATCCATTCAATGCATATGATGTTGTATCCATTTCCTTAAGCTCTATAAGTGTAGACACAATCATTGAGCCTTCAACCTTTTCATCTCCAACAAATGTGACTCAAGCATTGTAAGCTTAGGGGTTAGTAGGCTTCTCAATAAGCCAAATCTATCTATAACTCTCCCTTTCTCCATTTCTAGTACCCCTATCTTATCCAATAGCCTAGATGCCTATTTCTTCATTTCTCCCATAGTTTGTGAAGATGATTCACAACTATCCATAAGACTGTCAAGGGTAGCCCTATCCTTGGCTATGATCTCCTCAATGTTCTTTATGTGCCTGTAAGGATTTATGCAGTAGCTATATATTTTCCTGCCTTGTGCTACACAACCCTTGGCCTTAATAATAGTAGCCTTGAGAATGTTTAAGTCCCATGAAATGAACTTATAGACTTCTCTCATCTTATTTTCCAAAAAGTTCTTCTCAACCTTTTCCTCTACAATTTTTAGCAATGAATCAAAATGATTATCAAAGCTATCCAACACTATACCAAGGTTCTCAACTTCATCCTTTTCTTTGAAGATAACTGGTGAGGGGAGTATCTTGTTCACTATTTCTACAACCCTGACCATTACCTTAACTCTTTTGTCACCTTTCAAAATTTATCTTTCCTTAGCTTTGGCAAAATCCATAAATGATAGTTTCATTAGCTCATCCTCATCCATGTTGTCCACATCAGAACTTACTAGTTTGACCATACTTTCCAACAATAAGGAGGTGTCCAAATTAACCTCGACAACATTTTCTAATTTGATCTATTCTACCTTCTTCTCCTTCAGCTGAATTTCTTTTTGCTGTACTTTTTCTTCTTGTTTCTCTTCCGATTTCTCTTCCTCTATCTTCTCTTGATCTCCAACCTCCATCAAATTATCCACATTATCCAAAAATGGATCATTAACATCTTGTGAAGTGTCAAGGGTCATAGGCACACCGGTGACAAAAAAATCTAGTTGCATGCTATCTTGAACACTTTCATCCACTACCTTGGAACTTTCTCCTAAACCCAAAGTGAATAGAAGTGAAATGGATCCACCTTTATTAATGGGGTTTGAATTTTAATAGGGGTAGAATGTAGGACCTATCCTTAATCCAAATTCCCAAAAAGAAAGATCCAAATGGATTAATCACAAGGAAGTGATCAATGCACAAAAGAATCAAACAATGGAGAATATGAAGAAAGGAGAAAATCCTATAATCTACTATGACAGGTATATAATTGAAATCTAAGATAAATGGAAGGAAAATACTAACCTCAAAATAGGGAAGATCTGGAAAATGTTCATTTCTGATGTCTGTGTGTAGTTTCAGGAAATTTTGCAACCTGTTTTAGACTGGAAATGTTGAGACGGAGAAAACCCAGAAAATGTTTATCTTTTGGGAAGTAGGTAGTCCTTGACCCAAATAGCAGGGCAAGGTCTTACCCCAGGGTAGGATCCTACCCCCTACTAAAGGTCATCCTTGACCCAAAATAGCTTTGATGAAAAATCTATTCGTGGATCTCAAAAGTTCACCAAAAAGGGTATTCAGATCCAAGCTCCGATTCATAGTCCTATACCTATACTTGCAATAAAAATGGTTTTGTCATTTCAATGAGGGGTTTTCCTTGGTCAAAAATTGGTTTGGAATCAATCTTAATAATGGAATTGAAATAGAGAATGCTAGCAAGTAGTAGAACTAGATCTAACAACGAAGCTATGATATTCAATAGATATGCAATTTTATTTGAAATGTAAACAAGTATATTGATATGAAAGCTTGAACATAACAATGTAAATAAAAATATTAAATGTAAATCCAAAACCTCCATGATTGTATTCTTGGAATCCACCGTGATAGAGAAGAATGAATGGATCTTGAAGGAAGATCACACCACCATGATGGCTAGATCTAGGGTTTGAAAGATGAATCTTGAATGTTTGAACCAAATCCCTTGAAAGGCTTGAATGCTTGAATTCTTGATCTTCAAAGGAGAACTTGAATGGAGAAGAGGGCTTGAATTCTTCCTTGATAATGCTTGATAGAATTCTTTCTTGAGAGATTGTGAGATGAGATTGCAAAACTTGATGTGAATTGATCATGAAAGTGAATGGAGAAAATGAGAGAGGAAGGCTTCCTTTTATAGTGATCTAGGGCACAAATCTCTAGAGAAGGCTAACATTGGAGAATTAAATCCCAATTAACCTTAACCCCTAGAAATGGACCCAAATTAAATGCAATTTAAGGATTTACCATTTTGAAACCCGAAATGGCCGACCCAGAAGTGGGAAAATAAATATTTTTGAAACCCGATATCCTGGAACTCTCGGAATCTAAAAATTGGACCTGGGATTAGGGATGAGGTAGACACCACCCTAGGTCAAGGTCAAGGTCATCCCTAACCTAGGTCAGGGTCTAGGTCATCCTTGACCCTACTAGGTCATTTTTGACCTAGACAGTTAGAAACTCTAGATTCTCAAAGAAAACTGTCTGGAAAAGGCTGTAAGTAAAGGGGAGAGAAGAAGAACAAGGGGGAAATAGATAGATACATGCAAAGAAAAAATCATGGTGCTTAAAATGACCCCAAACCACTCACTCAAAGGGCTAAACACTCTTAACATGGAACTGCTTCCATTTTAAGATTATACATTAAGCCCCCACTTTAGCAAGAGTATGGACTCGATGCAAACTCTTGGTAAAGGAGAAGAAAGAAAAGATCCAAGTGGATTCACAATGAGATAAAATAACACTTTTCTAAGGACAAAATCCCCTAGGCTAAGGATTCTAACTCAACATACATGTATGAGGGTGTGAAAGGAAAAAGACACAAATGAGGGGTTAGTACTTAAATAAACCCAAATCAATTAGCATAAGAAACCTCACTAAGAAATATTTCCCATACTAATATCATTTTTGGAAAGCTATCATAAAAGCATAAATGATTACATAATAAATACAAGAGAAACACTATAAATAACATAGCTTCATGATCCCGTCCTACTAGAATGAAAGAAAAAAGAGAGAAAAGGGAAAATAGTGATTACCTCACCCAGTAAGATGCCAACCTTACCGTGAATCACCAAGGGAGGGAGAGCCAAATAGGTGGCCAAACCTAATAGTTCACCCATAAAATGTGCTTTCAATTGTAATGCATCTTCTGATGGCTTTTGGAATACCCATAGATCCACCTTCTTGTATCACTATGAATATGAAATGTGTGTCTCCTCAGGATTTAGCAACTTATGTGCATTACCTTCAGAAGATTTAGCATACTTGAAAATTGAAAATGTGTGTCCATTTAGGATTTAGCAACTTATGTGTGTTACCTTCCAAGATTTAGAATATTGGAAATGCATGTCTCCTCAGGATTTAACAACTTATGTGTGTTACCTTCAGAAGATTTAGCATATAAATGCGTGTCTTTTTAGGATTTAGCAACTTATGTGCATTACCTTCCAATATTTAGCATGTAAAAATAAAAAAAATATAGGACAAGGGAGACCCTATATATGCCCCCCACCTTATCATGGCAGTCTACTAGACAAGATAAGGAAGAGGAAGATGATACCTACTTCACAATGCAAGGAGTTATCATGTTTAACAACAATGTACACCATATTCTTAGCAAGGGGTATTGAGCCCTACATCCAAGAGTATAGATAATTGTGAAAAGGATATGTCAGTCATGGAAAAAGGATACTTAATGAAAGAGATCTTATCAACAAGACCCCCACCATAGAGGAGTGCTTTTAGATAAAATATCATCTTTCAAAGATAAATCAAGCAGGAACAAAGATTCAATCATCAAGCCCCATATAAAACAAGAGGAAGAGGAATCTTTGGAATGAGGGAAACAACTCTAACACCAAAGAAAGGGTAAGAGTTTATAATGAACATAATTTGCAACATAGAGAAGAGGTGATGACCTAGGACAACAACCTCTCATAAAAAATTATCCATAGTCAAAACATCCATCAATATGATGAAGTAATATTGCAATATAAACAAATACCACTAAGATAAGGAAAGAAGTTCCCTAGACAAAGAGAGAGAAGAAAGAATCTTGCCCCCCAGGGATAAAAGGAAAGAGATACCTTCTCAAAACAAATGTATTAGAAAAGATATCTTGAATAAAATCTATGGATGACTATAAAAATAATACAAAACCATAGAGAGATAGGAGAGAAAGAATACCAATTAAACCCCAATAAGAGACCTAATGGATCCTATGAGACTGGATAGAAATACCCCTCTTGCCCCTTAGTCCAGAGACAAGAGGAGAAGAGCTCTATATTATATTAGAATGAGGGGAATCCCCTATATCAAAATTATAAAGGAATTGTAAAATTGCACAAGAGTAAGATATAATTCCTAAAACATATATCTTGAAATGTTTACAATCAACAAGTAAATGTGTATTACTATAATGAAAAGGACATTTGTACTTGGATAAAGCATTTTCAGTATAGGTTTAAAGATTTATTTCTTGGAATTCATTAACTCAAAATATACCTTCTTAGCCACTTCTTGACGAATATTAGGGTTTTCTATTTTAGGTGTAGGGAGAAGAATATGAAGAGGAGGATGATGATAAACATCACCTATGTTGACTTGAGATTTTGAACAACCAACACCATGCAGGTCCTATTTAGGGGGTATATGAATTGGATTTTGATACCATGCTCATTAACTCCAAGCCCTAAACCTCTATAACCTTGTTTAGTCACCATATTATATTTGGTAGTGTACATATCATGTAAACCTTCTATAGGAGGTGATTTTTTATCATATTCATGAGTAAGGATTGTATAAGGTGGAATAATAGGTTTTGAAGAAGTTTATTTACCCTTTCCTTTAACATCATCATGAATTGGAGGAGAAGGTAAATCAAAGAAGTCTTGCACATCTGCATCCTGAACTATAGCTTGAATCCCATAATAAGTACGAGAAGAACTAGGGATAAAAGATGTAGAATTAGGCATCAGATTAGGAATAGGAAGATTAGGAGATGGTGTTTCATCTACTAGATTCTTCACATAATCCAAAAGAGTAATAAGGATACCACATAAATCTTTAATGAAAGTTTTGAAAGTAGGAAAACTAGTGTCGGTGAACTTCACAAAAGCATAAGCGAGAGAAAAATGAAGTGTCATCAACATAATGAAGTGAATGATACTCTCATAAACATCATAGGTATGGTAAAGAGATGCTAAAAGAAGGGTAATAAAGAACATGAACACACACCAAGGAATCTTAACAATCTCCATAGTAAATGAAATGCAAGAAATGTTTTTGTATTTTATTGAATATTTGGCTTTTTTTTAATGTTTTTGAATTAAAATTGCAAGATCATAAACCAAATCTAATCTTAAAGAAAAATATAACACCAAAAAGAAAGAGAGTAAGCTTTTCGGGTTCACCAAAATGAATAGAAGTGAAATGGATCCACCTCTATTAATGGGGTTTGAATTTGAATAGGGGTAGAATATAGGACCTATCCTTAATCCAAATTTCCAAAAAGAAAGGTCCAAATAGATTAATCACAAGGAAGTGATCAATGCATATAAGAATCAAACAATGGAGAATATGAAGAAAGAAGAAAATCCTATAATCTACTATGAAAGGTATATACTTGAAATCTGAGATAAATGGAAGGAAAATACTAACCTCAAAATAGGGCAGATATAGAAAATGTTGATTTCTGATGTTTGTGTGTAGTTTTGGGAAATTTTGCATCTTATTTCAGACTGGAAATGCTGAGACGCAGAAAACCCAGAAAAATTTTGTCTTTCAAGAAAGAGGTAGTCCTTGACCCAGATAGTGGGGCAAGGTCTTACCCTAGGGCAGGATCCTACCCCCTACTGAAGGTCGTCCTTGACCCAAAAATGCTTTGACAAAAAATCTATTTGCGGATCTCAAAAGTTTACCAAAAAGGGTATTCAGATCCAAGCTCGGATTCGCAGTCCTGTACCTGTACCTTCAAGAAAAATGGTTTAGTTATTTGGATGAGGGGTTTGCCTTGGTCAAAACTTGGTTTGGAATCAACCTAAATAATGGAATTGAAATAGAGAATTCTAGCAAGTAGTAGAATTAGATCTAACAATGAAGCTATGATATTCAATAGATATACAATTGTAATTGAAATGTAAACAAGTATATTGATATGAAAGCTTGAACATAACAATGTAAATCAAAATATTAAATGTAAATCCAAAACCTCCATGATTGTATGCTTGGAATCCACCCTGATAGAGAAGAATGAATGGATCTTGAAGATGAACAAAGGATCTTGAAGGAAGATCACACCACCATGATGGCTAGATCTAGGGTTTGAAAGATGAATCTTGAATGTTTGAACCAACCTTCAAATGCTTGAATGCTTGAATCCTTGATTTTTAAAGGAGAACTTGAATGGAGAAGAGGGCTTGAATGATTCTTTGAAAATGCTTGATAGAATTCTTGCTTGAGAGATTGTGAGATGAGATTGCAAAACTTGATGTGAATTGATCATGAAAGTGGATGGAGAAAATGAGAGAGGAAGGCTTCCTTTTATAGTGATCTAGGGCACAAACCTCTAGAGAAGGCTGACATTGGAGAATTAAATCCCAATTAACCTTAAACCCTAGAAATGGACCCAAATTAAATGCAATTTAAGGATTTACCATTCCAAAATCAGAAATGGCCGACCCGGAAGTGAGAAAATAAATCTTTCTGAAACCTGATATCCCAGAACTCCCAGAATCTAAAAATTGGACTTGAGGTAAGGGATGAGGTAGACACCACCCTAGGTCAGGGTCAAGATCATCCCTGACCTACATTAGGGTCTAGGTCATCCTTGACCCTACTAGGTCATCTTTGACCCAGACAGTCAGAAACTCCAGATTCTTAGAGAAAACTATCCAGAAAAGGCTAGAAATAAAGGGGAGAGAAGTAGAATAGGGGGGAAATAGCTAGATACATGCAACGACCCAATAAAGGAGCTTAACATGACCCCAGACCACTCAATTAGAGGGATAAACAATCTTAACATGGAAGTGCTTCCATTTTAAGATGATACACAAAGATATAGGCTTAGGAGCCTTGGGAGGTGAGGCCTTCTTTGACATATCATACATTAGAACTTGGTCTAATGCCTTTTGGGTTTCCTCAATAACCTTATCATATTTTCTAGCCATAATTTTGACTAGTCTGGCTTTTTTCCTCAATAGGGGTTTTAGTGCATTTATGATTCTCTCTCTTTCCTGTAGAGATACAATAGGTAACTTATCTTCAATTGTCTTGTTCCTTATGTTCTCATCCTCTGACTGTGCTAACTATTTCCTGATATCTAGTTTATTGTATAGGTCTTTGGGAATGCTTCCTTCAATCTCCAACAAATTCTTCTTAAAAGAAATAAGATGCTGAATGATAGTATCTTCAATGACTACTTGGTCTTCAAAGTCATATCTCTCATAGTATCTATTCACTGTTAATAGATTTCCATCTTTAATTACTCTCTTCTACATTGATTTAAGGTTTGGTTTCCATAAGGTTTGTGGACCCTTTTGAGCTATTTTCTCTCCCTCTTTCTCAACTACCTTTTCTTCCTTCTTCTTCCTCTTCACTTCTATCTTTTTTTCCTTAGGACTGTCCTGCTTACTTGTCCTAGTGTATCTTCTGGGAATAATTGCAGACACAACATCTTGTGTTTATTCCTCTTGAAAGGCTAAAAAATCAAGAACATCAATGCTATAAGATACTATCTTTTCTATCTCCAAAGGAATGGGTGCATCAATGGCAATGCTAGAAGATGCCTCCATATTATTTTTCATCTCTATCAACTCCCTTTTTGTGATTCCCACCTTCGCAGTAATATCTTCAACAATATTGCTGACTTTCCTTTTCCTTGTTACCTTATCTTTCTCTTCTCTAGCTTTTTCATACTTGTCCCTATATGTTCCCCATCTTTCTTGGGTCGGATCTTTTTCTGCTACTAGTACATGCTCCACTTGCATAGTGAGGATTTCAACATTTACCTCATATCCCATAGGATAAGACCACTTAATTCTTGGCTCAACTACCTCAAAGCAGATATAATTAGTTTCAACCATGAAACATATAGCATCCTCATATTTTTCCAAGAAGTTCTCTGGTATCCCGTACCTCTCTTTTATCTACCTCTACAATATCTTAATCATGCCAAATAATTCTCCATCTACCCAATCCTTATTCTATTTTCTATAGTATTCTGAGATCTGAAGTCTAGTGGGTATTAATCTTTCCATGCTCTAGTATGCATGCCAGGAAACTTGTGAATGATATGAATATACATATGAATTAGCAATTATCTAAACCTAAATGCCTTAGATTTTTCCTTCTTTATAGCCTTCACAATATCAATAAACTATTGAGCTAGGATTTCATAGAGATTATACTTCTTTTTTTCTTTCACCATTCTGTATGCCATCATAATGACTCCAGTGGATACAAAATTAGGTCTGCTACTATAAAAAAACTTGTAGCTTAGCAACATTGCTACCAATCTGACATCCTGCAAATAAAATTTCATTAACTATCATTGCCTTCTTATCCCACTTCGAATGTGTTAGGGTTTCTGCTAGATTCCTTAGGTTCTTTTCTGGTATAGGTAGGGCTCCTTCATTGTCAAGACTTGTGATCTCATGAATCAACTATGCACATATTTTCATAGGTTTTTCACCAATCCATAAAAACTGATCATAAAATTTACTAAGAATGATCTTCAACCATTCAACTTTTGTGAATTTTGTGAGTAGGGTTAACTTAAGGATTGATTGATCTTTTAGGTGCTTAAATTCCTCTACCATGGATCCATCAGCTTCTGCCATACTATCCAATTCACTGTAGATGTTAACCTCACCAATAATTTCATACTTGTAGTGTATGTATGCCCTAATGTCTTCTATGTGCAACACGCCTATGGGGGTTTGTTAAAAAGCTCTTTCCAGATCATCCTCATAGGATTTGAATGGATGCCTCTTGAAATTATACCTAGGTCCATCTACAACATCATAAGCTACTGGTGCATCCATGACTTCTCTAAGAGATTAGGTCTAAATACCTTAAAAGCACCTGAATTTGATGCTTTTCTTCACGCAATCACATAATCACTCTACTAGATGACTGATAATATTCTCAACTCTATTCTCCTTAAGCACTGATCAATAAATGGTGTAGATTTGAGGTCTTTTAAGTCCTTTTATCCATCTCAAGTTGAGTATGTGTATTAAACATGGGAAACTCAACTTTGCATGCCATCCAATCGATACAAAACTTGCGAACACAGAAGATGAATCTCCAAGTGTTGCGCTCTCATCCACAGACTCCTCAGTATCTGCACACATCATACCTAATCTCACATGAGCTTACTCCACATACACATGGGCTATATATTTTTTGTTCACTACATCCAATGCTCCCCATAAAGCCATGTAGCCTTCTAGGTCGATGCCTTAAAGAACTCATCATACAAAGACATAGTATCATCAACTGTCTCTCCCTTAACCACTCCTTTTTTTAAAACTTTCACATTCCATATCTGATCATCCTCTTTTCTCTCTAATTTCTTGAAATGATTCCCAAATTCATCCATGTACTCGTTAAGACTCTTACCACTATCACCAAAATTTTTCCTTATAACCACAGGAGGTGGTCCTCTTGGTTTACTAGATCTTCTTGGTCCTCTTTTGTTGTCTTCTCCATTATATTTGCAAAAATTTGCAATGTGACCTAGATTGTTACATTTGTAAAAAGTAGGTGGTCTCCTTCTATCTTGATTAGTTTGCAAATTACAATACCTTGTTGTATGTCCAAAGTTATTGTATTTTTGACATGTAATCTTGACTGTTGATTCTTCTCTAACATAGTCTTGTTTATACCTGGTTTGATCAGGTTTTCTACAATCTACTTTCTTGTGTCCATATTCATACCAATTAAAAGAGTAATTGGTAAAGGGCTTAGAGTTACCTTTACTTCTGCAATCTCTTTTCATGTGTCCAACTTTGTTGCATCTGAAATATCTACCTCTGAAGGTTTTGAACTGTTCTCTAGGTTCTTCATGAGTAGGTCTCTCTTCAAGAGTAGGTCTTTCATCAGTCTTTGGTTCATTTGATTCTTCTTGAGTTTTTGAACTTTCTACTTCATTGAATCCAACTCCAGTTGTATCTCCTTTAGAATTTTGTCGTTCTCTTTGTTCATCAATCTTGTCACTGATCATGTGCAACTTCTTAATGTGTAATTTGGCTTGAGTGAGTTCACCTTTAATGATTTGATTATATTTTTCCAATTCATGATATTTATCTTTGTATTGGTCAATTTCAGTATTCATTTGACTTATCTGCATATTAGCTTCTTTTAGTGACTCTTCAAATTTGTTTCTTTCATCCTTTTCATGCTAAATTTCTTTAATCATCAAAAGATTGAGTTGTTTGTTTTATTGCTCCAGCTTCTTCACTTTGTCTGATGTATCACTGTCTGAATCTTCTTTGATCCTTCTCCATAAGGTCTTGTCTCTAACTTTTTGCAATCTCAAACTGTTCTCTTAGTTTCCTCATGAAACCATCTGCTCTTCTTAATTTGAATTTTAGTTTGCCATTCTCAGCCTTCACTTTATCTAGATCTTCAAGTGAAGCTTCAAAGTTCTCTTGCAAATCTTCTGAATCCATTCTGATCTCCCTTAAGCTGTTAGGCTTTCTCTCCAAGGGCCAATAGCTCTGATACCAATTGTTAGGATTTGGTAATACTGAGAGGGGGGGGGGGTGAATAAGTATTATAGAACTTTGATTTAAACTTTAAACAATTATAAACAATCCAAAGTAATGCACAAATGAAAAGAACATATAAGCATAACACATTAATCATGACACCATGATTTTTTCTCGAGGAAACCCTAGCTAAGGGAAAACCCCAGTGGGGATGGTACCCAAAAATATGCACTAAAATATAATATCCCTATTAGGAGATCTAGCCCTGTTAGGAGTTGATTGCTACATAGTACATTTCCTTGTTAGAGGAATACAAGACCCTGTTAGGGGTATATAAAATACCTAGTTAAAAGTGGTGAGAACACTTTCTCTTACAATCAAGAATTATGTCAAAAGAATTTTCCAAAATGTAAACAATACAAACACTTATCTTTCTTAGATAGTTCTAGTTATAGCTCAGCCTCTTATTGATCTTGTATCTAATCTCTTCTCTTAGATTCACAATATTTCTTAATCATCATAAGTATAACCATTCTTTGCTTTCACAAAAGTACTCTATACTTATACAAAATCAGCCTTCACATAGGCTTCACAAATACCATACAAAACATAATAATAACTTATGCAAATGATAATTATGGAGTCCACGATCTTATATTACAAAAGAGTCAGCAATATACTCTATTCACCTATCTTAGCATGTTACCATATCCACTATACTCTCCTTTATCTTCACAACTCTTCATATACCCTATTATATTGTTTTACTATCTTCGCATACCTTCCGAACATTGTATCTCATAGATCTAGTAACCAAAACTCATGCGCTCTTAATTGAAGCATGTATACATCCCAAAATACCTTTAGTTAAATTCGTAAGCCCTAATACCTCATATATCTTCATCGCTAACCAAAATTGTAGCATTGTACCCTGTTATCTTGATTCTAGACTTAGTCATTTTCATGACTGTGACTCCAGTGGAAATCTTCTCAACATGTGATCACTCCAATCATAAGTGTTTCCATAAATGACAACCCTTAAGTGATCCCTAGTGCTCCAAAACATCACTTGCCAACACCAAATTGACTAAACCAAACATATATGAATTTTTTTTTAAAAATGGTGCCTAGGGCATCAAATCCACTTGAAAATAATAATAAACAAGCTGAAAACATGATTCCTTAATCCTAGAATCCTTCCTTTATGCAAAACACTTGAGTTTTAATTGTCAAATCAGTCTTCTATGGGCCATTTTTGAGCAAAGAATGACTAAAAATAGGTTGCTCTTGAGTGAAAACATATATGCAATCCCTTCAAAAATTGCCACATCAGTAGTTTGAAGAAAACCACACTTTCTAGGAAGAAAAGCATGTAAAAAAGAACATGCAATCCCCTCCAAAATTGCCACTAGCAGCAACTTGAATAAAGATGCATTTTGGCCAAAAATCACCACCCAGCACTTAGTTACATCAAAATGAGTTTTTATGGGATACAAACATGTCTTTTGGGAAAAAATTGCCACCCAATACTTAACAATAGAAAAAAAAGGTAAAAAGACTTTATAATGGTCTTTTTAAGAGCAAAAAAACATGCTCTTGGTCTGAAAATCACCACCCTTCACTTAAGTTAAAAAAATTAGGATTTTGAAAGACAAGAATATATGTTCTTTGACTCAAAATTGCCACTTAACATTTGGCTATTAAGGACAGACTTTTTAAAGATAAGAACATATATGTTTTTGAGTTTGAATTCACCACTAAAATGCATAACACACTTTTTGGAAACAAAAGCATATGTGTTTTGCTTATAAAAAACTCCACTTACATGTATTAACATGTCAAAGTCTTTATTAGAGACGTAATAACGTGCTTTTTAGGAGGAAAACACACATGTTTCTCTAAAATGCATGTGTTATTGGGTTTAAATTCTCCACTTACATGCATTCAAGTTAAAACTCAAGTTAATAAACACATTCATGGGTTTTTAAAATGCAATAACATGTGTATTTAGCTTCAAATTCCCCACTTACACATGTTGAGTGACATATTTTAAATTAAAAATATGTATTCAAAAACCCCACTTACATGCATTTAAGACTTCGAATTTATTGGCAGTGGGTTTCTAATAGGTGTTCTGCATATGGATATATGCTATGATTGATAAAAACCCCACCTTTATGCACATTTAAATACCTCATTTAATTAAATTTAATTAATAACTATAATTTTTAAAAAAGTAACATGAAAATAGACTTGAAAGACTAATTTTCATAAAACATTAAAAACTATGGTTAAATCAACCCATAATGAGCTGGAAATTAAAAATAGATGCTAAAATCTATTTTAAATATTAAAATTAATTTTATTACGTGCAATTGCTGACAAAAAATCCACTTTTGGAGGTTTTTTAATAAAATATGCAATTGCTTTGAAAACCCCACCTTGTCCTTTATAACTTGAGCTAGACTACTCCGTTTGACATCTAAGATAGCTTGAAACAAGTGGAGTTCAAAGGGCTATTGAATTAAGGGAAAAAACAAATTAAAAACTATTATCAAGAAGTAAAAAAATGAAGAAAAGGACTTGAAGATTGCCAAAAATCAAGTGCATGCAATAAGAGAAGAAAAACTCATCTTGATAAGAAATAAGGTGATTAACTTGATGGAAATCCTCAAAAAGGGTGCATGAAGTATGAAAAATAAAAGACATTTCAAAGATGATGAATTGTCTTTACAACACATTATCTAATACATAAAAAATGTAGAGGATACACCTACGAATCCATGAGAAAATTGTGTATAGTTGCCACAATTTTGTGATGCTAGCAATTAAGGACAATAGACCTATGATTGATAAATGTTTTTTATATGATATCTCAATATAATAACAATCCTAGGATTTCTAGATATAAAATAGTACAAGGAAAATTCAACACGCTACAATGCACACTTAATTAGATTACTAACTGATTTTTATGGACAATCAGAAAATCTTATTTGTTGATTTATAACATTTCTATACTCGTCACAAGACATTAATTTTTGAATTTAAACCAGATACAAAAATAGAAACATTATCTTAAAACATTGCTGATTTTTGAATCCAAAACATATAAAAATTTATGAATTTTAGTATGCACATACTAGAATCTTTGCAACCTATTTCACCATAGAACCCTTCTAATCAACACTCTTGTTCTCTCAATCTTACATGAAACCTTATGTCATTGAATTTATTAACATATATCCTAGGGAAAGAGTTTCTTTTTTATAAAATTCACTTTTCAATTCTAATAAAACATACAACTCTTCAACCTTCCAAAAATGAATGAATGAATGATTTTAATGATGTCCACGAGACTAGCTAGTCTAAGGGACCAAAGAAACTCTCAGCCCTAAACAATTTCCATATTCCTTTCCATCTCCGATCATCTTTTATGGATCTTGATCAGAAAACCAACAATTTGGTTGACCCTATCCTCTTCAAATAAACTGTGCATGTTTTCCACTTTCAAGATGGTTTCATATTAAGCTCGAATATTATCATAGGTTGTGCATTCAATGAGAAAGTGCCATTTGGTTTCAATTGTTCTCATCCTACAAAATATGCAAGTTCTCTCCTCCCAAGCCTCTTTGGGCCTCTTTCATCAGCATGTCTCACACCTGAGATGATGCAATCTCGTCATCAAATGTGTCATTAACAACCTTTCTTTCCCTTTAATAGCAGCCCCTAAGTGTGTTTTCTCCCCATGGTCCTCGGTTGGGTAGAACACCTACTTAATGTTAATTTAATCTTGGTATTCCATCTTTTGAATACTCCTTATTCTCTCATTTGATTTCCTTCTTGGTGTTGAAAAATTCCCTCAACAATTCTTGAAGGTAAACTCTAAATATGAAACCCAAGGAAACAAATCTAGGTTAGATATAAAATAGAACCCAAGATCAAATTGTGCATGTGAAGTCTTAATTCAATCTTGCTTGATGTACATTACAGGTCCATTGAATCTATCTTGTGTCTTACTCAAGCTGAGCACTAATTGAAAACCTTTAAAGCCTAGTTACATAAAGCTGAGGGTCTAGAGGATTTCGAGCCCCACAAACATAAAAATAAAGGAAATTAGGTAATATTTCCTTAGGTACAACTTTTTCAGATACTACATCATTTGAAGGAAGGAATCTTCCACGTGTCCCTCCTTTGGAACATACAAGAAGGAAAGGCTTTTGATTCTCTCTTTCCTAAAAAATATTCCTAAAGGGGATATTTTGTGGTAGTATTATAATTGTAATCTACTAATAACAAGTATACTCTTAATAAAGCTTGGAAAACTATAAATAACCCAAGTAAGGTAATGACTGGGCAGGATCATTGAAAATACACCAAAAATGTAGAGTTTCATTATCCATTTGTGATTAAATAGCTAGTAAGCCTTTTAACCTAAGAGTAACCCATATACTTGAGCAAACCTTCTTCAACATGGAATATATTTAATTGGCCCAAGATTGTAAACTTAAATTGGCTATCATAATATATGTACAATAACAATACTTAGATTGTTATCCAATCATTAAAAAGAAGTTTACAATAAAACAATTATTCATCTTCAACAAGATTACAATCCACTTGTCAATCAACATCTATTACCATGAAATGAACTAAGCAACTTATATTCTAGCACAATGATGAGTACAACTTAAAGATATCAACATTGCATAAACTAGAAATAAAGTGAATTTCCTACATTACCTATCCACTAATGTTGTGCAATGCTACAAGAATAGAGTCATGCAACTCAAATACTATTTGTTAAACAGATTCTAAGAACAAATTTAAACTAAATTAATTAATTCTAAGAAACATAAAAATACTATTTGTTCAACAAATTCTAAGAATTTTTTTAAAATAAATTAATTACTTCTATGAAACATAAAATAAATATTAAGGAGATGTACCTCAAGTGGCCACCCCTGAGTACACTCTGAATGAAATTAATAGAAGAAAAGGATTGGATCAATACTCACTACTACATTTGGGGCCAAATTTTGACAGAAGTTTTTGATGGTAACTTTTTATTACAAATTTGGTGTTTTTTTTTGTAATAGGCCCCGATGGTGTCGGTATTCTGATGGGTGTTTAATTGACCATCAGAATTCTGACAAATTTGAGGTATAGATAAAAAAAAGTGAAACAACCTCATCATTTTTATTTCGATTGGATAGAGAAGGAGCGGGAGAAAATGAGCAAAATTTGAGCATGAGAGAAGGTATGTGATTTCTTCATCTTTTGAGCCTCTGGCATCATATTTGAATGCATTGCATTTTATTTGATAATGAATGCTCTCTGAAATGACCACATTATACTAGTGTCATGCCCTAGCTAGTGCTTTATCTCTATTATTTGATGTTATTGGTGCTTGTGCTCAAGGATATCGATTCATTGTATTCAAATGTTTGGATTCACGTTTGTTGATATTACTGGCATATATGTTTAATGATGCCATTGTATATTGCTGTCACTGAAATGACCACATTCTACTAGTGTCGTGCCCTAGCCCATGCTTTAACTCCATTATTTGATGTTATTGGTGCTTGTGCTCAAGGATATCCATTTTTTGGAATGTTGACTGTGGTTATCAAATGGACAGCCCGTGAGCTTCTAGCTAGGTGCCATTTATATTAATAGATTAGGGAATCAAATGTATTGTATCATTGATAGTTGAGACTCTATTAAAAGGAAATAGGACAAAGAATGATTTTTGTTTAGTTTCTCTATTTTGATCCCTAAGTGGCTTACAACCCTAGAGAAGTATATGCAGATTTATGGATGTAGTTGTAGGATACATAGTAGCCAATAATTCACAAGAAATCCATGCATCCAATTTGAATAAAAATTAATACAAAGAACTAGGGTCTTCCAATGGCCCAATCATCCAGACCTTGACTGTCCCCTCAACCAGTGACCCTTCAAAATTGGGTTATCATGCAATTAGTGAGTGATCCTTCATTCTTTTGGTCTGCCCTGCATCCAAACATATTGGAAATACACAATACAATGATAACAAGTCTTTCACAATCCCCCTTCCCCCAAGGAACACTATCAACCATCCCTTCCACATAGCATTTCACTATTTTATGAGTGGATTGTGCAGGAACAATTAACATTAAACAAGGAGAAAACTCCTCAACACATCTTGGAAACCAAAGAATTCAATAATAAATAAAACCTAACACCAGCACTATCCATTCTATAGTTGCAAGATACATAGCAGTCAATAATTCACAAGAAATCCATGCATCAAATTTTTATAAGGATGTCCTACTAATCAATAGGAATTTTCTTGAGATGACCAATGATTATGCATTTTGATGGCAGTGTGCTAGTTCAAAATGATAATATAAATCTGAAATTGTATGCACCCTAAAATGGTCGCCTAGACTTTGGGCCCCATTTATTCAATTTGTCAAAATCAATTTCTCAATCAATGCTTTACAATACCTTCGAATCAATCTTTTTGATCAAATCATAATTATTTTCAACTATCCCAATACTCCCTAAGGTTGGATATTTCATTAATTTTATTTAATTAAATAAATCCCTTTTAAACAAATAAAATAATATTATTTAATTGAAATTAATATTCCTTAAATAAAATAATATTATTTAATTAAAATCCATTTTTAATTAAATGATTTTATTTTATTTAATTAATATTCATATTTAAATTATATAATCTTATTTTATTTTATTAAAAGAGATATTATTCTTTTAAATAAAATAAAATAAATAAAATGTCTTTTGTGATGGAAAAGGAAACAAATCAATTAATAAAAAAATGAAATAAATGAAATTCCATTTTCCTACAAACCTTCTAAAAATGATATTTGTTTCCTCTTTTCCATTTATCCCACATTGCTTCTAGATTTGCATTCAAATCCACATTTTACTATAAAATGAGCCCTCTCATTCTCAGTTGAGGATCCCGAATTTTCATACCATCATTATGCTACAGATTTTCTTGAGCTTTATCATTTGAGATTGCACATTAGTTAATTTCATAAGAATTTTAGTTTAATAGCATATAGTTTAATCTCATTGCATTGTAGCTTAATCCACTTCATTGCTTTAGTTGGATTTTCATATATATTAATTAGCAAAGTAGTTGCATTGTAATCATATAGTTTAAATTAGTTTATTTTGCATTTACAATCATTTAGAATAGTATTTCATTTGCATGCATGAACAAGATTCATGGAGATTAGCATGCTTTCTATTCATCTTTGAATCTCTCGTTCTGAGTTTGTACTTGCATGGGTAATTTGGTCAATCTGAGGGCCTCAATATCAATCCCTGCACTTCTCAGATAGAGAGCTGTGAGTCAATTTGTGAGGGCTCATTCTTGAGTCTCCTTGCATATAAGGATTCACAAAAGTGTACCACATCTTGGTGTACACATTTTGGCGCCCATCGTGTGATTTTCTGCCTATTTCTTTATGTTCTGAATTTATGTCAGAATCAACCTCTTGTTTCGTTTTGCTCTCAGAATCTATCTCTGTTTCAGATTCCATGGTAGCAAGAGAATTCATATAATTCCTAGTTCAATGATATTGTTATGTGAATCCTTTTGATGATTTTTATGATATTGTTCATAGATCTTTTGGAACAAGATATTTTTATCATTTTGTTGAGTCTCAGTTTCAAGATTCAAAAATCAATATCTGTATGTCAACTGAACAATATCTGTATGGCGGTTTAAATGCAATATTTGTATGTCAACTGAACAATCCATTAGATAATGTATCAGTGAATAGCCAAATCTATTCGACCTCACCTTTTGCAGCCCAAACGTGAACATGTCTTTACCAAATTTTTGAACTAGGAAGCTTCCTTTTGAAAATTACAGAGTTCTTGAAATTCTGTTGAGGAGTACATTGCGAATTTTTTACAGACCATTTTGAGTTTCTTGTTGCAATCTTTTTTTTAATTTCATACATAATAGACGTGAACATTACACAAGCTTTCTCAGACTCAATTCAGTGGCTTGGAGACATGCGTATAGAAAAAAGGATTAACTTTGCTCTTGGCCCAAAAGTGCAGAAGCTGGTTGATTTGTATTCTTATCTTATCCGCTGCGTATGATGATGGAGAAGAGAGTCATTCCAACACCTTGAATAGGCAAAGGAATTGAAATAGCTAATGCATTACAAAATATCTCTTCCTCACAATAACCAACTGCTCTGTTCCCTGGTCTTCAGATAAAAGCGTCCTCAAGTCTCTAATGCACGAGACGGGCATCGCCTATACTTTGGCGAGAGCCTTTGAACTTGAATTGTACTTGAGACACGTACTTATAGTGTCAAAAGTTTCTAAAAACTCTTCAATAAATCCATACCAGGGGAGTACTGTGATTCTTATATGCTATTATGTGTTTTTGGTATAAGGATTCCTTATAAATCCAATTCTTACATGCTGTTATAAATACGATATTCTTATATGTTGTTATGCATTTTTGGTATTAGCTTATATGCTGTTATAAAGTTTTGTCGCATGCAAATTCTTGTGATTCCTTATAAATATGATATTCTAGCTTTGTCGACAACAATCAATCAGTTTTGAGGAAATCTCAATTTGGAATCGGTTTTAAATTTGTTTTAAGTTAGCAATGTATACAATCGGTTTTAAACTTGCTGTTTTAAATTTGAAATTGGTTTTAACTTTGGAATCAGTTTTAAATTTGTTTTAAGTTAGTTGTGGGACCCAATTTTCATAGTTTTGAAAAAATATTTGCCAAAGAACTATCGTTGTCATGACTGATATTTCATCCATATTGGGTGCTTAATAAATATACAATCCAAATGGGTGTTGTTGTTGAGCTCTTAATATTTGTGGTGATTTTTTTTTGGGAGATAATTTTTCTTTTTATGTGGGCATTTGTAGGTGCTAAATTCTGGATTGCAGATCTTTGGACTTAAGGTACATTCTTAACATCCCTATAACATTTGGTTTGGGCATTAAAATTAAGCTCTTGTGTTTGGCTTGAGTGTTACACGCTTTCCTAGAACACCTTTTTTATGCTCTTAATGGGAAATAAATGAACATAGATTTGCTTTCATATAAGTTTGTGTTTAAGTGCATGCATGTCTTTTAACATTAAGTAATTCTTGGTTTCAAATATCAAAACAGTCTTATTGATTAGCAGTCTTAGATTACTTGTGATTGATCTAGATTGCTATCTTGGGTTATTGGACTCGCTAATTCACCGACCCCTTGTTCCACCCCATGGTTGCAATCTCAGCACCACATTAAAGGGGAGGGGTCAAGAGGAAAGAAGCATTAATTGTTCCACCAGGAAACCCTTTTGTGCTTTTTGGAACTCACTTGTTTTCTAGGTTGTGGACTCGTTTGTAGCTTGTGTGAGGTGTTAAGTGTTCCACCTTGTGGACTCACCTCATATTTTCTCTAAGCATTAAGTGTTCCACCTTTAGTGCTTTCCAATACTTTTTGATAGAGAATTACTTACTTTTTCATTTTTAGAAGGCCTGCTTGGGGATTTCATGACCTCAAGGGATGACCTTAACTCCCATGTTCTGGCAGAGTATAAATATCGGGAGGTGAATCCAAAGACACCTCTCTTGGGAATGAGTTAGATTTCACTCTTGGCTAAGCCTCAAAGAACTTTATACCTTTGAGAAGTGAAGGAGGAGATTTGGGTTACTGTCTCCCCCCAGCTATGTGATTTCTGATTCTTCTCATCTATGGATTTGGGCCTCACGTACCTTGCGTATATCGAGGATGCCCTTTAGAAAAGCCATGTATATCCTTCTAGACAACTTGCTAGGATGTTTTTGTGTTCTGAGTGCCTACTAAAACATCTTCAAGAACATACACAAGTAGCATCTTTAAGGCGTAGCATACTAAGTCACTATTCTTGTTCATGTGCAAGGTTGCTTTGCCCCTTGCTCATTGTTTGAAGACAATTGCTTGCTTAAACTCCCTGATTGCTATCTTATGTGCTTGATACAAATCTATTGATATAATTGCTTAATCTTTGAAAATGAACAACAAACTGAAATACTGAGTTCTTCGATTCGGTGACTTGTCCCAGTTCTAGAGACATGTTCTGTATTTAGGGTTCTTGTGTCCTTGACCTTTTGAGTTAGTGATCCTTGATCCCATAAGAATTTTTGCTTGAGATTGACAAATTAGGAATTGTTCCTATCAAATAGATAAATTTTTTGACTCTTTGATAACACACTTGGAGAGTGCTAGTAATCTCTTTGTCCACCCATTTTCCTCACATTCAAATTCAGTAATTTGTGTAAGTCATCCTCCTGATCCATACATGCTAGGGTATTCACCCAAGAATTGAGCACCTCTATGGTAGTGTTGGTTTGCACCTATTTGCAACAGTTCTATTTCACCATTTCTCTCAGACAAGAGAAAACTTTTACTATCCTAGTCTAGTATTAACGTTTCCTAGAATTGTCTATTTGCCTGAACTCTCCCTTTCATGTCAGTAACAACAAGATATCAAGTGAGCCAAGGAAAGTGACCTCAGATAGTCTTCAACCAACTACCCCCAATTCAGACTCATCAAAAGAGAAAGTAAAAGGAACCAATATTTGACCAGTCGCCTAGGAGTAAGTGTGAAACCTGGTTTGACCCAAAGAGCCATTTTAGCAATTTGAGTACCCCCTCAGCACTTTCCCACTCAGGTATGGATATGAGTTATACTGTCACTCAGTGGGAGAGGGAAGCCATGGATCAAACTCTTGATGACATCTATGAAAGACATAGAGATAAGATTTTTTTTGGTAATTCCTCTCATGATGCTCAACCTAGTTCACCCCCCATCAGCACTAGGTACCTAGATGCACATCAAAGAGCCGAAAGGCATGAGAGACGAGCTCACCCAGAACAATGGTCACAACATGAAGACCAAGACAATGAACCTGGTGATTCTCATGTCAATGCAATGTATACCAATGATTTGTACAAACATTCAAGACCAAACTCTCCACTTTGAACAACCTCAAGGCATACAAGTGAGGCTAAAAAGAATTGAGTGGGAAAAATAGGCTGCAAAAAATGAATGAGCTATAAAAGAAGAAAAACTTAGGCTTCTAGAAGAGGAACAATGAGCCTTGTTGGATATAGAGAGAAAAGCATTCCAAGAGGAGCAAGATAGGCTGTTAGCCAAACAATTAAACACTCAATTCAACAACAGGGGTGCTAACAGTGGAAATAATTCTCCTCCCTCCACCCCTTCTAGAACACCAAGAAGTAGAAGGCGGTCAAGAACCCCTTTTAGATCTCCTAGTCCTAGAGGAAGAAGGGCCTCTCAGTATGCTCACTATAGGATGCAGACCCCTCCTAGAAATTCAAGATCACACTCCCAACATGTACATCATGGTTCCCAACATGGAGGTGGTAGCTCACATTATGACCTTGATACTCAAGACTTTATGCAAATGCAACAAGAGCCTATCTTCCAATAGTATGTGGAGAGGTATTTGGAACAAAAAAAGATAAGTTCTTGGAAAGTCTAATCAACAAGGGCACCACAGTCCCTTATAATTTTGATGTGGACAAAAAAATACAAAAGCAAAATCCCTCTCAAGAGGAAGAAATCTTCCAAATGAAGCAAATGATGGAGAAAATGATGCAACCTAAGAGCTCATTCTCACTAGACTTGATTTGTCCTAATCCATTTGACAAGAGTGTGAGTATCAAAGATTTTCCAAAGAGGGTGGAATTCCCTCAATATGATAAATATGATGGCAGTGGTGATCCACATGACCATGTGCACCAGTTCTATACTATGAGCTTTGAATTCCATCAGGATGACTCCTATTTGATGAGGTTATTCCCTAGAAGTATTAAAGGAAAAGCAATGGAATGGTTCGCCTATATCACTCCCCCTGTCAAGACATTTAGAGAACTTGTTCATAGATTCATCCAACACTTCGCATATAATCTGTCAAGATCTGTTACTATGTTGGACCTATGCAACTTGAAACAAAATCAGGGGGAACCATTTGTTACCTTCTTGAAAAGGTGGAGGAGACAGTGCTCTCGGTATCCTAGGATGATCCATGAGGATGAAAAGATTGACATACTTGGCAGTAACTTGGTGCCTGAAATGAGATATGAGATCAAAAAGATAGTCTTCAATTCCTTTGATACCATGATTGAAACTGCATGCCGCATTGAGGATGTTCTAAAAGAACAAGGCATTTTGACCAAACATAGAAACAATGACAACAATGGTCAACACAACAACAAGGATAAAGGGAAGAACAACAATTGGAACAAGAACAAAAAAGTTGTCAATGACGGAGTTGTAGACTCTCCCCAACCTAAAGATCAAGGTGTCCTTCACTTGTCCAGTGCAGTTCAAGCTATGAAGCTCAATGCACCTCCTCAACATGAGAGAAAGCCATGGTATCAAGAGAAGCCCAAGAAGGAAAAATATCAATTTTCCAAGCTTGGTGATTCTTACAAGGATGTTTTCAAAATGCTCATTGCCAATAATCTTGTGCATCCACAAGATCCCACAAAACATTACATCCCTGACATTAAGCCACATTGGTGGGATGAGAAAGCTTTTTGCATGTTTCATAATGGCATTAGGCATACCATTGAGAATTGTTGGAAACTCAAGCACATTATCCAAGATCTCATTGAGAATGGAAAGCTTAAGGTGGATGGACTAAACACCAATGCTGATCACAAAGCATTTAAAGAGCCGTTGCCTAAGTATGACAAGGGGGAAACCTCTAAACCAAAGGATGGCAAGGCTGCAATCAACTACACTTACACAGTGGTAGAAAATGTGGTAAACATGCTTGAAGTTGTGGAGCCAAGTGTTAATATGATGAGGAGTAAGGACCCGTATGGTTATGACTCTCCCCCTATCTTTGACAAAGAACCTATTGTGGTGCTGAGAGGTCCTCATTCTAGGTTATCTTCTCAAGCCCTTAATGTTGTTACCAGGAGTCAAGGCCCTATTGTTCTTAGAGGTCCTAGTTCAGGTCCATCCAAAAAACCCAAGCAAGTGGCATCCAAGAATGTCACCAAGTCTGCCACTATTCCCAAACCAAACTACAATCTTGTAGATCAGTTATGAAAAATTCCAGCACAAATATCAATCTTGGAGCTTCTAGAGTTGTCCCCTAGACATAAACAGATCCTTGAGGATGCTTTGCGCACATAAAATGTCCCCAACAACATCGATATAGACCAATTCCAAGGCATGGTGAATCACATTACTAGCCCACATTACCTCTCTTTCTTGGAAGATGATGACAAATCCCTAAGCCATCCACACAATCTTGCCCTTCACATTGAAGTAATGATTCATAAAACCCATGTCAGGCACATGTTGATAGATGGGGGTGCTAGGCTAAATATTTGTACTTTAAGTTTGTTAAAAACTTTGGGCTATTCAGAGGAAGTGATGGACACTAAAAAGAAGATCACTATAAAGGCCTATGATGAGGCATAATGAAGTTCTAAGGGGTTGGCTGTCCTTCCTATTAGGATTGGCCCAGTTGAAAAAGATATCTTGTTTCAAATTGTTGATACTGGACCCCTTGCATACAACATTTTACTGGGTAGACCATGGATTCATGACATGCAGGCAGTGCTATCTACCTACCACTAGTGTGTTAAGTTCCCCTACAATGGAATAGAAATTTGCATACTAGGGGATAGCACTTTATCAGTTAATTCAATCTCAGCTAATGTTCATGTCCCTCTTAATCGAGAAGCAGAGGATTATCAAGCAACTTTAACAGACTATCAAGACAAGTTTAAATCAGTAGACCTTGGCATGGGGGGGTATCAACTTGACTCTTTTGCAAAGATGCTTGTTTCCCCTAGGTCCTATGGAAAGCCTTCACAGGAGATGAAACCATCTTCTTCGACAATGACACTATTTGACAAGTTTTTTGAATCCTCAGTACCAATACAAGATGAAAAAGAGGAAGTAGCTATTCGAGATTGGATATACAAAGAGGAGAAGTACCAACACAATGAAAATTTCTCCCCCTCTCCTAAGTCCTATGGGAGAGGATATACTTTTGTCAAGAAGATGGGTTATCTAGGATATGGCCCACTTAGTCACAGGTTAGATGCTAGAGCCAAACCACTTAATCATGATCTTTTTGGACGTAAGTCTAAGAAACTAGTTGGCCTAGGCTTTATGAAGAATAACAAGTGCACTGTCCCCATTCCTGATAGGTAGGATAGTGAAGATGACATAGAATATGTACCAGATTTGACAAATCAACAAGGCATGACAGATGATTGGGTACCTTCAACAAATCTCCTTTGGGGAGATTCCAAAGATTTAACAATTGATAGTCCTCCTATCCTAGCTACAATAGATAGTGACTATATGAATGCAAGATTGACTATGGATAGTGTCTCCATCCTAGCTACAACGGATGGTGATAATTCAAATAATTTTGTGATTGAGAAAATTGTTAGAGGAGGGGAAACTCTTCCAAACCTTGAGGCTTTTACATCATGAGGCCCCAACAATAATTCAGAAATAGACTCTCATGAGTTTGAATGGGATTCACTCTCAGATGCAATGATTGACTTGGATTTGGATGTTGTCCATGCTTATAGTTCTCAACTTGATGTAGCTAATGAGTCATGTGTCAAATTAGAAGATTGGAACCCACGTGTTGCATTAGTAGACGATTCTTTGCTTGATAGGATAAATTTTGATTTAGACACCTTAGAGGGATACTTGACAGACTCCAATTCTGCAGTCACCAGAGATGACACCACCTATATCCTTAATATTGAACCAGTCATTAACCTACCCCTTATCGACCCCAACCTTATTGATTGGTCTCAACGTTATCAAGAGCCTCAACTCTTGACATTTCACAATGACTATGAGATCACCTACTATCTAAATGCCATTGAACCTGTAGTCTCTTCCACCAGTGAACTGACTACCAGTATGATAGAACTTGACATCAAGTACCTTAGTCACAAGATAAAAACAAAAGAAAAAAAGAATAAGAGTTCTGATGGTGAAAACCACTATGTGGCGGTGTCAGAACAAAAAAAAGTAAAAATAAAAGATGTATCCAAGGGTGAAAACCTCTCTGAGGTGCCTACAAATGAGGTACTTGATAGTATCCCAAGCTATTTTTAGGATAGATCATCAGTATTGGTTGAACCTACAGAAGCTGTTAATTTGGGCACAGAAGAGGCTCCAAAAATTGTACACTTGGCTAAATCTTTATCACCTCAAGAAAAGAAAGCCTACACTGAGTTCCTCCAAAAGAAGAAAATTAATTTTGCATGGACGTATTCAGACATGCCAAGGTTGGACACTAATCTCATTATGCATCATTTGTCCATAGCTCCAGGTATGAAACCAATCAAACAAAAGTTGAGAAAAATGCACCCTCATATAGCTCTTCTAGTGAAAGCTGAATTAGAAAAGCTCCTTGGTGTAGGATTCATTAGAGCTATAGACTATGCTGACTAGATTTCCAACATTGTACCTATTTCTAAACATGATAAATCCATCTGAATCTACACAGATTTTAGAGATCTTAACAAAGCATGCCCAAAGGATGATTTTCCACTTCCTAACATAGACATGATAGTGGACATGACAACGGGCTATGAGATCTATTCTTTGATGGATGGTTTTTCTGGGTACAATTAGATCAAGATTGCTCCTGAGGATTAGGAAAAGACTGCATTCACATGCACCTCAGGTACTTATTGTTGGAATGTCATGCCCTTTGGATTGGAAAATGTAGGAGCTACTTATCAAAGAGCTATGACAACCATCTTCCATGACATGATGCATAAGAATATGGAAGATTATGTGGATGACACCCTCGCTAAGTCTAAGAAAAGAGGAACACATCTGGCTGATTTAGAAGTAATTCTGGATCACATGGAACAATTTCAACTAAGATTAAACCCCAAAAAGTGTGCATTTGGTGTTACTTCTAAAAAATTATTGGGATTCATCATTTCAGCCAAAGGGATAGAAGTGGACCCTAAAAAGGTCCAAGCCATTATAGACATGCCACCTCCCAAAAATATCAGTCAAATGAGGAGTCTTCAAGGATGCCTTCAATCCATAAGGATGTTTATTTCACAATTGGCTGATAGAGCACAACCCTTTAACAAAAACTTGCATAAAGGTGTTCAATGTGTCTGGAATGAGGATTGCCAGAAGAGCATGGATCAAATTAAGAAATACTTGGCAAGTCCTCCCATCTTAATGCCCCCCATTCCAGGAAAACCCCTCATTTTGTATGTCTTAGCTACTAAATCTTCACCAGGGGCATTGTTGGCTCAATTAGATGAACAAGGGAAAGAAAGGGCCATATATTATATTAGCCGCACTCTTGTTGCTTATGAGGTCAATTATACTAGTATTGAAAAAGCTTGCCTTGCAGTAGTATTTGCCTCTCAAAAATTGTGACACTATATGCTTGTGCACACCATACACCTCATAGAAAAAATTGATCCTCTCAAATACTTGCTTGGCAAAGCTGCTCTCATAGGTAGACTCGCTAAATGGATGATGATTCTTTCTGAATTTGACATAGAGTATATTGAGCGCAAGGCAATCAAAGGCCAGGCTATTGCAGATCAACTGGCTAATTTCCCAATTCAAGATAATATTCCTATTCAAGTCAATTTCCTAGATAAACATCTTATGTACATGACTGAGTGATCCTGGAAACTATTCTTTGATGGTTCCTACATGCAAAATGGTTCTAGAGCTCGTGTGTTGTTTGTCTCTCCACATGGGTACACTATTCCCAAATCTTACAAGTTACTCTTCCCATGCACAAACAACATAGCTGAATATGAGGCTTTAACAAATGGACTAAAAATGGCTATAGAGTGGAATATCACAGAACTACATATCTATGGGGATTCTCAGCTGATCATCAATCAAGTCAATGAGAAATACTAAACAAAAGATGACAAGTTGATACCTTACAAAAAAATGGTTGATTCATTAAGACGATACTTTACTTTTGTCACCTTTTAGCAAATCCCTAGGGCTGAGAATAAAGTAGTTGATGCTATGGCCACCTTTGCTTCACTTCTTCAGTTAGAGGAACATGAGTCCAGATATGAATTCCTGGTGAAAGAGCTACGTTATCCCATTTATGACTCTCAAGAAAGCCACATCATTTGTACCCTTGTCAATCATGAATCCTCCCGCTATGGTGCTATTTACTCATATCTCCATGATGGCATCATCCCTGACACATTTAACCAATCTAAAAGAAGAAACCTTGTCCGTAACACCTCTTGTCATTCCCTCATCTCTGGTGATTTGTATAGGAGGGGTCTAGATGGGACACTTCTTAGGTGCTTAGAAAAGGAGGAATCTGATCAAGTGCTAGTTGACATCCATGAGGGCATATGTGGGGGACATTCTAATGGTCTTTCCATGGCTCGAAGGTTTCTTTAGGTGGGGTACTATTGGCCTATGATGCAGATAGATGCAATAGCTTTTGCTAAGTCTTGTGAAAAATGTCAGAAACATGGACACTTGATACATGCTCCAAGTAGGGAGCTAATTCCTTCTATATCTCACTGGCCATTTCAGCGATGGGCCTTTGACCTTGTTGGGTAGATTCATCCCAACTCATTAGGTGGACATAAGTTCATTATCACTGCTACTAACTACTTCACAAAATGGGTAGAGGCTGTTCCACTTTCTGTAGCCTTAGGCAAGACAGTGTCTTTATTCATTTTAAACCATATCATCTGTCCATATGGAGTGCCATTTGAAATCATCACTGACAATGGAGGTTAGTTCAAAAACAAGGACCTTACACAACTTTGCCAAAGATTTAAGATAAAGCAACATTGGTCCTCCATTTACTTCCCACAAGGAAATGGTCAGGCAGAGGCTTCAAATAAAACCATTCTCAAGATTTTACATAGAATAGTTCATAAGAATGGTAGAGACTAGCACCTACAGATAAACCCAGCCTTGTGGGCCTATAGAATGAGTATTCATACTCCAATTGGGGCTACTCCTTTTGGTACAGGTGCCTATCTACTATCTACTAAAGAGGAGGAGCAGCTCCCTGAGCCTATCAATGTTTTGCACCTAAAGAAGTTCTATCCTTGATGCCTGTTCTATTTGGGGGCATCCTTTGTATATAATTATTGATCTTGAAAAAAAATCCAAAAAAAAAATGGATATATTCTCAAAAAAGTATAAACAAATTCATATATGATGCTGAAAAAATACAAAAAAATTTAAAAAATACAAAAATACAAAAAAAAACAAAAAATTCAAAAAATACAAAAAAAAAAAAAGAAAAAAAGAAAAAAAAAGAAGAAAAAGTGCCTTGGTGAAAACTTGGAAATAGGCGCCTTGGTAGCAAAAAATACAAAAAAATTATAAAAAGTCCTGAAAAAATTCTTCCAAGTGCTGAAAACCTGGAAACGGGCACTACTTGAGGCCTTTGCACCTCTATTTCTTAGCATGCGTCCTTGACACTTAGCCTTTCTCCATCATGCCTTGTCCTTGTTGCCTTGGTTTATAATTGGTCTTTATCTTTGTCTAGGGGGCATAATTGTGTTAGCTTTGGTCTCTTGGATGCATTAGTCTTTAGGACACCACCCCAACTGTGTTCTTCAACACAACCCCCGATGTCAAGTGTTTCTCAACAATTATCGGTTTGGTCTTACCTAGTTTTGTCATGTGATTTTACCTGCTTGCAAGAATTTGATCCTTATCCTCAGAACTCAGTATCAGTTTACACACTTAAAATTTTTAAACACAACACTTAATGTTTGAGATATGTCATGATCTTTTCTTTGTGTGCTGACTGTTATTGATTTTCATTGAGTGTCCCTGTCTAATAAGTCTCTTTGTGATGCATAGCTAGAAGATTTGGGGCATGGGGCATGTTTTTATTTGCTTTCTGCTTGTGGGTGTTGTCTTGAACCTCTTCAGTGTCTCTTGTTGTCTCCTTGACACACTCAAGAGATTTAAGGCATCATCCTTGACTATTTTTTTTGCACAACCGTTCTCATGGTCATCCTGGCATTTATGCCTTGATGCGAGCATGGTTTTGCTACATTAAATTGGGTAAGCTAACATTGCAGTCATCTTGACCTTTATGTCTTTGATGCTCATGTTAGAATCTTTCCACATTCCAATCCGATATCAATCACATTCATATCTTCATAGTTGCATTTGTGACTAGTGATGATTGTGTGATCGTCCGATGTCCGGTAATAATGGCCCTATGATGAAAATAAGTTCTCTTACATTCTCTAATGAATGATGAACACAAAAAAACCTATGTTACCCATGCAAGTATACCTTTGCATTTTCATGTAGCCTCCATTATTTAGACTTCATGTTATATTTGCACTTTTAGGCTACATTATGAGTTTGAGAGGGTTTTCTTCATCTTTCTTGTGGACTTTCAGTCAACTGTGGTCATGATTTGATCTTAATTTCCTTATCTTCTTTCATGATCTCAATCAAAATTTCCTCTCTTAAACAGTTGATTGATTTTGATGCATCCTCTTTCTTGAGGCAAATTCTCCTTCTTCTCTCCATTTCTTTCTATTTCTTCCAAACTTCTATCTTCCATTCACTTTCACCCCACTTTTCTTCTAATTCAACCTTGGGGCATAATCTTTCTTGGTAAGCTACCTTAGTTTTGTGATTCTTATATCTTTCATCTTACATCAAGAACCTTATCTTTAGTTCAATTTGATCAAATTTATCAATTTACTATTTCTCCTCTATCTCATTTCGATTTCGATCACGAGGGGGTAGTACCTACCAAACTTCAATGCTTGATTCAACTTTATCAGATTTATCAATTGCTTCTCTTGGGGCAACCTTGCTTGAGATTCTTATCTCTTATTTGAGACTTGACAATTGCCTACTCATAGGTGTTGGCCTTGTCTTTCTCAGTCTGCTTATCTATGTCTTGATGTGTTCCCATCCATCGAACACACATCTGGGTTGTTTTCTGATCCCAAATCGATCTCACATTGCAACTTCATTCTTTGACTACATGTGTTCCCAGATCGATCACACATTAGTCAAAGAGGGATGTATGCACCCTAAAATGGTCGCCTAGACTTTGGGCCCCATTTATTCAATTTGTCAAAATCAATTTCTCAATCAATGCTTTACAATACCTTTGAATCAATCTTTTTGATCAAATCATAATTATTTTCAACTATCCCAATACTCCCTAAGGTTGGATATTTCATTAATTTTATTTAATTAAATAAATCCCTTTTAAACAAATAAAATAATAGTATTTAATTGAAATTAATATTCCTTAAATAAAATAATATTATTTAATTAAAATCCATTTTTAATTAAATGATTTTATTTTATTTAATTAATATTCATATTTAAATTATATAATCTTATTTTATTTTATTAAAAGAAATATTATTCTTTTAAATAAAATAAAATAAATAAAATATCTTCTCAAAATATCTTTTGTGATGGAAAAGGAAACAAATCAATTAATAAAAAAATGAAATAAATGAAATTCCATTTTCCTACAAACCTTCTAAAAATGATATTTGTTTCCTCTTTTCCATTTATCCCACATTGCTTCTAGATTTGCATTCAAATCCACATTTTACTATAAAATGAGCCCTCTCGTTCTCAGTTGAGGATCCTAAATTTTCATACCATCATTATGCTACAGGTCTTCTTGAGCTTTATCATTTGAGATTGCACATTAGTTAATTTCATAAGAATTTTAGTTTAATAGCATATAGTTTAATCTCATTGCATTGTAGCTTAATCCACTTCATTGCTTTAGTTGGATTTTCATATATATTAATTAGCAAAGTAGTTGCATTGTAATCATATAGTTTAAATTAGTTTATTTCGCATTTACAATCATTTAGAATAGTATTTCATTTGCATGCATGAACAAGATTCATGGAGATTAGCATGCTTGCTATTCATCTTTGAATCTCTCGTTCTCAGTTTGTACTTGCATGGGTAATTTGGTCAATCTAAGGGCCTCAATATCAATCCCCGCACTTCTTAGATAGAGAGCTATGAGTCGATTTGTGAGGGCTCATTCTTGAGTCTCCTTGCATATAAGGATTCACAGAAGTGTACCACATCTTGGTGTACATAGAAATAATTTTTTCTAATTTTCTCAAACTATAAATGTGGTTAAAGGGAAAATATTATGTGGAAAACCCACAAACCAAGCTAGCAAATGATTGTACATCAAATTATTCCTATATTCATTCAAGTATTGCTATGCTTCAGCTACCCGACCTTTGAGATTCATCTAGAGGAATGTGTAGCTTTAAGATAGAGTTACTTTTTGGGCCTTGCATAGGGTGGAATATGATCAAGATTTGTTTAAGTTGTATCTTTGTTAGTCCCATTGTTAGATTCTTATGGTTCATGGTTTGAATCTATTATGATTGTGTAAGGGATTTTTAGATGATTTTTCTAACATAATTATTGGACACCATGATTGGAACAACTGGTTGTTGGCTATTGTACACATGAATCATAACTGTCAATGGTTCTTTGTGTTCAAGAATTCGTTGATCAATCTTTGAGATTTATTGTCCCAGCTTTAAAAGAGTGATAAAAGATATAGTGAGTGCTATCTTTTCCAAGTGTTTTGTGGGTGCTATTATCTTCTAGGAGTAATTGCTAGAACCAAATTATGTTTTTTGCCTCTAGTAAATATTGCGGACACAATCATCTTCTTGGTGAAGGGTTGCTTCCATCCACATGAGGCACTATTGCATGGTTTCCATTCCCTTGTAGTATAGTGAACCTAATTTAATACAAGTGTGCACTATTTTGGGATCCATAATTTATGGCCCCTACACTCTATTTGTTAGCCTAAGATAGGCCTACCTTTGCATATAATACGAGGCCAACATAAAACAAACATCCAGAAGTTAGGGGGTTGTTCCTTGTCCATAATTTATTATTTAAGTGCTAAGTGATGATGGGTATATCATGTAATTCATACCTAGTGTGTCTCTTTCTTTCTCTCCACATTTCACATTAGGAGTATATGCTATAAAATACCAATGAAATCAACTATTGGTCAAATCTAATCAAAATTGCAATATAAAGATTAAAATAGATCTTGAAGAAATATGGGAACCATTTTTTATAGATATTGTACAAATGAAGAGAATACTCCCAAGAGGAAATGCTTCAATGTGAAACAATTGAAGGACAATATTTTACTTTTATTTTCACATCTGCAATGTTTTTGATATATTTTTGAGATAACAAAACCATAGAAAGAATAACATATAGAAGAAAGTAAAGAATAATGATCATATTTTGAGATATTGTGGAAACTTAAAGGAAAGAATGCTTGGTGGGGTTATCATGCAATCAGTGAGTGATCCTTCATTCTCCTAGTCTGCCCTACATCCAAACATATTGGAAATACACAATACAATGATAACAAGCCTTTAACAATCCCCCTTCCCTCAAGGAACACTATCAACATCCAGACTTTGACTATCCCCTCAACCAGTGACCCTTCAAAACTGGGTTATCATGCAATCAGTGAATGATCCTTCATTCTCCTGGTCTACCCTGCATCCAAACATATTGGAAATAGACAATACAATGATAACAAGTCTTTTACAATCCCCCTTCCCTCAACGAATTACTATCAACATCCAAACCTTGACTGTCCCCTCAACCAGCGACCCTTCAAAACTGGGTTACCATGCAATCAGTGAGTGATCTTTCATTCTCTTGGTTTGCCCTGCATCCAAACATATTGTAAATACACAATACAATGATAACAATTCTTTCACAATCCCCCTTCCCTCAAGGAACACTATCAACAAGTGATCCTTCTTCTTATCAGCCATATCCAATATTTCATTTAAGTACGACCAAGAATGAAGGTCACCTTACCCATACCATTCATGGATTTTGAAATGTTGTTGCAAACTCCTGAAAAAAATTCTATTGCTTCTTATTGGTTCTTTAAATAATTATTCTACCATAATGTCCTCCTACCCCATCTTCTTGATCTTCCTGGCTAAAGTGGATGAATCCACCCACAATAATCCAAAATGAAGGGTTTTGTATCCTTTAATGAATCTCAGTCACTCGTAACGGATGGACAGTCAAACCAATATTCTCCAAAGCATTCAATAAGTGAATATGAATGTTTGAAAACTTTCCTCTCAACTTCCCCAACCTCTCCTAATTGGTTAGAGGGATATTTCTAGAATCTCCACTACTTCTATCCTTACCAACAATTCTTAAACATACTTTATCTGATATGATAATAACATGCTAAACTGAACCAATGACATGTTCTTTATGTGGTACAAGGAAGATTTGGCTATCAAATCTTCCTTCGTGCAAGCTGAACGCGAGAGAAGGTATGTGATTTCTTCATCTTTGATTGGTATCTTTGACAGGAAATGTCTTTCAAGCCTCTAACATCATATTCAACCTCAAATTTCAAATGCATTGCATTTTATTTGATCATGAATGCTCACTGAAATGACTGCATTCTACTGGTGTCATGCCCTAACCCGTGCTTTATCTCTATTATTTGATGTTATTGGTGCTTGTGGTCAAGGATATCAATTCACTATTTTTAAATGTTTGGATTCACATTTGTTGATATTACAATTCATCATATTAGATAAATTATGTTTAAGAAGTTTTACTGTCTAAACACTCAACTAATCCCTCTAATCAATTAGGAGTGGTTGGGGAAGTTGAGAGGAAAGTTTTCAAACATTCATATTCACTTATTGAATGCTTTGGAGACTACTGGTTTGACTGTCCATGCGCTAATGTTTAGAAGAGATCAATAAAGTATTTAAAGACATTCTTACATGTTTGGAGAGGTTTAAGAGGCACTTATCATGACTGTACCCTCACAAACATCGGCATAGACTGGTTTTACTAAGTTTCCTTTCTGTATTTTGAGGTTTCCTTTCTCTGCCACAGGGGTATAGTCAGAGGGTTCATTGAAAAAATGATCCTTTGAATGGTTACTATAAATATGAATGATTTGATATAGCATATTTTTCATTTTACTTGAAGTTTGGAATAGCTTGTGCTTGTGCTGGAATTCTTGTAGAAGTGAATGGAAGGAATAGTGTTGGTGTTAGGTTTCATTTATTATTGAATTCAATGGTTTCCAAGATGTGTTGAGGAGTTTCCTCCTTGTTTAATGTTAATTGTTCCTACACAATCCACTCATACAATAGTGAAATGCTATGTGATTGACAATTTCATATAACTGGTCCTTTGGCATGTATTAAATACAATCCAGTCACTTATTGAATGCTTTGGAGACTATTGGTTTGACTGTCCATGCGTTACCAGTGACTGAGATTCATTAAAGGATACAAAACCCTTCATTTTGGGGTTATTGTATGTGGATTCAAATGTAGGTTTGATTTGGTTAATGTTTAGAAGAGATCAATAAAGTATTTAAAGATAATCTTACATGTTTGGAGAGGTTTGAGAGGCACTTATCATGACTATACCCTCACAAATAGTGGCATAGACTAGTTTTACTAAGTTTCCTTTCTCTATTTTGAGGTTTCCTTTCTCTGCCATAGGGGTACAGTCAGAGGGTTCATTGAAAAAATGATCCTTTGAATGGTTACTATAAATATAAATGATTTGATATAGCATATTTTTCATTTTACTTGAAGTTTGGAATAACTTGTACTTGAAGTTTGGAATAGCTTGTGCTTGTGCTGGAATTCTTGGTAGAAGTGAATGGAAGGAATAGTGTTGGTGTTAGGTTTCATTTATTATTGAATTCAATGGTTTCCAAGATGTGTTGAGGAGTTTTCTCCTTGTTTAATGTTAACTGTTCCTGCACAATCCACTCATACAACAGTGAAATGCTATGTGATTCAAAATTTCATTAAACTGTTTCTTTGGTGTGTATTAAACAAAATAGATTTTTCAACATATTATTATCATTCTATTTCTTTGTTGTAAACATGTCACTGGTTCAGTTTTGTAAAAAATTTTTCATGTACAATTTTTTTATACTATTTTTTCCATTTGATAACCACAATCAACATTTCAAAACAGTGAATAACATCAAATAATGGAGATAAAGCATGGGCTAGGGCATGACACCAATAGATTAAAACTGAACCAATGACATGTTTACAACAAAGAAATAGAATGATAATAATATGCTAAAAATTCTATTATGTTTAATACACGCCAAAGGACCATTTGTATGAAATTGTCAATCACATAGCATTTCACTGTTGTATGAGTGGATTGTGTAGGAACAGTTAACATTAAACATAGCCACTGTTCTCTTTACTTTCTCAAATCTATGCAAGTCAAGAACATTAGAATTGTATAATACATTGTTAGTATCCTCTTTCCATGGGTCTTAGGTCTTTGGGTCATGGAAAGGAAATAAATTACAAAATACACTTCAAAAAAAAGGAAAAACTTAGCAAATTCAGTCTAACTTGTTGTAGATGAAGGAAAAGTCATGCTAATAGTTCCTCTAAGTCTTCCAAAACATTTATTGAACTCCCCTAAAGTCCTATTGGATCCCCAAATTGCTTAATCCAATCAACTTACATCTGGATCATGAGAAACTTCAAAGGATTAAAAACATTACTTGGAATAGTCAAATCATTATGCTTTCAAATCAAATACCTATCGACATATCCCTTGCGAAGGAGAGAAACCAAACGCATAAAGAAAATGCACATAAACATGACAGCTGAAAAAATTAAATGGAATACACCAAGAAGTACCAAATGATGAATGCTCAATTGTTGTAATGGCAAAGCATCATAACTGTCCATTTCTAGAACTTGATTTTATAGTCTAAATGATTTTTCTATAGTCGTAATGATTTTTCTAGAACTTGATTTTCTATTCTTAATGATTTTTCTATAGTCCTAATGATTTTTCTATAGTACTCTTAATGATTTTTCTAGAACTTGATTTTCTAGTCTTAATGATTTTTCTATAGTGCTAATGATTTTTCTATACTCTTAATGATTTTTATTTCATCCTAATGTTTGTTTCTCTTGATGAATTAGGCCTTGAATTTGAATTTTTGTTCACTATTTTATTTTAGCTTGATATTTCATTCATTTTTCATATACACAAAGACTACACATGCTGATAAAAAAATGAGCTATTTGATTAAGGTTAACTATTCATGATTGTAAATAGTCAATATTTTTGATGGTACTCCTTGGTGTATTTCATTTTAAAATAATCATGTTTCTATGGCTATGATAAATGTCCCTTTGTGTTGAGAAAATTAGAGTTGAAAAAATGGTTGCAAACAAATCATCCTTCTTCCACCAACATTCTAGTCAATGTACAAGTAATGAGTCATTCCATTCAAGAAAGACCATGTCTGACAATATCAACGCAGAACAAAATAAGGAGTATGCAAAATTTAGTGATTGTATCTTCCATTAGAGCCACTTCATATGCACAGGTGATGAACATGCATATTTGTCTGAGTGCTATTGGGAGCTTACCCAGCAACACATGTACTATTGTGAAAATCACCACAAATCTATTTGCTACTGGGTCTAGCTCCCAGTATTGCTTGGTCAAATATGGATGTTTTTCACCTATGCATATACTTGCTATGATCAACTCTTATATGCACAGGTGATGAACATTCAGATTTTCCTAAGCAGTACTTTGAGTAGTCCTCCAACACAGGTACTATTGTGAAAATCATCACAAGTCCATTTGTTGGAGGAAATCTCATAGTACACATGTTTGGAGGCTAGGTCTGAAGGAAACAAGAGAATTTGAAGAGTCACAAGTCTTAAGATTGTACTTAATATAGCCAAGCTTCATTCAATGGTACATTCAAACATGAAACAAACCATTCTTAAACCAGATTAAACTAGTAAACCAAAGGACATACTGATTATAAGTAAACTAGTAAACCAAAGGACATGATTTTACTACTAAGTCTCTATTTGTTGGGTATACTAATTATAAGTACTTGACATATATCACAAATGTTGCTAATTAAGGTTGGCAGGATGATTATGCCTATCCTGAAAAAAGACTGTCAAATCATTATGCTTTCAAATCAATTACCTATCGACATATCCCTTGCGAGGGAGAGAAGCCAAACACATAAAGAACATGCACATAAACATGAAAACTAAAAAAATTAAATGGAATACACCAAGAAGTACCAAATGATGAATGCTCAATTATTGTAATGGCAAAGCAATATTAGAACTGTCCATTTCTAGAACTTGATTTTTCTATAGTCCTAATCATTTTTCTTATTTCTTGTCTGTGCTTGGTGACATGATTTTGAACACTGTTGACATACTTAGATGGAATACACAATATCGAATGATGAATGCTCAATTGTTGTAATGGAAAAGCATCATAACTGTCCATTTCTAAAATTTGATTTTGTATAGTCTTAATTATTTTTCTATAGTCCTAATGATTTTGAAAATTGTTGACAAAGAGTTTCTTTTTTTTATTATAGTATAAATGATTTTTCTATAGTCGTAATGATTTTTCTTATTTCTTATCTTTTGTCCCTTTTTATTTTCTATTTCTGTGCTTCGTGACAGGATTTTGTCACCTTCTTTTGATGGTATATTTCATTTAGTCTATGTGGAATACTATTTTGTTCACTATTTTATTTCAACTTCATATTTCTTTCATTTTTCATATACATAGAGACTACACATGTTGATAAAAAAATAAGCTATTTGATTTAGGTTTACTTTTCATTATTGTAAATGGTTAATATTTTTGATGGTACTCCTTAGTGTATTTCATATAAAAATAATAAATGTAGTAATGATGGTGCGGTGCATTATTGATATATAGGCTTGATGACTCTTGTCAATGTGCTAAACTGTCAATGTGGTGGTGGGCAGTGTGTGTTGAAGACTTCACAGACATCAAACAACCCTGGACAACAATTTTGGTGCTGCCCAAAAATAAAAAAGGTTGCTAATGTGTATATATTTAATGTTTCTAATGTAAATACTATTCATTATAATATAAGAACTAATGTAGATTGGGCATCACATGGAAATAATGGTTGCAGATACTTTAGTTGGGTCGATGAAAAATCATCTTCATCTATCCTCCCATCTCCACTTATCCATGATGAAGGATTTGAGTGCAAAATGTGTTAGGCTAGGGCAAATTCTGAAATTATATTTTTACAATGCCTTCTCTATATTGTAATCACATATCTTTGTTGCAACCATATGCAGAGATGAACTAAGGAATTAGTTAGTTTAGTATTTTCATATGGATATGATGTAACTTCTCTTTGCCTCAAGTGTGCATATATATGGTTTACATCTTTTTTTAGAATAATTCTTCATGTTTATGGCTCAGGTGCTTCCCAATCTGCTATCAATCACATGATTTAACGTATAGTGTTTTCTTGGTTATTCCATTTTTTCCTTGACCTTGACTATGGATTGACTATCATTTTCAAGCTTGAGCAAGGCTTCGTACCATGCACCGTCTGCAGATTTGTACGCAACATTGATTTATGAATGTAAATAATGCATTCAGCATAATCTACGAACGTTGTGTGGTATGAAGTCTTGCTGAAGTTTGAGCATCCTTCCTTTATTCTAGTGAGGGATTGGAATGAGTTCATTTTGGATGCAAAGGAGAAAGGGGATACTCAGAGAGGAATTACACCACCAAATGAGAGAAGAAGGTATAAACATTTTAATAGATTTTTATTATTAAATAATGAAATTTTCATATAGTAGTGTTCTAAGCCTCCTCATTACATGATTTAAGGTATTAGTCCATGGAAAAATTAAATTAGACTTACTCTCCAAAACACATAAAAAACATGCACATAAACATGACAACTGAGAAACATAAATGTAGATTTCACAATAGCTAAGAAACATAATTGTAGGCATCATAGTCACAATCTTTCAGAGATAATGTAATTGAGTTGTGTACCCAAGCGATGGAGAGAAACTTCTGCACCCTCGATTCCAAGTTGAATACATCTATTGGAGGACCTTGTATTCATGAGCAACATATGTAGTCAACTTGGAATCAGAGGTGCAAGAGTTGCTCTCCATCATCTGGGTATAAAACTCAATTACGTTGTCTCCAAAAAATTGTGACCATGATGCCTACAATTATGTTTCTTAGTTGTTGTGTCTCAAGACCCCTTATGACCCTTTACAACCCTTTATGATCCCTAAGAATACATCTTAGAAGTCTTAAAATGTCATAAATGGTCATAAGAGGCTCCTAGGAGGGGCCAGATGAGCTTCCACCTTCACGTGGTTGGCGCTATTAAGTAGAGAAAGTTATACTCTTCTTGAAACAAAGAGGATCTCAATAATTTAAGGTCTCAGTCCATAGACAAATTAAATTAGACTTACTATCCAAATTGGCACATTGATGAGAATCAATGATGGGCCGAAGTTTTTAGATTCTGAGAAGATGTATAAGCAGTGGAAATCCATAGAGCAGATATAAAATACTGGAAGAGAAGAATTCCTCATCTAATGTGTGAAATGAAAAAGTGTCTACCTTTAACCTTTTTCAACACACAAGAACACTACCTCATACACCAAGTTGAGGAGATTGGAATTTTTGGACCCGTACACACTCAATCAATGTGGATGGTTGAGAGGCACCTAAAATTTTTGATGGATCCATCGTGGTAAGTAAGCTAAATAGATGATATTTCAAATTTAATTATTTACCAATTAGTTTATTTGATGTTAAGTTCAAACATATAGTGAGTAAATTTGTTTTAAGTAAGAAAACAATGATAACATGAATGCATATGAAATTGAAATGTAGCTTGCCGATTCTTGCCATACACAACCTGTGCGTGTTGATGAAAATGAGGATGTGCATCACAGTAATACAAGTAAACATCTTAAATTTATTGGTGTAGTAATACAAATTTAATTGCAATTGGTGTTTGGATTAATGTAACAATTTGTATTGCAACTGTAGAGAGTGTAGAGGCCATTGTTAATGAGTAGGTTGAGGTTGAGGCCAAGGCTAGACAAACTAACCTCGATGTTGATGATGTGACTAGATCAGGTAAAGAGCTATACGATTATGGCCTGTAAAGTACTGAAATACTTTAAAATGTTTTTAATTATAATAAAATGTTTTTAATTTAACCTTTTTATATGTTATTGCAGATGACCCCCCTTTGCATCAACAAAGAATTAGGTGTGCATTGAGATCTAATGAGAGGGTAGATGATCATCATGATGATATCAATACTCCTCTTAATGATTACTTCTTAAAAACTAGAAATCAAAAGAAAAAAAAGGAATGATTGTCATCTATGCACCTTAATTGATAATGATTGATTTTTATATGCCAATGAATTTAATTATGTTGTATTGAATGTTCATAAATTTTATAATGTGTTAATGAATGTTATTGTGTGATAATTAATTAATGTCACATTTGATTAATGTGTGAATGAATGTTAATGAATGCTATCGTGTGATAATTAATGAATGTTACATTTTATTAATGGATGAAATAATGAATGAATGTTAGATGTTAACGGGGACTTTAGAGTGATGTTAGGGGGGGGGGGGGGGGTGGGGGAAAATGAGCTTCCACCTTCACATGGTTGGCCCTATTTAGTACAGAATATAAAACTATTCTTGAAACAAAGTGAAGCTCAATAAGTTTGTTCCTTATATAGGGTCTCAAGTGTAGCCTTTATCCCACTCTCAACATTGCAAGGCTTCAAGTGGTGTTCTGAGATTGGTTTCTCCATCTCCCATTGACATCTTTTCTTTCTCCTAAGAACTCTCACTAAGCTTTGATACATGGATGAGCAGAAGATGTCCATTACAGGATACACATATATAATATGGTAGATCTAGGGAACAAATATACTACAACATAGAATGAGTCAACTTGAATCTATAGTTTCTGCATTCACAATGAAAATTCAAATTACAAGCCATATTTTAGATTTAATATTCATATTCATCTTCATCATGATCATAGCCATCATGGTCAGCATTTGGTTCAACTTTATTTGAACCACACTCCATGTCGGGTACCATTATAAGGCATGGAGTGTGGTCATACCCATGTTACCATAATAATGAGTTAGCCTATAAACTTATGAATAAAATATTGTAGGTGCAACCGGGATTGGCCCAGGCACCCAAGTTCCTACCAAAGGAACCCAAGTCAAACCCAGAGGAGAACAAAAGTAGAACCGAAGCCCAGCCTCAAACAAAGAACCAAATAACTTGGCTTTTTTCTAATTCAAGTTTATTTCTGAATTCTTCTCTAATTCCAACCTGATTATTCCATATTTTGTTTTCCAATTTTCCTTCTTCCTCTCTCCAAATTATGTTATGTTGTTATTTCCTTTTACTAATTGTGCTATTTCAAGGATCACCACCCACGACTTGGTTAAGATGATGAATGGTGTCAATGCCTTTATTACCAAGGAATCACCACCCGACATTAATGAATATTAATGATCATTGTTTCCTAAGGGTAGTCGTTGTTTGTGTATACTGATCACCCAAGTCTTTGGCTATGATTTGCATGTTGTGAGGTTTTTCAAAAGTGGGGGTATGACATGCTGGTTGGATTATAACATATTGACACTTACACCATGAAGAAGACAAATGATTAAACAAAAAGAGAGGACCAACTGAACCATCTTATGGTCAATCTATATTACATTGAGAAACAACATCAAGAGTCAAGAATCAAAACAATCAAAAGTTTTTTCAAGGCCATGAATGATCAACAACATTCCATCAAAAAACAAAACACTAATCATGTTATCATTAAGCCATAAAATATGTCTTTAAAGTTTAGAAGCATCACAAAAACTTTCAAGAAACATAGTACTATCCAAAATATGTCTTTAAAGTTTATTTCTAATGATTATGATGATGTTGATGTTGATGTCTATAATTTATTTCACTTACTGATGCTTGCCTAGATTGAATTTTGAATTGCCAGGCTAGAGAACGCTTTCAAAGTTTAGGGTCTGTTCTACATGATACTCTTAGTTACAACTCAAATGCAACTCAACATATTTTTGATGCTGGGAAATCCATTGTAGAAACTCATCCGCAGGTGAAATTTAATGCTATGAATCTTGGCATTGTTAATGTTATTACTTTTCCTCACATTTCATATTTGTGAAATTTTTTCTTGGCACTATCTTCTTTTTCAATTCCTATATTTGCAGCTTTTTAGATCATTAACTTAAGAATTACATGTTTTTGTTCAAAGTTTATTCTAACACTATATTATATCTTATTCTTATTACAATGTTCTTTGTTGTGGGGTAGGAGGTCAATCTTCATTGTCTTCATTGTGGGGGATAGTGAAGATTTCTCTGACAAATAACAAGTCTTCTTTTGTATCTTATAATAAAATGCTAAATTGATAAAGGTGTTATGGGCATTTAATCTACAATTACTAATAGATTAAGCATATTATTACTATGCTTAATGTTCTATTTAAATGTATTTAACACAAAAAACAAATTTACAAAACTGAACCAATCACATGTTTAAAAAAAAGATGTGTTGAGGAGTTTGCTCCTTGTTTAATGTTAACTATTCCTGCACAATCCACTCATACAAAAGTGAAATGCTATGTGGAAGGGATGGTTGATAGTGTTCCTTGAGGGAAGGGGGATTGTGAAAGACTTATTATCATTGTATTATGTATTTTCCATATGTTTGGATGTAGGGCAGATGAGGAGAATGAAGGATCACTCACTGATTGCATGATAACCCAATTTTGAAGGGTCATTGGTTGAGGGGAGAGTCAAGGTCTGGATGATTGGGCCATTGGAGGACCCTTTTTATTTGTATTAATTTCTATTCAAATTGGATGCATAGATTTCTTATGAATTATCAGCTGCTATGTATTGTGCAACTACATTTATAAATCTGCATATACTTCTCTAGGGTTGTAAGCCACTTAGAGATCAAAATAGAGAAACTAAATCAAAATCATTCTTTGTCCTATTTCCTTTTTAAAAAGTATCAACTATCAATGATACAATACATTTGATGCCCTAAGCTATCAATACAAATGATGCCTAGCTAGAAGCTCATGGGTTGCCCATTTGATAACCACAGTCAACATTTCAAAAAAATGGATATCCTTGAGCACAAGAACCAATAACATCAAATAATGGAGTTAAAGCATGGGCTAGGGCATGACACCAGTAGAATGCAATCATTTCAATGACAACAATATACAATGGCATCATTAAACGTGTCAGTAATATTAACAAACATGAATCCAAACATTTGAAAACCAATGGCATGTTTACAAAAAAGGTCTAATAGAACTCCCAACAATTCTTAAACATACTTTATTTGATATGATGAATTTTTAAACAATTAAGGTTGGAGTAGACATAGTTATCACACATTTTTTTATGTGGTACAAGGAAGATTTGGCTAGGTCAAATCTTCCTTCATGCTAGTAGTCTACAGAATTAGACCTTTATTAACAATTGATCATATCAGATAACTAGTATGTTTAAGAATTGTTGGGACTGGTCCTTTGGTGTCTATTAAACAGAATAGAATTTTCAGCATATTATTATCATTCTATTTCTTTGTTGTAAAGATGCCATTGGTTTAGTTTTGTAACTTCACTATTGTATGAGTGGATTGTGCAGGAACAATTAACATTAATCAAGGAGCAAACTCCTCAACACATCTTGGAAACCATTGAATTCAATAATAAATGAAACCTAACACCAACACTATTCCTTCCATTCACTTCTACCAAGAATAAATAATTTAATCCATTCAACATTACATACAATCATTAGACAGTTACATTTTATGACTATGTAGAGGAACAATCACGACCAAAATGATCAAAACTACTTTCACCCTTGCACAAGCTATTCCAAACTTCAAGTAAAATGATCAATATTCTATATCAAATCATTCATATTCATAGTAACCATTCAAAGGATCATTTTGTCAATGAACCCTCTGACTGTACCCCTGCAGTAGAGAAAGGAAACCTCAAAATAGAGAAAGGAAACTTAGTAAAACTAGTCTATGCTATTGTTTGTGAGGGTATAGTCATGATAAGTGCCTCTCAAACCTCTCCAAACATGTAAGATTGTCTTTAAATACTTTATTGATCTCTTCTAAACATTAACCAAATCAAACCTACATTTGAATCCACACACAATAAGACCAAAATGAAGGTTTTTGTATCCTTTAATGAATCTCAGTCACTGGTAATGCATGGACAGTCAAACCAGTAGTCTCCAAATCATTCAATAAGTGATTGGATTGTATTTAATACATGCCAAAGGACTAGTTGTATGAAATTGTCAATCACATAGCATTTCACTGTTGTATGAGTGGATTGTGCAGGAACAATTAACATTAAACAAGGAGAAAACTCCTCAAAAAATCTTGGAAACCATTGAATTCAATAATAAATGAAACCTAACACAAACACTATTCCTTCCATTCACTTCTACCAAGAATAAAGCATTTAATCCGTTCAACATTACATATAATCATTAGACAATTACATTTCCTGACTGTGTACTAGAGGAACAGTCATGACCAAAATGATCCAAACATTTGAAAATAGTGAATCGATATCCTTGAGCACAAGCACCAATAACATCAAATAATGGAGATAAAGTATGGGCTAGGGAACGACACCAGTAGAATGTGGTCATTTCAGAGAGCATTCATGATTAAATAAAATGCAATGCATTTGAAATTTGTGGTCGAATATGATGCCAGATGCTCAAAAGATGAAGAAATCACATACCTTCTCTCATGTTCAACTTTCACTCATTTTCTCCCACTCCTTCTCTATCCAATTGAAATAAAAATGATGAGGCCGTTGCACTTTTTTTTTCATAGCCAAATCTTCCTTGTACCACACGAAGAACATGCCATTGGTTCAATTTTGTAAATTTTTTTTTTTGTGTAATTAGTAATTGGTAGATTAAATGAAGATAACACCTTTATCAGTTTAATTAGCATGTTATTATCATATTAGATAAAGTATGTTTAATAATTGTTGGGATTGGTCCTTTTGCGTGTATTAAACATAATATAATTTTCAGCATATTATTATCATTCTATTTCTTTGTTTGAAACATGCCATTGGTTCAGTTTTGTAGATTTGTTTTTTGTGTTAAATGCATTTTTCATGAGGAGGGGTCTTCTTCTGAGGAGATTGATGAAGATTGTGCACCTCAAAAACCAATTCATAAGGTACCAATCATGTTTCTTATTCTCTTATATTTTTGGATTGGTAAATCTCCTTATAAGTTTCATGTCCTTTCTTTTGATTACTATGGATGAGATATATATCTTACATTTAACATTCAACTTCTTTCCAATTTAGAACATGTAGTGTGTTTTTTGAGGATTTTACCAAATCAACTTTTAACATAAACCAAAAACACCAAACTGATATCTTACCCTTTCAACTTGACAAAATATTTGCATTTGACCAATAACTGCAAGGAACTGAATGATAAATCCACATACCTGTATCTTTGTAAATTACCCGGAACATAAAAAAGATGGCTAAGTGGCTACCACCATGATTTTTATCTACTGAATATGGGAAAAAAAAGAACCAAAAAAATCAAATAGAAAACATGATTGGTCATTTCAGAGAGCATTCATGATCAAATAAAATGCAATGCCTTCTCTCGCACTGAATCAGCTTTCACCCACTCATTTTCTCCCACTCCTTTTCTCTACAATCAAAATAAAAATGATTTGGCCGTTTCAAAATAGTGAATCGATATCCTTGAGCACAAGCACCAATAACATCAACTATTTTAATATGTGGGTACCCTAATGTTGGAAAGAGTTCTTTTATTAATAAGATTACTCTGCAAGCTTGAAGAAGTGATATATTTTGGCAAATGAAGAGTGGAAAGATGATGATATTCTTGAGATCATGGATGGACACAATGTTGTAGATAGAATGGGAAGACATCTTTCTAGGCTGGCCCTAGATCCTTCGACACTTGGGGTAGGATCCAGACCCAGGCTAAAAAGATTTCTTCCTTTTTGTTGTGGAATATAGGCTCTGCTGCCGCAACAATGTCAGACTGCGATGTAGATATCACAACAGCAGAGAAACATAAATGTAGGCATCATGGTCACAATTTTTTGGAGACACAACATAATTGAGTGCTATTCTCAGATGATGCAAAGCAACCACTACTTTGCATCATCTGAGAAAATCACTCAATTATGTTGTGTCTCCAAAAAATTGTGACCATGATGCCTACATTTATGTTTCTCAGCAGTTGTGTCCTAGGACCCCTTATGACCCTTTACGACCCTTTACGATCCCTAAGAATACATCTTAGAGGTCTTAAAATGTCATAAAGGGTCATAAGAGGCTCCTAGGAGGTGATAGGTGAGCTTCCACCTTCACGTGGTTGGCCCTATTAAGTAGAGAATGTTAAACTATTCTCAAAACAAAAATAAGCTCAATAATTTAAGGTCTCAGTCCATGGAGATGCTGAAAAATGATGAGAATCAATGATGGAGAGTTTTTAGATTCTGAGAAGACATATATGGAGTGGAGGCTAGATTGATTACTAGTGTAGAGATGATGATTTAGTAACCTACATCTATAAAACCTTCATAATTATCCCTTCTTTGGCCTCCACTCATTCCTCTTCTAAAAAATGGTTATCTAGAAAGTTTGGATACTATTTCTCATCCATGCACAAAATGTGCTAGTCATCGTATAAAATTACTTAGGCTTCCAGTATTGATGAGATGTACAAGTGTAAAATGTTTTTGCGAGATTGGGATCAATTTGTGCAGTGTACATAAATGCAAGGTGGTGATTATTCTTGATGATCGATAGGTATAAGTCTTCCAGGCCTTACCCAGTAGCTAGGACTAAAGATAACACAGCTCAAGAGACCATCATAGGTTGTCTCTTTCTTCGGTCTATATTATTGATAGTATGTTTTACCTTTCATTAGCTCATCAAATTCAAGAATTTGAAAGAATTTAATAGAATATTTTCATGACAATGTATATTATTTAAGTTTACCTTATATGAATTTATCTACTTCGTGCACTTGTAGACTATGAGGACAGTGATAAAAAAGCATCTCCTCCCATGGCCATGCTTCTTTATCATCGTCCTCATAGTCTAAAAGTGCACAAAGTAGATAAATTCATACAACATCAACTTAAATAATATACATTGTCATGAAAATATTCTATTAAATTCTTTCAAATCCCCGGATTTGATGAGCTAATGAAAGGTAAAACATTCTGTCAATAATATAGACCGAAGAAAGAGACAACCTATGATGGTCTCTTGAGATGTGTTATCTTTAATGTGCATATCCATCAATTTTTTGACACTTTATAATTCATTCCTATGGAAGTGCTATACATCCGACATCACTTCCTGTCGGAATATAGGCCAACACGTCGCCTATCCAACAGATAAAATGTCAGAGAAAAATACTTTACAACAATTATTGTGACAGTAATGCTATACATTCGATAGGGCAACCTGTCAAAGATATACTGCCCTACTGTCGCTCTTCTGATAGTTAAAATGTCGCAGATATGCAATATTCAATATACTATTCTAACAGTAATGCTATGTCATCGACGGGTTAATCTATCAAAATTTGGTTGTAGATCTGTTGGTATTCCAACAATTCTAATGTCGGAAAGGATATCTTTTTGATAGTTAGTTCCGACAATGATTGTATATTTCCGATAGGTCTTTGTGTCGAAATTATGATAGATGGACCCTAGGAAATTCCATAACAAAGTTGTTATCATGTGCAAGTTTCCAATGTAATGGGGTGTTGGTAAACTAACGAATGTCTCTTCCATCACAATTTCCAATGCAAAAATAGTGACGAACACATGTGTCAAAATGCTGACAAATGAGCATTGCAAATCCAACAAATGGCCATCAAAATTTGACCTGAAATGTACTAGTGACTTAGTCTATTCATGGATGCATCACAACAAAGTACAAAAATATCCAAATTCTACTATAGTAATGATATTTTCCTTAAAATAATGTGTAATACAATCATGTAAAGCTTAAATATATAGATCTTGCAAAAGTATAAAACCTTCCATTACGCATGCGCATTACTCCATAAATCTAGGAGAATGTTTTAAGAACCATAAAGATGACACAATGATAAGAAATAGTCCTAATAGAATTATAACTTCTAATTAGTTGAACCATGTTTATTAACTCAATACTGTTAGAATTGTTTCTTGATATGTGTTGTCATTGATGTAAACATATGCTTCAGAAGATTGTATGTATCTGATGTTATAGTAAAATGGTTAAGACAAAAATAGGTAGAATTATCATGGTTTTATGAACTATGTATGACATGTCTGACTCTATGAGCTTGGATTAATGTTTCAGAAGGAGTTTAGATCTTATTACGCAACAATGTAATCAGAGGAATAAGTTACAACAGTTTTAGTACAGAATGGTCTCAAGAACACAAAAAAAAGTTTATGGAAGAGTTAGTCTCTGGATTTCTATGTTTACTTGTATGCAAGATGGATTCATGTTATGCGCATTTAGGATATGATAGAAGAATCATTGAGTAATAATTTCCCTTATTCCTTGATCACCATGCTCTTGGTGACGTTAGTTGTGGTGTGTGACTTTGTGAGGTATTATTTGGTGCCAACCTATAGGATGTGGAATGTTCTACCTTGTGCAAAGATAATTTGTGGATTATGGAGTATGATGGTCGACTGTTGTTTGTTATTTTGTTGTCCAAGGTCCCATGTGTATTTGGACAAGAGTTTATGTAATCATTTTTATTAGGAAAACCCAATTTGGTGCCAACCTAGAAAATAATTTGTATCTTGTATAAAGGAGTGAACTAAGTGATGTGAATGGTATGTTGTTGAGAAGGTGTGGATGAAATAGTGTGGATGCAAAGACTTCTAGAGGTAGAGCAGGCATTGTGATTATTGTACTTCATTATTGGAACTACTTTAACAAAGGAGTTTCTATTAGTCAGTTCATTATTTGTTATCAGTATATTTGTATACTTACATTTGGATAGTGGTTCTAGAAGGTGGGTTTAACCTTCAAAAGGTGGATTTAACCTTCACATTGGAAAATTTGTTCCGAATGAAGAAAAAATCATCTTATCAACTCCTAACAGGGTTGCTGACTCGAAGAAAATAGTTTGTCCTTCAACAAGGACTTTGTACTAGTTGTATTTATCTTCTCCTAATAGGGAAATATATTATAACTAAGATAATTAATTACTAGTGCATTATATTGTTGGTTTCATCCCCATCGGAGTTTTCCCCTTAATAGGGTTTCCTCGACAACAATTCTTGGTGTTATGATCTGTGTTACTTTTGAGGTTTTAGATTTGCATTTAATATTTTGATGTGAAAAGATAATATTATTAAGGACATACAACTGATTCACCCCCCCTCTCAGTTGTATATAACAGTTGGTATCAGAGCTCTTAGTCCTCAAAGAGAAATTTTGACCACTTGAGGTGATCTAAAAATGGCTTACTATAGGAAGGACAGTCCTAAATTTGATGTTGAAAATTTTGACAGTTGGAAGAACAAGATGAGGACACATTTTTTATGCCTAGGAATTGATTATTGGACGATTACAAAGAATAAGGAAAAGATTGTTGCAGAAATTGATTTGCCTAATGCTACTAATGATGAAAATAAGATATTTTCTTGTAATATGGTTGCAAGGGAAGCTTTGATAAGTGCACTATCTAAAGAAGAATTTAAAGAATTCAAGGACCTTGATTCATTTCATGAAATTTGGGAAAGATTGGAAGCACATTATGAAGGAGACAAGTATACCAAGTAGGCGAAGTTACAAAACTAGAAGACAAAGATGGAAAATCTAAAAATGTGATAAGATGAAAATGTCAAAGCTTATGTTCAGAGAGTCTCATAAGCTATTTTAGGGATCATAAATTTAGGAGGCACTTATATTGAAGAATAGGTCATTGCAAAGATTATGAGATCTTTGAAACTTTCTTATAAGACCAAAGTACAGGCGATTGAGGAGATCATTCCATTAGGGATTCAATAGAGAGATGTTGATAGGTAAGTTAACTATCTTTGAGGTTGCAAAATTATAGGATTCAGTACCTAAGCCAGAAACTGCAATCAAGGGAATTGTTCATAATGACAAAAAGACCTCATCATGCCTTATGAACACTAGTAGAGTCAACAAATATCTTGATCTTGGAGATTATGGATATGAACTAATGGAAATAGAGGAGGAAGATAGGAAGATGAATTAACTTTTTTCTCTGATCGCAAGAAAGGAGAAAAGAGGTAAGGGCAAATTTGAAGGAAAATTACCTTTGAAATATTTTTCTTACAATAAAGTTGGTCACTTTGCATCTAGATGTCCTACAAGGATCTCTAAATACAAACCTAAGTTCACTAGGCAAAATTTCTATGACGAGGAATGCTATTATGCTAGTGAAGGTGTTTTTGATGATGATTTAGCAGTAGATGAGATTGGGTTTGTAACTATAAAGGATGATGAACCTATTCATGAAGAGATATCCTTAGTGTCACATGTTGAAAGAAAATCTGAATGGATCATTGATAGTGGATTCTCACATCACATGACTAGTGATAAAGATAAGTTTATTTATTTAAAAATGCATGATGGTGGAGTTGTCATATTTGGCGATAACACTCCTAAACTAATTGTTGGAGTAGGATCTATTTCTCTAGATGGAAATAATAACACTGATGATGTGTTGCTTGTTGATGGGCTTAAGCATAACTTGTTGAGTGTTGGAAAACTTATGGATAAAGATTATCAGTTGTAGTTCAAAAATAGATCATGCACTATCAGAGGACAAAAGAGAAACTTGATTGCATCAGGAACAAACACAAGAGGTAATGTATTTTAGTTGAATACCACAGAAATAAAATGTTTTTTTCTCAGGTTGATAAAAGTTGGCTATGGTATAAAATATTTTGTCATGTGAATTTTGATAATATTGTGAAGGCAAGTAACATCAACGCAGTTAGGGATTTACCAAAAAATGTGAAGCCCTGTAACATTATGTGTAAAGAATGTGCAATGAGAACACAAACAAAGGGGAGTTTTAAGAGAAAGTCATTCACAGCCAAAGGAAAGCTAGATCTGGTGCATACATATCTTTGTGGTCCTAAAAGGACTGAATTTTCTTATGGTGAAAGGTACTTCATACTATTTGTTGGTGATCATTCTAGAATGATGTGGGTTGCTTTTATTAAAAAAAATAGAGGCATTTGACAAGTTCAAGATCTACAAGGAAAAAGTAGAAAATAAATTAGGTTTGAAGATAAGATATTTGAGGCCAGATAGAGGAGGAGAGTTTACATCTTCTTCATTTATTTTATGTTGCGAAGAACATGAGATATACAAATAGACTTCTGTTCCTAGGACTCCACAACAAAATGAGATTGAAGAAAGAAGGAACACAACTATACTGGATGTTTCTAGAACAATGATTATTGAAGGAAATGTATCACATGTGCATTGGAGGAAAGCAGTCAATACTTCAGTATACACATTGAACATGGTTCAGATCAGGGAAGGTAATACTAAAAAACCTTACAAAATTTGGTTTGGTTAAACTCCTACTATGAAATAGTTTAGAATCTTTGGTAGAAAATGCTTTATCAAAAGAGATGATGATGAGGTAGGTAAGTCTGATTCAAGAAGCAATAAAGGTATATTTCTTTCTTACTCTACCAAAATTAAAGATTACAGATGTTCTAACTTGAGATTGAGAAATATGGTTGAGAACATTAATGTAAGAATTGATGAGAAGTTTCAAGTTTGAGAAAGAATCTATGATGGAAACTCAGAAAAGACTATTGAAGCATAAGAGTTAGTTTATTTTGATGATGACAGACATATATGTTTGAGTCAACAATTAGAAGCCCCTAAAACTCCAAGGTATATACCAAGAAATCATCCTAAAAATTAGATTACTTGTGATAGGAATAAATGCATGTTAACTAGGTCTAAGGCTAGAGAAGAATTATGTGTGAATTCACAAGTGGAACCTAAATCTAGTGACGAGGGTTGTAAAGATGAATCATGGGTTAATAAAATGAAAGAAGAACTTGATCAGATAATAAAGAATAAAACTTGGGAATTGGTTCCTTGACTTGAATGAAATAATGTTATTGGAACTAAATAGATATTCATAAACAAAATGCATGAAGAAGGCACAATTATGAGGAACAAAGAAAGATTGATCTGTAAAGGCTACTCGCAACAAGAAGGAATAGACCTTGAAGATAATTTTGCACTTGTGGATAGGTTGGAGGTAGTAAGACTATTTCTTTCCTTTTCTTCCTACAAGGACTTCAAAGCATATCAAATGGATGTGAAATCTGCATTCTTGAACGATGATCTAGAAGAAGAGGTCTACATTGAGAAGCTTGATGGTTTTCCCTTGACAGATGAAAAAAAAATGGTTTGCAGGTTGAAAAAGGATATATATGGACTGAAGCAAGCTCCTAGAGCTTGGTATGTTCGAATTGATAGGTATTTATTACATCTTAGTTTCAAGGAAAGGTAGTGTAGATAGTAATTTATATTTAAGAATTAGCAAGGATGGAATTTTGATCATAGAAGTATTTGTGGATGATATTATCTTTGGGGGAAATGATGAAATGAGAAATAATTTTTCTGAAGAAATGAAAGATGAATTTGAAATTTCTATGATTGGTGAAATGAAGTTCTTTCTTGGTTTGAAAATTGTACAAAGTAAACATGGTATTTTCTTTTCTCAAACCATGTATCTCAAAGAGTTGCTGAAAAAGTTTGGCATGGTAGATTTTAAATCTGTTGGAACACCTATGGTAACTAGGTGCAAGCTTAAAACAAATGATGAAACTCAAAGTGTCTATCCAACAAATTATAGATCCATGATTGGAGGATTACAATATTTAACACATACCAAACCAGATATTGTAAATGTAATTGGAATTATTGCGATGTTTTAAGAAAATCCAAAAGAGACACACTATATTGTAGTAAAATGATATTTTTGTATTTGAAAGGTACATTGGAATTTGGGCTATGGTATGATAAGTAAGATGACTTTACCCTACATGCATACACTGATGCGGATTGGGTAGGATATATTGATGACACTAAGAGCACCAACAATGATGCATTCTTATGTGGAAAGAGGTTAGTCTCTTGGTTAAGCAAGAAGAAGGATTGTGTTGCTCAATCTATTGTTGAATTAGATTATGTGGTTGTTTCTTTAAACTCTTCACATGTTTTTTGGATGAAATAGACATTGAAGGATATTGGAATAAGTTTTTAAGAACCTGTTGGTACTCAAAAATGCAACATGGGTTTTGAGTACCATGTTAAAATTTTGCAATTTGAAGCTCTTTAAATCATTTTCATGCATATGTACTCGGCTTTCAGTTTGAAGCTTATGAGGTGTTCTAGGTGTTGAACACACTTCATTCACTATGTGCATGCATTTTATGATGATATTTTGTCATCCCAAATCATTCAGTGAAGTCCCATTTTGAGCAAATGTCAAATTGCACAATTCTACCTAAATGCCAAATCACTGTCGGAGGCCCTGTTCAGTTGATTATATCTTCTTCTCAGAGATTGATCATAATTTTCTGGTGGTTGCATCATATTGTAGACATGGAAATGATTCATCATGCCAATTTTCAGCTCCCCATGAGTTCATTTGGTCACTTTGCCAGAGCCATTCCATTTGCAGAATGTCAATGTTCTCTGAGAATGCATCATTCAGATTTCTAGTCACGTTTTTTATCATAACTCAAAAAATAAAAACTGGGTCGGGCTAAATTTTACATATGTTTGAGAAGACTATGTTTGCATTGTACAAATTTTTTTTATAGAAAAACTCAGTTTGAAAATCAAAAGTTATGGTTCTCTGTGTACCGACAGCCATGAAAAATTAGCATTCTCTTCATAAAGTTTAGTCCCACATTGCTCTAAATTTTGAAATTTGAAGTGTTTATATGCAAATCTACAAACATATGAAGTAAATCAAAAGGAAGAAGCTATGCTTGTCCATGCTTGTGCATCTACCTTGGTTTTTGTGCAAGTGGGCCCAAAATTTTTTTTGGAGAAAAATGCTGGCGAAAAATGTTAGTCTCCAAATCTCCAAATGCTAGTGGTTAAGCCACTAACATTTAGAGATCTAGAGACTAACCGCTAGAGGTTAGTCTCCAAGTCTCCAGATGTTAGTGGTTAAGTCACTAACATCTAGAGATCTAGAGACTAACCACTAGAGGTTAGTCTCCAAGTCTCTAGATGTTAGTGGTTAAGCTACTAACATCTAGAGATCTAGAGACTAACCGCTAGAAGTTAGTCTCCAAGTCTCTAGATGTTAGTGGTTAAACCACTAACATCTAGAGATCTAGAGACTAGTTAGTCTCCAGATCTCCAAATAAGAAGCAAAGAGAGGAAATGATCATGAGACTTGGAGACTAGTCTCCAAATCTCCAAGTCTCCAAATCTCCAAATGAAAGTTAGTCTCCAAATCTCATGAAGAAAAGTGGAGAGAGAAAATTATCTTGAGATCTAGAGACTAAAGGTAGTCTCCAAATCTCATGAAAAAAAGTGGAGAGAGAAAATGATTGTGAGATCTAGAGACTAAAGGGAAGCAGCAAATGAGGAGATGACAAGTGGCAACTTCTGGTGGCATGTGCAGATTTTAAAGTTAAAAAAACATTTAAAATGTTATAAAGTTCAGACATTTGAGAAATTTTGAATTTTTTTAATGATAGAGCTGTTCAGGGAAAAATGCTGCAGATTCATTTTTTATCCAAATATAGCAGTATTATATATTTTCGGAAACGCCAGAAGATGACAGATGTAATGACGGTGATAAAAATAAAATCCGGTTGAATTGATGCGAGCAACAAAGAGCTTTTAATCCGGGATCAAATTTTGCAAAGATATTTTTCCAAAAATATTTGATTTCTACAAATCCAGCAGAGGGAATGAATCAGATTTTTAATAGATGAAAGGATAATGAGAAATTCAGAGAATTGATGATAAATAATGAGAATTTTAAAGTGGTAGATGAAATCAGATATTTTTGAAGGGGCAAAAGAGATCAAATATTTTGAGAAGAGAGATATTTTTAAAATTTGGAAGCATCCAGGAAGATCATATTTTCAGATATTTTAAAAAGGAGAATGAAATCAAATTGTAGATAGGTGTTGATCCAGCATAGACTTTAGGTTTTCTCTCTGAGTCTATTTATTCTATTCTTTTCTCATTGTAAAGGGTTCTTGGTTCTACTTCTATTTTTTCCTATTTTTGTAGAAGAACCCTGTGACTGCTCTGTTGTGAGCATGTCCCTAAAGGATGAATATTGAATATCTTTCTGTAGAGCAAATTTCTCAGTTCTGTGTCTAATTCCAAAAAATTTAAGCTTTGAATGTAATGGGCAGGTTCATTTTCAATAGAACACACTGTAATTTTTATCTTATCCTGTTATTGTCTCTTAACTTTGTGTTTTGCTCTTGTATGTTTTAACTTGTAAGGCATTTGAAAACATACTAGTTGTAAGGCAACTATTTTAATTGATTATGAGTTCCTTTCAAGGAAAGGATTAAATCCTCATATGCAGTTACAGAGAGTAGACATTTTTGTTAAGATTTTGATGATTACAATATAAGAGTGATAGAATAGATTGTAAGACATTCTATTCAGATTGTAGGTAGTTTGTAAGGCATTCTATTGTGTTTCCTTGAGATCTTCTTGTATATTCACATTCAGACTCTTTTGCCCAATGGAATAGGAACCAGTTGGCTGTTAGTGATGCAGTTATCTTTGAGTCATTAAAAAACAAAATATCATTACCAATTCATTTCTATGTTTTAAGTTCATGCATATTGTAAAAGAATTGTATCCAGGTGATATAGTTCATCTTTGTTGATTCCTTGAAGAGAGAATCAAAAGGTTAGCCTTCCTTGAGTTCAACTCATAAAAAGAAGGATTTATGTCCTTATTTCCATTGTCATGCTATTACATTTATAAGTTCATTTGTCATATTTTGTAGCAGGTTGTTCTTAGCTGTTTACAAAATTATCTTATTGAAGTAGATTTGAGTAACACAATAGCATGACAGTGAAGAACTAATCCACTAATCAAAAGCTTACTTGGGATATAGTAACCTGTTCATAGGCAATACCCGCCTGAGTCTTGTGGAGCTCAAAGCAGAAGGAGGATCTTATCCAATCCTCATCAATTAGGCTTTTCTTGCAAACTTGGAGCCCCTTTTTATCTGAGAATCAAGTCCATATTTTGCCAAGTTTGATCCCACAAGAAAAATCCCTAACAGAACCAATTGTGATTCATTGTGACAATACAAGAACAATCAATATGTCAAAAATCATTTTATGCATTCAAAAACCAAACATATTTCAATCAAGTATCATTATCTAAGAGATAAAGTTGTAGAAAAGGAAGTCAGAGTTGGATATGTCAGTACAAAGCAGTAATTAGCAGATATATTCACTAAAACTTTGCCTAAAGATACCTTTGATTATCTAAGAGGTATGCTTGGGGTGAAAACCCCTCCTTTCAAGAATTATATGATGCAAGAATATCAGTCCAATAGCTATCAGAGCTTTATTCTTCATTGGACTTGATGCCTAGATGCACTCCTTAGGGAGAGTGATCGCAAGACATAACAACACTTATCTGGGTGATTTGGTACCTGTTTGTAGGCATGAAGATTTGAAAAAGTTACACCTTAAAGCGGTGGGATATTTAAAATAAAAATTTACCCTTTTTCATTGATGTTAAAGGGAAAGAAATATAGGAAAAACCCTTACTGGTTCATGGGGAGTTGTGTAGAGGATATTGAGATAGTTGTTGGATTGATGGTTTTTCTCATATAATGCCATCAATGCCAAGGGGGGATATTATTGGAATTATTTCTTGACATGTGTTGTCATTGATGTCAACATATGTTTTAGAAGATTGTTTGTATCTGATGTCGCAATAAAATGGTTAAGACAAGAACAAGCATAATCATCATGGTTGTGTGGACTATGTATGTCATGCCTGACTCTACGAGCTTGGATTTATATTTCAGATGGAGTTTAGATTTTATATCTAAGATTTCATGCAATAATATAATTAGGAGTGTAATACCCTCCCATTTTTGACATTAAGTTATCATCAAGGAGGTTAAAGAATTAAGCTATATCGATAAGAAATTAACAAATGGTATAAATGATTAATGTCTACTTACTATGGGATTCTAGATAAAATACAAATTAACTCTATTAAAAATATATATAAGTCCAATGTTTCATAGTGAAAATTTATTGTGGAAAAACATGTTACTAATAGTGTAATTTATTTTTAATAATCATGAGGTATCAGTGAATAACACATAAAAGATGATGTGTTAGGAATACAGGTAATTGTGATAAATATTATAAATATATAGAGTGTTTATGTAGATGTTAATGTAAAGATTGTATAGTGTAGTAAAATGAGTAAAAAAAAAATGGAAACATTATTATATGCTGGAGTTGTCTTACTTGGAAGATCAGAAAACTTGATCTTATTTATGTAGCTCATTTGGAAATACTTTATTGGGAGACATTGTTAAGGTTAGGAAATAAGTTATTTCTGTTGTAAAATGGATTGGAAGTATGAATAGTGTTTTCGTTCTTTATGTTCAGGACTCTTGCCACAGTATATATGAAATGATTATTGTATTTATAAAACACTTTTCTAATAGATTCTTTTTAATATTATGAGATGAAAGTTCTATTGTAAATGGTAGAATCCATGATTGTCGAATTGTCCATGATGTTAATGTTATTATTGCTGTTACAAATTTTACTATTTTTCTTTTGCTGTACCTTATATACATCAGTTTTAATTGCGTAATTATGTTTGAATCTCCTGCTCTATTTTGGGAATAGTAATGAGGGAAGCCTAATTAGTAATTATTGATAATTTGATACTCATTCCTCCATATTGAAACAGAAACCTTATGTTTCCCCTTGGAAAAGTGCTCATCGTTTAAGGGGAGGTGCTTGCCTTCCACAAACTGATTATTGATTCTCTAGCATCCATAGTTTGAGAAATTTTAGAGGAACTAGTTGCGGCCCTATAATCATTATTGTATTGACCTTCTAATTTGGATCTAATGGTAATAGCAAAATCGGCCAATGGCACAAATTAGTGAGCCACATCCTCTGTAATGCCAGTAAATGAACATTAAATGGAACCATCTACTACAAGTCAGTTTTGATTTGAAAGGAACTGACCACTCACATCCTCAAAGGACGTTCATGGACTGATTACAGATGAATGGAGTCAAAGATGAAGGAAAGGGTTTGATAGTGCAAAGGTATGGCAGGCCTGCTAACTGCTACGCATGCAGAGAAAGCAGTTTTGAAAATGTCACTGACAATTAGAAGAGGATAGATCGACATATGCAGATGGGAGAGAAGCCACTAATCCATGAAAATTGGAAAGCTCATTTGGATAGGATATTAAATTCACAAGAGAGGACGACGGTCTTCTGAAAAGCACTAAATTCTGCAGTAACCAATGTCTCAAAAAGATGTAGTCTCATGGACTGCAGTTATTACAGGGTATGGGTGGCATGGTCGTGGTGGGGAGGCCTTTATTTTTTAGGGAGAAGTTTAAGATATGACATTTTTTGGTGTACAATTGAGGGGTGGGCATACGACCCCTGTGTCAAGGCATGGGAGACTGTCGCATTCCTAAAAACTTGTTTGGTATGAACCTGTAGTTGGGAGTATTGTGGGGGATTTGTCAGTTTGGGGGGGGGGGGGGGTACGCTATCTTCAGCCACAAGCATTACACATCTCAATATAAAAAATAGAGACTATTTTTCAAGTGTTGCTGCGATGTCTAATTGGAAGGGAGATCTCATTTTTGCCATACCATCCCATGCTGTCAATGAATGGGACGATGCTTTTGTTCAATCTATGGAGACGCCAGATGGAGAACCAGAATACCATGAACATGCTGAAACACTTGTGAAATAGGTCAAAATTTTGTTAAAAGAAATGCAGAATGGAAATGGCGATCTAATCGAGTGGCTTGAGATGGTTGACGCACTACAATGCCGTGGAATAGATCGATATTTTAAGGCTGAGTTTAAAGAAGCTGTTGATTACATTTACTGCTATTCTGTCTCCAATTTGTTCATTGCCATACAACTCTATTGTGGGAGGAAGAGGAGCAGAAGGATATACATCCAGAGGCAGAGGGGTCATCATCGTCATTGTTTTGCTATCTTCTTAGTCATCTTCCGGGTGAACCAAACAGGTCATCCCATATTTCGAAAATCATTTTCAGAATTTGTATCTTCCAGAATTGACTATATTTGGCATTTGGTATTCCATGGTCCAAATGGGCCCTAAGGAGGGATAGGTTCAGAACCTTTGACCGGTAGCTGCAAAACCAAAAAAATGGAAGATGTTGATACGTATGATGGATTTGTTGTAACCAGCAGCAAAAGTGACGCCCATGGCAATGCTATTCAGATTCTTGAACTCTGTCAACTGTTGAGAGGTCTTTACCAAATGCGTGTCAAGGAGTTAGGGAAATACTTTGGTCACTAGGTAAGTACGTCACCTACCTCTAAAGGATTTCATTTTGCATTCATGATCATTAGTATTAGGGATTACACTCTCAGGAAAATGAAAGATTTAAAGAGTTATATTATTTTTTTTACAGTATTATCATAATCAATAGAAATATAAAGGGGATCACCTTATAATGATTTAGAATGATATATTGTAATCATTATTAATCTTGATCACCATTAAAATAATATATTAAATATTAAAACTTTGATTAAAGATACATAGTTGATTTATTATGCTTTAGAACGTCAAGTTAAAATATAGAGACTGGAATTAATTTATTACAATTTAGCTAGATTTGAAGAGAGCTAGAATTGATTTGGGTATTTGGATAGAATTTCTAAATTTATATTAAATAAATTAGCTATTATTGTGGTCTTTTAAGATTGTTATATTTTTGAAGAATTATTGGATAAATTAGCATTTGTATTGGTATTATTAGTTAATTTTAATATCCTTCTAGAGAATTAATTAACCTCATTTTGGAAACTAGAAGCTTAGTTTAAAAAGAATTTGGTTCATATAGACATAGATCCTAATGAGAGAGGATTTATAAAGAGATAATCATTGACTATTAAATTAAGATTATTGGTTGGAATTAAATACTTATTTTATTAGGACTTTATCAAAATTATTTATGCTGGAATTTAGAACATTGATTTAATTTAGAAGGTTTAAAATAGGAATTGGTTGATTGAATGAATTGTTTTGCTTAATTCTATTCAGTAAAGGATAAATATTTTTTTAATGAGGAGATGTGTGCAAGAGAACACATGTTAAGGGTAAAGGGTACTCTATATGATATGTTATCCATTAACATCGAGTGTTTAGGTGAAAGTCTAGTGACGATATGATATCTAGTCCAAAGGAGATTAGAGAAGTAACCACAAAGCTGATAGTGTGAAAATTTGACAACTAGAGTAACAAGTAGTGGAGCTTTAATTACAGTTGAAAGCCTTAGTTATTTATAAACTGTTAAGTTTCGTATAAAGTTGATTGAAATTAGCTTGTGTTAACCTTAAGACATTATGTGTCAAATTAAAGTAATGACCTTGAGTTAAGATGCAAGACACCATTGTTAGTGTCCCTGTGATTTTTTATAGTTTTTCTAAATTGTCAGTTATGTACCTTTGTATAGGAGTTAGAATTTTAAATATATAAAAAGCTAAATTGAAGTATAATGGAAATAAGGTACGTGTGGCGATGTGACGAGTAAGGCATTTTAAGACAGATGCATGTTGGGAAGTAACTATTATATGCTTAGTTTGTAATGATGTAAAATTGTATAGAAATTTATTAATTTACTTGATTATTTGAAGATAAATGTGTTGTGAGTAAAGAAATGATTTATGTCATGTTATTTGTTCTAGGGGGTTGGGATGTTTGAATGTGGATGAATGGAAGTGTTTGATGTATGAGTTTACATTTCTCCTTTGGCTCCCCATGGTTGGTCATGGAGGAAGCTTTGATCTTGATTCTTGTGGTGTTTTACCTTCCATGGTTGGTCATGGTGAGAGCAAGCACCTTTGTGTTTTCTTTTGTCATTGGATTTGGGTTGTATGCTCTTGGCTCACTCACCCATGGGAGGGAAGAGAAACCAAGAGGGGGGTGTAGGAAAGCAAAGCAACTCCATGTGTAGAATCTCCTCCATGTGTGGGGAAGGATGAAACTTGGGTGAGTGATTTTCCCCAAGTAACCTTGCATTTAGCCCATGAGGCATTGGGGGTATAAGGAGGGAAGATTGGTCCATGTGTGGCCTTGTTACGATATTTTGTTTATTTGGGTCCATGTGTGGCCTTGTTTTCATGCAATGGTTATCTCCATCGGTTGTCCACCCACACCCCACAAAAGGAGTTCTAGGAACTTCTTAGTTTACACCCTTGAGGGAATTTGGGCTGTTATTTATGTTATCTTGAGAGTGTTTGGTGTGTGAGTATGTGTATCCCATGTTAGGGTCATTTGATGACCCCTCGAGCCATGTTGTAAATCTTGGATCTCATGATGTCACCCTTGGGTATTAGGGTAGGTACGTGTGTCTTTTTATGTGTCCTTGTTTTTTTTTGAAAGAGTTAAATTAGTGGTATGAGATCCAAGTACCGAACTATGAAGACTCTATGCGTGACGTAGGCAAGGCCATATGGAGATGAGCCCTCGAGTCTCTAGGTCTAGCCCTTAGGTCTTCTTTTTCCTTTCTATATATGTAAACTTTCTTTGATAAAATTAATGGAAAGGATTGTTTAATGATCAAGTATATTGGATAGTAAATTTGATGTTGATGACTGAGAAATGCCACATTTATTGCACCTCATGATTGATGTTATGTAGTAGTAATGGTACATACATAGAGGGTAACTTAAAATTTGAATTTTATCCATTAAACATGTTGTATTAATGAAGCACTTATGATTCTCTAAGATGTTGTATGATCTAGTTAATTATAAATCTTGTGATAAAAAAAAAAGATTGTTGCGATTTTCTTGCCAAAGTTTGGGCATGACAAGGAGAATAAGTACAATAATTTTAGTAGAAAATGGTCGCAGAAACAAAAACAAAGGTTTGTGGTAGAGTTAGTCTCTGAATTTATGTTTTTACTTGGATGCGAGATGGATTCATGTTATGTACATTCACAATATGATAGAAGACTCATTAAAGAATAATTTACCTTATTCCTTGATCAGTCTTGGTGATGTCAGTTGTGGCGTGTGACCTTGCAAGGTCTTATTTGGTGCTGACCTATGGGATGTGACATGTTCTACCTTGTGCAAAGATAATTTGTGGATTATGGAGTATGATGGCGGACTGATGTTTGTTATTTTCTTTTCCAAGGTCCCATGTGTATCTGGACAAGAGTTTATGTAATCATTTTTATTAAGAAAGTCCAATTTTGTGCTGACCTAATAAATCATTTGTATCTTGTATAAAGGAGTGAAATAAGTGATGCTAATGGTGTGTTGTTGAAAATGTGTGGATGAAATAGTGTAGATGCGAAGACTACTGGATGTAGAGCAGGCATTGTGATTATTGTACTTCATTGGAACTATTTTAGCAAAGAAGTTGCCATTAGTCAATTTATTATCTGTTATTAGTATATTTATATCCTTACATTTGGACAGTGGTTCCAAAAAGTGGGTGTAACCTTCAGAAGGTGGATTTAACCTTCACCTCGAGAAAGTTTCTCTGAGCGAAGAAAAGCCCATCTTATCAACTCCTAATAGGGTTGCCAACTCAAATAAAAGAGTCTATCCTTTAACAGGGACTTTGTACTGATTGTACTTATCTACTCCTAACATGCCAAGATCTTGTAACTGAGATACTTAATTACTAGTGCATTATATTGTGGGTTTCATACCCACCGTGGTTTTTCCCTTAACAAGGTAATTCTTGGTAATCTGATTTGTGTTACTTTTGAGGTTTCAAATTTTCATTTAATGTTTTGATGTGAAAGGATAAATTTTATTATTAAGGACATACAACTGATTCACCCCCTAGTCATATCTAACACATACTTATGACCATCAAGAATAATAGATCATTTTTTATCAACCAAAAAACTTGAATTGGAATAAGTCTTTAATGTCTCCATTATTTGATCAGTTAGAAAAGACACTTAAGCTTGTGAGACTAATTCAACTCTACAGTAATGATGATTGTAGGAAGTTTACCAGTCTAAAGCTACAAGAACTACAACAGTCTATCTTCCCCAAGTGCTACAAAATCAGTTAGTAGACATATAATCATATTTATAACATCTAATCATAATTTTATAACATTTAACTCCATAAATTGTCATATAACCATATTATAGATTATACATGTTTCTAATAATGTAAAAAAATAAAGTCTTCAACATCAAGGATATGTCTTAAACAATTGAAAGAGTCTAAAATAGAGTCATAAAACCATATAAAAAGATTTTTAAAATCGCCCCATCAATCATTAATACTTATTTTTGTATCTCATTTACTTCATTTATTGGGTATTAGTCTTGGTTGGTGTAAATTAAGTATCTAGAGGGATGAGTGACACACACACACACACACAGAACTATAACCGATTGAATATCTGGATGAACTGAAGAAACAGTGATTAGAGATCACTGAGCTACTTAAGTGATATGTAAGATGATTAAATCAATCAATATATTGCCATTAATGTCAACTAGTTTTGACAGTACTTATCATGACAGTTATAAACATCTGAACATCTGTTGAAGGAAGAAAAGATGAAGAATTGAGATATCTACATGAGAAAAAGATGGATATGACAGATAAGGATAAGGTAAACATTGGGTAACTTGTTGATGAGTCTATGGATTTATATTGTTGACTTGAGCATGTTACATTAATCTATTATGAAGAAGAGATTTGAAATTAAACAAGTCAATGTGGTCAGTAATTGAAGATTTTTGTATACACCGAGCCAATGCAGTGTATACCGAGTTACAGTAATAACTGAGCTAGTTATCACTGATGCATTTCTATATTAACCGAGTATGGATGGAAACATTAAATGCTAAGAACAACCAACTAAATTTGATGAGCTGAAAATTGTTATGATTTCAAGATTAATGATAAAGTAAGTTATGAGATCCACAACTGAAAAAATTTAGAGATGATCTAAAGGATGAGATTATAAAGTGTTATGGACACATCTATCGAGGAAGGTTTAAGCGACAAAATGGATGAAGGAGATTCAGAGGAAACATATGATGGCTGATATGAAAATAATTTACTTGTATATTTAAGAGATATGAGTTTCATTGTTGAAACATGCCGAACAAAAGAAGACTACAGAGATTTCACGCGAATATTGTATTCATGCATTCCTAATCAAATTGGTTATTGAAATAACTAAGCTGCAGACATTACCAAGCATCAGAGAACTATTTATCAAGTGAAAGTAAGTTGATAAATATTGAAAAAGTGAATTGATTAATGATTAGAGGATTTTATGAGCATAGCATAGATCTAAATATTTTCAATTGAGTTGTATTTGAATCAGATCAGTACTGTATCATTTTAGCCATTGATTCAGAAAATCTCTTAACCGAGTGAAATTAACAATCTTATTGTACTATCCTATGACATTCATTGAATGCAAAGTGTTATCTTGTTGACCCCATAGTGAATTCTAGTCAAACGTTAACTGTTAGTGATAAATCCTCTAACTAGGTCACACCTAATAGTGTGCATTGTAATAGGGTTGGCTCTTTACCGAGATCACTTCAGAAGAGTGAATTATTTTGGGTTACCGGTCCTAGGTGGTTTTTCCCTCAGTAGGGGTTCCACGTTAAATCATTGTGTTTGTGTTATTTGTTATGATTGCTTTTCTATCACACTTTACATACTGCATTGTTGATTTAGTCGGTAATCACAGTTTGGATAACTACTGGTATTTGGTAAAGCTAATAGACATATTGATATTTTATGTTATCGAGCTGCATAAATTGTTGAAATTTTTTTGTAAGGTACATCTGTATGTTTGGGACTATAGGATAACTGATCTAATTGATTCACCCCTCCTCTCAGTTATTCTAACAAGAGAGAGAGAGAGAGAGAGAGAGAGAGAGAGAGAGTTCATTTATTGGGTATTAATATTGGTTGTTGTAAACTAAGTATCTATAGGGATGAGTGACACACACACACACACACACACACACACACAGAGAGAGAGAGAGAGAGAGGTTCATCTTGAATCCCATTTACTTCATTTTGTATCTTATTTAATTTATTTAATGTATAATAGTATTGGTTGGTGTATATTAAGTGTATATATATAAATAGAGAGAGAGAGAGAGATGAGTGAAATTCACAGATCTCTCAACAACAACACATTTTTTTGTTTGACTAAATGTCTCTAATAGTTTGGAGTGGGCAAGATTGTTGGACACACACACACATACATAATTATACACATACATACACATACATACATACATATACATGTACATGTACATACATACATATTTGTGTGGATGACTTTTTGTTAAACAAACATGTATGGGTTAAACCAAGATTGCACTTTTTTACTCTAAAAACTTGATCACATATTCTTTATTAAAACCACACACAAGGTTTTATGCATACACATTAAGGCTTGTTATTAGGCTTGGATGGAAATCCCAAGGCTTGGGAGCTTCATTTACCTCTTTTTGGCATGGTTTTTCCTTCCAACATGGTTTCTCAACTTCATCATTCTTAGGTTCACACATTATGAAATGGGTATATGTAAAATTACCACCAAAATTTCACACATCTCTCAAGCTTTCTAATAGTATAACTTTTTTTAGATTTGAACAACATTAACATATTAATCTTTAATTTCTTTTACCAATGTCTCTAGACTTCTCAAAGACATACATGTACTATGTTTTTATTAACTTTTTACCTACTTTTCCCAACTTGAAATAAATTATGTATTATTATCCTGCACTTCATTCTTGATAATGTAAAAAAAATCAATTTTCAATTAGTTTGGTGCAATTTGTTTGATGCATGTGAACAAGTATTTAGGTTTCAGGATGCTCCCACTTTGAAAAATCATATAAAAAATACAACAAAAAACTACAAAAAATACACAACTTCTATTACCTGCTCTTAACTATCTTTCTACAAAAGGGTTTTTCAAAATACTAAATGCACCGTTATCTTTTTTGAAGAGCACGTTAGACATTATGTTATATTTTTCTAAAAAAATAAATAGTTTTTGGTGTTCAAAGGATTTGACCCTCTCAGTCTTATCCATTTTTGAAAAACTTTATTAGTTTAGAAACTAGATTTAAGGTACCACAATTCATGTTCTTTTGGTATCTTCAAATTTTGAGAACCCTATTCTCAAATTGCTCCTCTAAGTTCAAGTTTAGTTGATTTCAAATTTTTTTTGCCACTTATAGCCCCCTTCTTATTCACCATTTTGGTGCAGTTCCCTAAATTTCATGATGGCATCCTTGATCAAATATTTCTAAAGTCAACATCAACATCTTCATGAGGGTTTCAACATAAAGAAGACTTGTGAAGGTATAAACAACTTTATTTTTAGATGTAATCTCTACTACATAACAACACACTTTAATTTCTAGTTTAATTTATTTCAATTTTAAGGTTGATTTCTAAAATACGGTTTGACATAGGGAAACCCCCATTAACCCAAAAAATTCTCTCTTTCTTTTTATAGGTAGAAAATTTGAGACACACTAATCAAGGTTTTGATCAAGAACCTAAAGACCTACAAAACCTCCTTTTTTAGATCCTAAAACTTTGGGATATTGGTTTCCTGACTAACAGAGTATAGAACTTTGCTACCCCACTCACTAATGTCCTTCATATTTTCCCCTAGATTTTGATAATAGGTCCCTCCCTATCCATATTCACCAAATCTATTGCTAAATTCTATATATTTTATTTTTGATATGTTGTACATGCTTAAAACTATTAGTTTACCCAACTTTTCCCTAGCTCTTTCATTCCTTATTCATAAATACATGATCATTTTCAACTCTTAGTAAAGGAACATTGAGTCCACTTTGTGCCCACACATCTTGATCCAAGTAGATCATTCTCCTTCAAATATAAAAAGTGAAATAGGCCTAAGATTCCTAATTTGCATGCATAGACTAGAAAACCCTATTTAACACCATTACATTTTGGTGAACTCAATGCATCTTGCAACTATCTTGCTTCTAATTTACATGTCTAGTTTTGATTAATATGCATCTATTTAAACATTAAATGCATTTAGAGATCCTTTTTACTTTAAATTTATAATTATATTTTATTTTATGCAATTGTTTTTTGTTCTTGACCCCCATTTAATGCCCTGCCAAGGAACCCAAAAGAAACTAACCTAGAACATGATACTAAGTTTAGGTGAATATTTTTTTTTTCTAAAGTTTACAATTAAGATATACAATCACATGAAAGCATTAACCATTAACTCACATAACACACATTGAAAACACAGGTTACAAATCTAATGGGTCCCATGACGTAGTATTACTTTCTAACATAACTCATTAAATAACATCAAAAAATGATTCCACAAATTAGAAACAACAATTACATCAAAATGATTACATCTCATGAATAATCATAAAACCTAATAAACATACATCCACTACACATGTCGCAGCGTATGCAGTAATCACTCTAACAACTAAATTACAATATCTAGATTAGGTATCACATGTGATACCCTAATACAAGATTTACATAAAAGAATTAAAAACAAAAGAACATCAATGAAGAAACAACATCAGGAATCCAACTGCTAGACACCATCAAGCACCGGTACTAGGACGTCGAATCTCACATGGTAAAGAATCACTACCACCCATCCATGTAGAACCACAAAGGTCTACCCCACCATGCTGAGGAGATAACATTGGACCCCAATCGAATAATCAAGTCAAATCAGGACATACCACTAGGAAAGGAATCCTGATAGCTTACTAACTCAAGGTCAACAAAAGTAGTGAAAGGTATGACTCACTAATCCAGAGGCAACCGACCATGTAGGATAACTAGACTATGTGTAGGAAGGTGTCATCATGTACGTCTAACCCTTGAGTCTTGTCCTAGTAATCTCTCTGGATCCCAGCACTCAAGTTACCATACATGGAATCAATGTCTTCTCGTATAGACGAAGCCATTAACTATGCTAGACACACACCTCTCAAGGTGGCAAGCATCTTCTCCATTCCCACCTTAGTCTGTACTAGCACTAAAGCATGGGCGAGGAACTTATCTTATTAGGTTCATTTATTTCCCCTTAATTTATTAAGTTATCACTTGATTATAGATACTTACAATAAGTGATCCTGGCAGCCACTTGCGGGCCCCGACGCTTATTGCAAGCCACCTCCTAACACATATCTAGGTAAACTACCCTAGGCTCAAAGATCTCTCCTAGATCAAATCATAGATAAAACAGATAGTCTCACATCCAGAATAATCATAGAAACCAGGATTAACTACATAAACATAATCACTGAATTCACATAATACAACAAGAGCCTATAAGGTCATCTGGAACATAAATAGATCACACTCACACCAAACATGATAAACAACATAAATAACAGATAATTCCCAAGCCTTTGTCTCTCCTAGGTCATCTAGATCCCATAACACTGACAAACCCAACATACAGGAAAGATAAAAACCATATTGTGAAAAAAATAGCCAATTTCAGTATAAAATAATGCATGTACAAATGAGAAGATAAATCATACGTTTACAGCATTGAGTAAAAGTCCAATTTGACCATAATAAAGCAACACATAATATTCTTTACATTTAAGCCAATATTGAATAGATAATCATAATTTATTCAATTGACTAAACCTAATTAGTTGCCCATGGAACACAAGGTCTAACCACACTGATTATTTACCAATAAAGCAATATTTATTTAAATAAATAATAAATAAAATAATTTTTTTTAAAATTATTAAATACTATTAAACCTTCAAGTTTAATTTTCACAAAATAAGATTCATTAATAAAATTTATTAAACTAATTAACAAATTCATTATTAACAAATTAAAATTAATTAATTAATTAATAATGAATTATTAATAAATTAAAATTATTAAATTTATTAAAATAAAAATTTAATAAAACTTTTTGATAAAACATATTTTATAAAATAAGATTTTTATAAAACATATTTTATAAAATAAAAGTTAATATAAAAATCGCATTTAACAAAAAACAAATTAAAACAAATCAAAAGTGGGGGGTCCTCTGTGGGGACCGCGCCCACTGGCGGTCTGACCGCACGACACCTCGTGCCGTGGGTAGAGCCAGGCTCTGTCGACGTTATGTGGTACCGTCGGCAGGCGGCCACAGTTGCTAAGAAGGTCGGGGTACGGGGTTGGGACCCGTGCCCTCCTTTTTTTTAATAATTATTTAAAAATAAAAAAAAACATACAAAACGCCCTTATTCAAAAGTTTTTTTTTGATAAATATATATATTTTTTATAATATTTATAAGCACATATTTCGAGAAAAGTTAGTCTTCAACAATGAATTAATTTTAAAAATACTTTGCTTGATATATATATATTTTTTAACCAAGCACTTTAGCACAAATTTTCTTAAAGGCAAAAGCATCAATATTTTTTTAAAAAAAAAAAAAAATAGTTTCGGGATTCTAAAAGGAATATTCTTTTCCAATGGCTTTTTTTTCCAGAAATGGAAAAACACTCAAGCTTGGAAAATTTTCCAGAATAGGAAATTTTTGCATGAATTTCATTTTTGTCCTATTCTATTTGTTGATCATTTTGTATTCTAATGCAATACATATTTTGGTAAAACTTTCCACAAAGCATGCTATTTTTTTTTAAATGGTGTAATATTTTCTTACTGTCATTTTTCACAAGGAGGGTATTTTTTTTGCCCAGAATTCATTTTTTTTCAACCAAAATCATTTTTCAACCACAACCCAATAGAATCTGAAAGCAAACTACATCCTCCCCCCCGTAGGATTAGGCTTGCTCCTGGAAGCCTGGAACAAGTAGGGACATAAATCCCATAAATCTAACTGCACTGAAAGAAACTAAACCGAAGATCACTGAGAAGGTCCCATTGGACCCTTCCCTACCTTTGGGTTTGAACACCGAGGATTGTTCCCAACTGCAAAGTCCCTATGAGCTCTACTTGCATCTCCAACTGTAGGCTCAGAAGCTACCGGCTTCTATCCTACAAATTGAGGACAATCGTATGACTTATGACCTTGTTGGCCATAAGTGAAGCAATCCCCCTTGAACACTCTCCTCACTACAGGAACACTAGATTGCTGGAAGCTACCTCTGTTGGCACTCTACTAAGCACTCTGAGTAGGCTGAACAAAAGAATGATCCCTACTCTGCTGACCACTACAGAAGTTCTTGGTCTGAGAACCATCGCTCTGAGTAGAAGGAAGTGGAAGTGACTTAACCTGCTGCTGGTTCTAGTTACCTTTGTAGAAGTTTGAAGACTTCTTGAAGTTCCCATTACCCTGAGACTGGTTCCCTCTAAAACCTGATCTTGAAGGTCCACCTACTGAAAAACCTAAATGTTGATCATGTCCTAAGACTATATTAGCCTCCTTAAGTGTAGCCTTAACAACCGCTTCCCTAAGGGTCTTAGGCTCAAAGAGTAAAACCTCTCCAATAATACGTGCATTTAGCCCCCTAACAAAATGTTGTACCAGTAAGGTTGTATCATGACCAAATCCAGCGTACTACTTGAGCTCAAAGAATTTGCACTCGTATTCACTCACCATCATAGTCAGTTGTTTCAAATTATGAAACTCATCGGCCCTCTATTTCCTCCATTGATCAGATAAGAAACGTTCTTGAAAATGTTCCAAGAACAATTCCCATGTAACTATGTCCAGCTAAAGACCCAGCTTCTCTTCCTCAATTTTCCACCATACTGCTACAAAATCTATGAGCTAAGTCACAACATATCTAGCTTTGGTGTTGCTGCTAAATGGGTGCATGGTGAAACTTCACTCCAAGGTGATTAACCATGTCTCAGCCTCAAGTCTTGTACCCTTCCCATCAAAGGGAATAGGCCATCCCCTCATAAGGTCCCGCATATGGTTTGCTGCTACCACTGAAGGATCCATAGTAAATTTCCTCTTAAGAGGACTCCTGGATCTTTCCCTCTCTCTCTCTCTCTCTCTCTCTCTCTCTCCTTCATTCCTCTGGGAATGATGTGAACCTTCCTGATTTGCTCTATCCTGATCAGGACCGAGACGAGCAAAGATTGCCTGCAAGAGCTATCTCATATCAAGATCATCCTGACAATCCTCTCTTTGCTCACCCCTAGACTGCTGGTGATGACTCTCCTGACTAATACTTGTGGAGGGGCTAGGTTGCCTTCCCCTACCATGTCCTCCAGACCTACCTCTACCCCGGCCTCTGGCTACTCTAGTTACAGGCATGATTCCTGCAACATGAAGAAACCAGCAAACACTCACAACATAGATCAAAACATAAACTAAGACAAGATGATCATAAAGCAATAGTCTAAAAATAGATATGTTATATGTCTAAGTTTTGTTTTCTAGTTTAATCTACACACAAAACCTAAAGAGTGTACATACCCAGAGTTCCCAGTGTAGAAACTCCACTCTGATACCAAATGTAACACCCCGCCAGGGAACCCAAAAGAAACTAACCTAGAACATGATATTAAGTTTAGGTGAATATTTTTTTTTCTAAAGTTTACAATTAAGATATACAATCACATGCAAGCATTAACCATTAACTCACATAACATACATTGAAAACATAGGCTACAAATCTAATGGGTCCCATGACGTAGTATTACTTTCTAACATAACTCATTAAATAACATCAACAAATGATTCCAAAAATTAAATACAACAATTACATCAAAATGATTACATCTCATGAATAATCATAAATCCTAATAAACATACATCCACTGCACATGTCGCAGGGTATGCAGTAATCACTCTAACAACTAAATTACAATATCCAGATTAGGTATCACATGAGATACCCTAATACAAGATTTACATAAAAGAATAAAAATACAAAGAACATCAATGAAGAAACAACATCAGGAATCCAACTGCTAGACACCATCAAGCACCAGCACTAGGACGTCAAATCTCAAATGGTAAAGAATCACTACCACCCGTTTGTGTAGAACCACAAAGGTCTACCCCACCGTGCTGAGGAGATAACATTGGACCCCAATCGGATAATCAAGTCAAATCAGAACATACCACTAGGAAAGGAATCCTGATAGCTTACTAACTCAAGGTCAACAAAAGTAGTGAAAGGTATGAATCACTAATCTAGAGGCAACTGACCATGTAGGATAACTAGACTATGTGTAGGAAGGTGTCATCATGTACGTCTAACCCTTGAGTCTTGTTCTAGTAATCTCTTTGGATCCCAACACTCAAGTGACCATACACAGAATCAATGTCTTCTCATACAGACGAAGCCATTAACTATGCTAGACACACACCTCTCAAGGCGGCAAGCATCTTCTCCATTCTCACCTTAGTCTGTACTAGCACTAAAGCATGGGTGAGGAACTTATCTTATTAAGTTCATTTATTTCCCCTTAATTTATTAAGTTATCACTTGATTACAGATACTTACAATAAGTGATCTTGGCAGCCACTTGTGGGCCCCGGTGCTTATTGCAAGCCACCTCCTAACACATATCTAGGTAAACTACCCTAGGCTCAAAGATCTCTCCTAGATCAAATCATAGATAAAATAGATAGTCTCACATCCAGAATAATCATAGAAACCAGGATTGACTACATAAACATAATCATTGAACTCACATAATACAACAAGAGCCTATAAGGTCATCTAGAACATAAATAGATCACACTCATGCCAAACATGATAAACAACATGAATAACAGATAATTCACAAGCCTCTGTCTCTCCTAGGTCATCTAGATCCCATAACACTGACAAACCCAACATACAGGAAAGATAAAAACCATATTGTGGAAAAAACAACCAATTTCAGTATAAAATAATGCATGTACAAATGAGAAGATAAATTATACGTTTACAACATTGAGTAAAAGTCCAATTTGACCATAATAAAGCAACACATAATATTCTTTACATTTAAGTCAATATTGAATAGACAATCATAATTTATTCAATTGACTAAACCTAATTAGTTGCCCATGGAACACAAGGTCTAACCACACTGATTGTTTTCCAATAAAGCAATATTTATTTAAAATAAATAATTAAAAAAAAAAAAAAAATTTAATTATTAAATACTATTAAACCTTCAAGTTTAATTTTCACAAAATAAGATTCGTTAATAAAATTTATTAAACTAATTAACAAATTCATTATTAACAAATTAAAATTATTTAATTAATTAATAATGAATTATTAATAAATTAAAATTATTAAATTTATTAAAATAAAAATTTAATAAAACTTTTTGATAAAACATATTTTATAAAATAAGATTTTTATAAAACATATTTTATAAAATAAAAGTTAATATAAAAATTGCATTTAACAAAAAACAAATTAAAACAAATCAAAAGTGGGGGGCCCTTTGTGGGGACCGCACCCATTGGCGGTCTGACCGCACGGCACCTCGTGCCGTCGGCAAAGCCGGGCTTTGTCGATGGTACATGGTACCAACCGTAGGCGGCCATGGTCACCAAGAAGGTGGGGGTATGGGGTTGGGACCCGTGCCCTCCTTTTTCTTTTATATTATTTAAAAAAAAAAAAACATACAAAATGCCCTTATTCAAAAGTTTTTTTTTAATAAATATATATATATTTTATAATATTTATAAGCACATATTTTGAGAAAAGTCAGTCTTCAACAATGAATTAATTTTAAAAATACTTTGATTGATATATATATATATATATATATATATATATATATATATATATATATATATATATATATATATATATATATATATATATATATATATATATATATATATATATATATATATATATATATATATATATATATATATATATATATATTTTAACCAAGCACTTTAGCACAAATTTTCTTAAAGGCAAAAGCATCAATATTTTTTTTTTTTAAAAACAAACAGTTTCGGGATTCTAAAAGGAATATTCTTTTCCAATGGCTTTTTTTTCCAGAAACAGAAAAACACAGGCTTGGAAAAATTTTTAGAATAGGAAATTTTTGCATGAATTTCATTTTTGTCCTATTCTATTTGTTGATTATGTTGTATTCTAATGCAATACATATTTTGGTAAAACTTTCCACAAAGCATGCTATTTTTTTTAACTGGTGTAATATTTTCTTACTATCATTTTTCACAGGGAGGGTATTTTTTTTGCCCAGAATTCATTTTTTTCAACCAATATCATTTTTCAACCACAACCCAATTATTTATTTTATCTACTCAATAGTTTGGATTATAGCCAATTAAATTTTTCATTTTCTAGGTGTTCTAGAATGAATTTTCTCTCAAAATTTTGCCAACATTTCCCTACTATGCCAAGTAATTATAAAAACATGAAAATACATTTCTAAGAGTTTTCTTAACCCTAAAATTGAAAGCATATCCAGAAAATAGATCTAACTTTTATTATCAAACAGGCATAGCAAGATAAATAGATTCTACAAGAATAAATACTAGAAAATTCATCAAAACCCTACCTCAATTTCAATGCTATAAATTTGATGTAGATTTGCCTGTAGGTTGTTGAATCTCCCAATTTTGAAAATGTAGAAGCTCAAACCCTACAACTCTGAATCACAACCTATGCATAATCCAAATCCAGATGCACACACACTTCACCCAGAAAAATTCACACACCAAATTCTCAAGAACACAAGAAAACACAAAACATTCCAAAAATGCTCCCTCTCCCCAAAATTGAAAACTCCAACAAAATTTGGTTATCACAAATGAATGAAAACTTTCCCCAAATAGAATATCAAACCCACCTATCATGCAAACCCTAATGAGTCACCAGATAACTCCTAATCAAACTCCTCTTTATGAGTTGAGGGAAAAAGACCAATTATTAATTATAAAATATATTATTTATGCACAACTCACATAGAATTCCATTAACAAGTTACTTTATGAAATCAAATTTCACATAAATCAATAAAGCACATGTAATATAAAATTTCACATTTAAATTATTTAATAATTATAACATAATTAGATCATGCACTAATTTTTCAACAATTTAGTAAAAACAAACTAAATCATAATTTAGCACAATTAATTAATTAAATTTAAATATTCTCATATTTGATTTTTAATTAATTAATAATTATTCAATGACATGAGAACTACTCTAATCATTATTTTCCCACTATATTATAATTAAAATAACCATAGTAAACAATTAAATCAAAGCAATATTTCAGGAACATTCATGCATCATACAAACTCACAAGATGAGATCCACGAATTAGGTCAACCTGACCAAGCTCAGGCAAGGTAGTCAACCGATACTTTATCTAACAATTAGGATAAATAGGCTAAGGATTGGGTTTTGGGTCCCTCTATCATCTCCCCTCTTTACCATTGAGATGAGTATTTATGGGTACGCTCACTCCTGCCAATTCAGGGAAGATGATGCCTTGTACCTGCAAACCAGTCATCACAAAACAAAGCATGTACATACAATAAAAGACAAAAAATGGTAGGGTAGGGTCAGTTGTGTGGATCTCGACGAAGCAAGTAACTACACCTCCGCCCTCTACCATATAGGCACATAAAATAGATACATACATATGAACACCATACACATGCTAGTATGGGGTAAGTACATCATAATCCAACTGAAACATAAGCATCACATCATAATAACATTAACATCTAAATATGAGATCATAGGACATCATAACATATTCATAATCATAATTCAAATCATTAACAATCACAGAAATAATAAAATCTTCACACAACAATGTGGCCTAAAAGAGTATGGCACCGGAAATCTGAAAGCAAACTATGGGGGTACTACACCCCACATATGATATCATTGTGAAAAGAAGCTATAAAATTATGGCTTCCTTAAGTTTAAATAATAAGGTTGTAGAGCCCAAGTCAACTAACATTTTCTATGGTAATCTAGGTGAAACCTCTATGCCTACATATGAATACCTAACATTGTGGAGAACCGTTCTTCCCATACTTCTCATGATGAGGATGAATCCTTAACATGAGTATCACCTAACCAATTGGGAAAGCTTGTTAATTAAAAAAATTGAGAAATGGATGAGGTAAGACTATTTGGATAGTGATGCAATCACTACTACATTTGGGGCCAAATTTCGACAAAAGTTTTCGACAGGTAACTTTTTATTACGAATTTGGTGTTTTTTAAAAAAATAGGCCCCAATGGTGTCGGTATTCCTATGGGTGTTTAATTGACCATCAGAATTCTGATAGATTTGGGGTATAGATGAAAAAAAAATTTAAACGACCTCATCATTTTTATTTCCATTGGATAGAGAAGGAGCAGGAGAAGGAGTGAAAGCTGTGTGCAGGAGAAGGTATGTGATTTCTTCATCTTTCAAGCTTCTGACATCATATTCGAATGCATTGCATTTTATTTGGTCATGAATGCTCTCTAAAATGACTGCATTCTCCTGGTGTTGTTCCCTAGCCCGTGCTTTAACTCTATTATTTGATGTTATTGGTGCTTGTGCTTAAGAATATCCATTTTTTTGAAATGTTGGCTGTGGTTATCAAATGGACAGCCCATGAGCTTCTAGCTAGGTGCCATTTGTATATTTGATAGCTTAGGGCATCAAATGTATATTGTATCATTAATAGTTGAGACTTTGTCAAAAGGAAATAGGACAAAGAATGATTTTGATTTAGTCTCTCTATTTTGATCTCTAAGTGGCTTACAACCCTAGAGAAGTATATGTAGATTTACGGATGCAGTTGCAAGATACATAGCAGCTGATAATTCACAAGAAATCCATGCATCCAAATTGAATAGCAATTAATACAAAGAAATAGGGTCCTATAATGGCGCAATCATCCAGTCCTTGACTATCCCCTTAACCAGTGACCCTTCAAAACTGGGTTATCATGCAATCAGTGAGTGATCCTTCATTCTCCTGATCTACCCTGCATCCAAATATATTGAAAATACACAATACAATGATAACAAGTCTTTCACAATCCCTCTCCCCTCAAGGAACACTATCAACCATCTCTTCCATATAGAATTTCACTATTTTATGAGTGGATTGTGTAGGAATAGTTAACATTAAACAAGGAGAAATCTCCTCAATACATTTTGGAAACCATTGAATTCAATAATAAATGAAACCTAACACCAACACTATTTCTTGAGATGACCAATGATTATGCATTTTGATGGCAGTGTGCTAGTTCAAAAGGATAATATAAATCTGAAACAATTTTTTTTTATTTTCTCAAACTATAAATGTGGTTAAAGGGAAAATATTATGTGGAAAACCCACAAACCAAGCTAGCAAATGATTGTACATCAAATTATTCCTATATTCATTCAGTATTTCTATGCTTCAGCTACCTGAACTTTGAGATTCATCTAGAGGAATGTGTAGCTTTAAGATAGAGTTACTTCTTGGGCTTTATAATAGGGTGGAATATGATCAAGATTTGTTTAGGGTGTATCTTTGTTAGTCCCATTGTTAGGTTCTTATAATTCATGGTTTGAATCTATTATGGTTGTGTAAGGGATTTGTAGATTCTTTTTCTATCATAATTATTGGACACCATGATTGAAACAATTGGTTGTTGGCTATTGTACACATGAATCATATTTGTCAATGGTTCTTTATGTTCAAGAATTCGTTGATCAATCTTTGAGATTTATTGTCCCAGCTTTAAAAGAGTGATAAAAGATATAGTGAGTGCTATCTTTTCCAAGTGTTTTGTGGGTGCCATTATCTTCTAGGAGTAATTGTTGGAACCAAATAATGTTCTTTGCCTCTAGTAAATATTGTAAGCACAATCATCTTCTTGGTGAAGGTTTGCTTCCATCCCCACGAGGCACTATTGCATAGTTTCCATTCCCTTGTAGTATAGTGAACCTAATTTAATACAAGTGTGCACTATTTTGGGATCCATAATTTATGGCCCCTACACTGTGGTTGTTAGCCTTAGATAGGCCTACCTTTGCATATAATAAGAGGCCAACATGAAATAAACATGCAGAGGTTAGGGGGTTGTTCCCTATCCATAATTTATTATTTAAGTGCTAAGTGATGATGGGTATATCATGTAATTCATACCTACTATGTCTCTTTCTTTCTCTCCACATTTCACATTAGGAGTATATGCTATAAAATACTAATGAAATCAACTATTGGTCAAATCTAATCAAAATTGCAATATAAAGATTAAAACAGATCTTGAAGAAATATGGGAACCAATTTTGATAGATATTGTACAAACAAAGAGAATATTCTGAAGAAGAAATGCTTCAATGTGGAACAATTGAAGGATAATATTTTACTTTTATATGCACATCTGTAATGTTTTTGATATATTTATGAGATAAAAAAACCATAGAAAGAATAGCATATAGAAGAAAGTAAAGAATAATGATCATACTTTGAGATATTGTGGAAACTTAAAGGAAAGAATGCTTGGTGGGGTTATCATGCAATCGGTGAGTGATCCTTCATTCCCCTCTTCTAGTGACCCTTCAAAATCGGGTTATCATGCAATCAGTGAGTGATCCTTCATTCTTTTGGTCTGTCCTGCATCCAAACATATTGAAAATACACAATACAATGATAACAAGTCTTTCAAAATCCCCCTTCCCTCAAGGAACACTATCAACCATCCCTTCCACATAGCATTTCATTGTTGTATGAGTGGATTGTGCATGAAAAGTTAACATTAGACAAGGAGAAAACTCCTCAAAACATCTTCAAATCTATTGAATTCAATAATAAATGAAACCTAACACCAACACTATTCCTTCCATTCACTTCTACCAAGAATAAAATATTTAATCAATTCAACATTACATATAATCATTAGACAGTTACATTTCCTGACTATGTATAGGAACAATCACGACCAAAATGATCAAAACTACTTTCACCCTTGCATAAGCTATTCCAAAATTCAAGTAAAATGAGCAATTTTCTATATCAAATCATTCATATTCATAGTAACCATTTGAAGGATTATTTTGTCAATGAACCCTCTGACTATACCCCTATAACAGAGAAAAGGAAACCTCAAAATAGAGAAAGGAAACTTAGTAAAACCAGTCTATGCCACTGTTTGTGAGGTAAACTTAGTCATGACATCAAGTATCATCTCATCATAGTCTATTCACCATGTTTCAACACCCCATTCACTTTGATCTATTCAACTTACACCATTATTCTTCTCCAGGACTCAAAGGCTTGAAACAATATATGTGGTAAAAGTTCATGAAATACTAAAGAAGACCTGCTATTTGTCAGACAAATCTTCATTGTCCCCCACAAAAAACTAAGTAATAACTACTCTGCCCTTAATTTTTTTAACAATGCACCATATTAGATAAAGTAGGTTCTATCACACATGACATGAACTCTCTTCAAACTCACAATATGTTGCATACGTAGTAAAAAAACTCATGAGATTCTAAAGAAGGCCTCACTCTTAATGAGTTATAAACATGCCATTGTTTCAATTTTGCTTGCGAGTTATGATATTTTTTATAAACATGCCATTGGTTCAGTTTAGTCTATTCATTTTTGTCAAACAAATCTTCATTGTCTTCTGATTGTCTTCTTTATATAGTAGCATGTATTAATTGGCTGACAAATAAAGAAGCATTTAGACAATTAGAAGACAATGAAGATAATTTTAAATTCATTTAACACAATTTTTTTTTACAAAACTGAACCAATGGCATGTTTAAAACAAAGAAATAGAGTGATAATAATATGCTAGAAATTGTATTCTATTTAATACACGCCAAAGGACCAGCCTTAACAATTCTTAAACATACTTTATCTGATATGATGATTCTTAACAATTAAGGTTGGAGTAGACATAGTTATCACACAGTTTTTTTATGTGGTACAAGGAAGATTTGGCTGATTAAGAGTGAGGCCTTCTTTAGAATCTCATATAAATTTGGTTGATTAAGATGAGAAGAAAAACACAATTCATTAATTAAATTTTTCAATTTCATGTATTTTTTCTCCTATTTATTAGGTGCATGAGTTGAAGGTTGAATGTAAGAGTCTTATAATGTTGTGTTACCTTTGAATCTCAATTTTTTGATACTCCTATGATGATCTTTTTCAACAAGTATTTTATTCTATTGTTGTTTTTTGAATAACATATTGAGCAAATACAAAACTGTGTACTTTTACAGGACAGTGAACACAAAATTGAAGCATCAAACAAGACTTGATCAAGTTCCAGGTGGAACGTGCACTCAAATAGTAAGTAATGTAGAATAACAAAATAAGTAATCTATCATGTCTAAATTTTGTTATTTTATGAGATTATATCCATGTTCTATATTCACAGACTGGTTCAAAATTGAAATTTACAATTTGATAAAAGTACTGATGGGTGTTGTTCCCTGCACCTGTAGTGCCTCTCCAACTCTATCATTACAAGGAGGTAATAGAGCCTCAAACTTTGGATTGCAAGTACGATGAGGTGAGTATACTTGATGTTAAATACTATTTCATCTAACAAATAATATGCTGCAATAAATGAAATACTATGATGTTGTATCATGTTATTCATCTTTTAGAATAGTATATTCATGATAATGTTTTATTGATTAAATATATTAGTTATTTATGTTCAAAAAATTGGATTAGTAGGTTAGGATGATTGCCACATATTTCTTAGACATTGAGTCTTATATGCCACTGTGAATTTTAAGAAGATTTAAATAGACATATGCTCATATTAGTAGAAATAATTTATTTAAATGTTTCAAGTTAATGCAATATTGTATGATTATATGTTGTGTATGATGTATCGCATCTTGCTATGCATTTTGCCAATTGGTGCTGGTACAAAATGAGATAGAGCCATAGTCACTTGCTTGCGAGATCTACATGGTGTCCCGTTATCCTTCACTGAGACTGTCTATGTTTATGTGCTTTGGCTATATACTCTATGTGCTAATTTGAATAGGTACTAGACACATTCCACCTGAGCTACATGATTTAAGTGTGCCTATTTCCCCAATGGTAGTTATTCAGAGATGACACATTGACCAACTTGCTTAACCCTATCCTCGTCGTGTTAAATTGAACACGATTTATCTTTGAAATAATCTTATTATATTTGGCTACTGCTATATGGTAAATGCCAATAACCCTAACCTTATGTGGATACCTTGTGATAAGTGTCTTTGTGTTTAGATGTATTTTGTAAAAGTTTTATTGCAAATTATGAGTTTTGTTGGATTAATAATTTTATTTAATGACAAATTTTGATTAAATGAGTTTAAATAAATTATTACATGACTTTTGATGATGAAATAATAATTGAATAATATTCGGGACACTTGGGAATAATTAAGGATTTTAAAAAAGTGAATATTTATTAAATCTATGATTTAATGTTATATTAAATTTTATAGTGTAAATATTTATGAAATATTTGAAATAGATTAATTGATATTTTAAAAAGATGACTATGACATATATGTGCTTATTTTGATAGGCATTGCATTATGATGATAAATTAAGTATTTGAGAATAAAGAATGTATTTTAATTATTAGTTATTTTAAATATTTCAAAAAGTGAAATGAAAGTCTTTCTTAAAAAGAAAGAAAGAAAGAGAAAGGACAAGTTTTTTTTGGATTCTTGAAAATATGATTTTTAACTCTCAAACCTTTCTACATGAAGAAATTTGATTTTTTTGTTGGGAGAAATCTATTGGAAAGATTTTTGTGGATAGAAGCTCAATGGATTAGTCTCTTCAAATTCTTCTTATTGTCCAAAAGATTAAAGCTATGATTGGGTATGTGAAGAGTTCTTCAATTTCAAAGTTTTGCTCAAGTTGAGGTAGAGTTTTATTGATTTCTCTCTCTATACTCAATCTTTTCAATCCAAATCAGTTTTGTTTGTTTAGCAATAAGATTTTGAATGTTTCATATTATTGCACCTTTTGATTTCATGCATTGTATCATTTGTTTTGTAAAAAAAATGTTAAAAACGTGCCCTAGGTAGTGCTATGTTCCCTAGAATTTTAAAAATAGTGAAAATGTAAATTTTATGTTAAAAGAGGGGTGTTGGGCACTTTTAGAACCAAATGGTATATTTAGAATTTTGATTTTTGAAAGTTGAAAATTGAAGCTATTTTAATGAAGTTTATGAGAGTTTATGATTTTGCTTGAAAAATGGAAGAAATGTAAAATGTAGAATTTGGGTGTTTTGATTTCATATTATTTTGTGGGATGATAGAATTATATAATAGAATTTCTTATTTAACTCAATTTGAATTCATTCTCATATAGTTATGGTCATTTGAAGATTGCATGTGAATAGTGATATAAAAATGCAAATGTGACAATTTGTGTGGATAACATAACTTCATTGTTGATGAAGGGTGCTCCCCTTAATACCACAAACACATAACAGAAATAGAGAAACAACAACAATATGCAAGAACAGAAAATTGGCTTCTTATTATCTCCACAAATGTGGAATTACAAACTTTCAGAATTACAATATGCAAAGCCACATGGGCATTCCCTTACAATATTCTGTAGGACAAAGCCTCGAACTATTACCCAGAACTATTTTGAACTGCCTAAGACAATAATACAGTCTTCCTTATATAGGCAATTTCCACCGCCCGAGAAGGTTCCAGAAATTTAGCCCTAAGGGCCGACCAAACTTAGAATTATTTTATTTTTCAATTTATTACATCAAAGTCGGCTCAAAATAACTTTTGAAACCCGAACAGAAATTTTGAAGGAAAATTATTTTCCGCCATTTCAGGTGACCCGACTTCCGAAGATCATAAGTCATCACCAGTTGACCCGATTGACTATTATAACCCCATTTCAGAAACGCCACGAAGCGCTCTACAGGCTTGACCAGCGCAAGCGCCCATCACCCAAATTTTTGACCTCATCCGGGGCCTCTAAAGCCTTCAAAACTGAGTTCGAAGTTTCTGTACCCTGCTGCCAATACCGAAAATCTTCAATGTCTTCCAATATACACTTGATCTGGCAATGAAACTTTACTGGCAAACTTATATGACCAAAATGAACCTCCAAGAAAGAAATCAGATCATTCCGAGCACATACGAAAATTACCAAAAATAGTAACTTTCCATAAATAGCAGCTCTGCACAAAATAACCCTTATTGAAAATAAAACATAAATATTTTTGGGTGATGCAAGATTGCTCTTACACCCAGGATGCTCCTGCATCAATTGTGAATCCAGAATTTCAATTTTATTTGAAAAGTGTGTTGTTGGGTAGATTTAGACTAATGGGTTTTAATTTTATAGCCTAAATCTAAATTTGATTTTTGGACTTTTTATTCATCGCACTATTTTGCATGCTATCCAGAATCTGTCATTCATCATGTTGAGTATGAACTAGATTTTGATATAGGTTGTCTTTGCTACAAAGAATAAGGAAAACAAATTAAAATGGTCATAGAACATTCCAAATATTTTTATATTTTGACCTGAAAGTGATCTTTCAAGTTAAAATGTTGATTTTAGAATCTTCATTGAATTTTGACAGAAATTAGTATTTTGTGTTTTGGAGCTCTTTGCTCAATTTTTGGATAATAGATATGTCATGCAATATGTAGGGATGTTTATATCCAATATTTATTTATCGGACCACCTTGGGATCCATGTCCTTGATGTTGTGTCTGATTGAGTGTGTGTATATAATATGCTTGCCTCAAGTGTTTTTTTTGTGTTAGTATAATTTTGCATTTGTTATTGTTATGACTTTTGACCTTTCATAATGAGTTAATATCATCCATTTTGAAAAGATGTATCTGTAATTGATTATTAAATTACTCCCTCTCGTATAAGTTAGTAATTTCATAATTAAACTTGTGTATTGTGAAAGTGATTCATGTGTGTTTTACATGTATGTTATTCTTATGCCTTAGAACTTGTTGAGCCTAGGATGGGATGTGGAGATGAAACCACCTATGAGAGGCAAGGTATTGATTTTAGACTCATTATTTTTATGAGAGTATTACTCATTGTGTGTGAGCTATTTGTGCTACACGATGACACTTTCTCATTTATTTTACCCTATCACCTAACCTCATTATAGATGAAATAGAACCCTATCTGCATTACTTTGTAAAAGTATATAACGGATCTTTCTTATTATGTGCTGAAGTGAGTGCCCTATGTTTGGCGTGTGTGTAAGCCTACTTCCTACTGTTTCATTGTTGTTGTGTTTGGGTCATGTGTTCATCTCCTAACACGGTGGGGTTGGCCTAAGGGTTGCACATGGTTGGGTGGCGTGGCCAATCACCATTGGGGACTAGATTTTTTCATCCGTAGCGACTTCAAATTCAACATTAGGCTTCATCTTTTTCCTCTCCTCCTTACTCATCTCTTATTGTATTTGGTTCATGTTATGTCATTCTCATGTATGTTATTAAGGACTCATGTCTTATGCAATGTAATCTTGTATAATGGATCCTTAGTATGAAGGAAATGTAAATATAAGTAACAATGAGATGCTTAGTAGTAGTTTTCATGTTTCAGTGTTGGTATTGAACATGCTTGTTATAGCTCCTCTCTTGGTATTTGCATAGTTATAGTTATCATAGGAACACTTCAATTGGTGCTCTAAAATGAATATTAGTATAATCTTGTGATTATGTTTCTAGTGCAATCGAGTGCTTGCTTCCTTGATGTGCTTATTTATGGTACTCCATGTGGTGGGGGTTATTCTTCCCTCTTCTTTTCTTAGATTTTTCTTTTAATAAATTGAATAAGATTATCATATGATAGAGTATTCTATCGTACAAACTGATATTTCATCATACAACAAAATATTTCTTTGTATGATTTAGGAACTTCATTGTATGTCATTTAAAGTTTCATCATTTCTTGTAAAAGCTTGTATCATATCATAAAGTAAATGCATTTATCAATTATTAAAGAGTGGGCACTTACGCCCTTGGCTAGAAGATGTAAGTTGACTTTTCAGATACCTTTTTTGGGAAACACACCCTCCCAAATTTTAAACAAATCAATCTTTCGATCATCCTAATAGTAATTATATGTGTATTTATATTTGTCTATGTGATTAATCGGTAAATGAACTTGTATGATTAACCATGGTAGGAATTTTCCGTTGGGCTTACAAAAGAACATCATTATGGAAATGTATATCATAGTAGCTAGATAAACTCTTCTATGTTAATCACTTAAACAATAACGAACTAGTAGACGCATGTAACCATCCCATAAACCTTAGTAGTGTGCTTGGGAATCTTTGGCAGTGTTGTAAGACTTCCACTTGCATATGTAGATTATAGTTGTGTCATATTTCTTGCACTTATTATATTACTTAATGCTTATTATTGTAGTTGGTTTCGTTGTAATATTATTAGTCTATCAAAAATTTTTTTTTGCTTGTTTTGATCATTGTTTCCAAGGATTCCCAGGCGGGGCATGACAACACCCTCAATCAACAACTTGCCTCCATTTTATTTTAATTTACAAACTACTATATTATTTGAATATCTTTCTTTCTTGCCACAATAGGAAAAGAGTTTGAGGTGGAAGACTACAATAATAGAAGTGTTTCAATTTGGTATACTATACTAAAACATCATTTCATAACTAAGTTTTCAATTTCTATATATAATTAGGTTATAGATAATCTAAGTGAAGAAGGATCATGTTAAACAATCCAAGTGAAGAAGGTAATGGGGATGCAATCAATAGATTTTGGTCAAACTTTAAAAGAAAAGACGATGCAAAATGTTATTGTCCTTGCAATATTTGTAAGGGCTTAAACATTAGAAGATTGCTAATCAAAATAGCTAAGAGACATTGTAGGGATAATGGTCACATTGAAGGAGGGTTTGATTATCATGAATTGGTAAGTTTTTCATTATATTTATTTAACAATTAATATATATATAAAATACACTTGATGATGAGATCATTATCATGGTTTATTTGTGTTCATTTTTATATAGGTTGACCTCCCTAAGGGAGTACGTGATATGGACCATGGAGGTGCAAATATTGAGAATATGGCTTTGGAAGTGAAGGATCATGGAGGTGCGAATATTGAAGCTAAAGATTATGATCCCATGGAAGATGATGATGATGCCCCAGATGATGGTACTAATACATTAATTCATGACACATTTGATATTGGCACAACTGATGATGATGATCAGGATGATGTTTTTATCATCCATGATATACCTCTACTTGAGAAGGCAGCAACACCCCTTTACGAAGGCTCCCAAAAAACTCTTCTCTTTGCTGTATTGTTGTTGTTGAACTTGAAAGTTATGAATGATTTATCCAACACAACAATGTCATATATGCTAAGGTATGTCATATATGTCATTATAGTAATTAAATGGTGAAACATGTACCATAAATATTATTAATATTACCAACTTATATTTTTTCTATAGATTGATAGGTGAGTTCTTGTTACCACCATTGAATATTCTCCCTTGCTCATACCAAGAATTATGTGCCACTATGAAAGATATTGGAATAGAGTATTAAGAAACAGATGCTTGTCCCAATGATCATATTATTTATCATAAAGAACATGAATTTGCAACAAAATGCCCTGAATGTCATACAAGTAGATATCAAATAGATCAAATAACAAAAAAGTGCCTCACAAGGTTCTTTGTTGCATCCTCATTATACCACATTTGCAAAGATTATTCAGGTGTAGTATCTTGGCACAATTTATGGATTACCATGCACACAATAGTGTGTGTGTGTGTGTGAATTTTGTACCTAAATGTGGACACAACACTTCAGTAAAATATTAGAGGTTAGCAAAAACCAAAATCTACAAGTAATTGAAACTATGCTAACCAAGCAATTTACTTCGTTCTAGTAGGTGAGTATGATGTTCTTAGATTGAAATCAAGGTTAGTGACAATGCAACACCTAAATGAAGGATTTGAATGCAAAAAGATGAAAGACTATATGAATATAGATTAATCTATTTTTTTTGTATTTTCTATGCAATAATATGAAATCTGTATGAATCTAAGCTAGATGAATGAAATTGAATGGATATTTAATCTAAGAATGATATGAATGAATATGATGTGCTATGATATTTAAAACCTATGCAAAACTATGATCAACAATGAAAGATCTCACAAATCGCCTGTCACAAGTGTTTAATCCTTCAATCACCAATTCGCTAGAGTAATTATGCAAATTTGAGTGTTGATAATTATGAAGAGCTGAGCCTTGATTTTATAGAAATCCCGGGCTTGAGGATGTAAGAGAAAAGTCATAAATCACTCTTGATAAACTCAGGTTGATTTTTGAGTTATTAGGAAATCAGAGATCATTAACTCACAAAAATCATGCAAAAGCAGTGTTTAACTCAAAATAGAGTTTAGATCAAATTTCAACTCATCATCAGATGTTGAGTTTCAATTTTAAATTGATTGTTAATTTTTAGTTGCCTTCTTTTTTGATTGTGCATGATTTAATTTGAATTAATTTAAAAATAAAGTGATTTATTCTCAACTTAACTAATTTTTGAATTAAAATAATTGATTTACAAGTTAATCAATTATTAAATCAAACTCTATTCTAAAATTATATTATTAAAAATTGATAATTGACTTTAATTAATTAAATAAGAATTTAATCAATTAGTCATGAGATTTTAGATTTATTGTCAAAATTAAATAATACAATTTAGGAATAAATTTAATTAAATTTCATCAAATAATTAAGTGGCAGTATTAAATCTAATTAATTAAATATTCAGAATATTCAATTAATCAAACTTTAGGATAAATAAGATTTATCGTCAAATAATTATTAAATCAAAGATAATTAAGATAAATAAGAATATTGCTAGGAATATTCTCCAATGCAGAATTTAGGATAAAAATCAATTTTTGATAAAATGATGTACAAATGTGCCTTAGGTTAGGACTTTGATGTCGATTTCATTTGAATTGAAGATGTAGGAGGTTAATGAACCTATAGCCCATTTTTGGGTATTACATTTTGCCCCTCTTTGAATCACTGTGCAAAGTGTAGTGGCTCAAAGAATAGTCTATGTTTGATAAAGATGTATGAAACTGATTTGAAAGATTAATTGATTCTGAGACAGAAACTGATTGAAAGATTTAAAGATGTAAGATTTAGGTCCTGATTGACCAAAGATAATGTTAACTATTGTTAGAGTATCTATTTATCTTCACTTATTAATTAGATCATGTTGATTTAATTATTAAGTTGTCTATGTACTCTATTTTCACTTAACCTATCTCTTAGGTGCATATAATTAATATTTTATATTAATTATATTACGCAACCTAGCTTTTTCCTTTTAGGGTTTTGTTCACCTTATAGGTTGAACTCTTGTAATTATTTTTTCATTAGATTGGAATATAATTTCTCTCACACTGCTGAGATTTTCCAAACTTTGTTTTTTGTGTCTTCTGCTTCCTTCCAGCAATAGGTCATTTGCATGCAGGTGTTCTTGGTGAACTGTGAAGTTGGATTTCTCAACTTCTACATGGTATCAGAGCTTCCTTGCTGCTGCTTGTCCTGGTATTTTTGAAGCAATTTTTGAGGTTAAGGGTTTCCAGTTTTTTCAGATCTGGTATTCTCTGCAGGATGTTATTTGCATTTTTTGGCCATTGTGACCTTTGGGAACAAATTTCTCCCTCCTAGGTTGTATGACATGCAAATCGAGGAAATTTTTTTTTAAAAAAACTCAAAAATGCCCTACAAGGCTCTTTTTGGAGCGCACCGCCGCCGTACGGCTGCCGCTGATTCATTTGTTTGAGCTCTCATTTTTGGCATTGAAGTAGAGGCTTCAGCTTCCTCCCTCTCTGCATCTGGCGTCCAAGTTTTCTTCTCATTTTTTGTGCTTTCAATAATTGATTACTTACTGTACAGGGGTTAGATTTATACATTGTGGGGGGGTGTTCTTTCTTTCTATAATTTACTTCAGAAAAGACCCTTCTGCTTCTGTCTTCTTCCTCTCTCAATGTCAGACCCCTTTGTGGCCTGGTTGACACCACACAATTATCACACCTGGAAAGCACACATGACCAAGCTTCTTATGTCATGTGGCTTATGGTCATGTCTAGATGAAAACCAACCTCTCCTACAGCATCCCTTTGAGATTCTTTAGCACAGAAACAAAATGGATGAAGCCATGGGCTTGATTGCACTGAACATCTCTGATAGTCTCCTATTTCATCTAGAAGGTTTGACCACTCCTAGGGCTATTAGGGGAAATTTTTCAACCTTATTTGGTACAGTGAACACATTCTAGAAACTTTAGCTTGATGCAAAGTTGACCTCCTTGACTCCTTCTAATTTCCCCACTATAGAGGACTTCTTGATGAAGTTCAAGTCTCTACGTACAGTTTTATAGGGATGTTGGAAAATCAAGACAGATGATGAGTGTATCTTTCTGATACTCTCAAAGTTGGGAGGATAGTTTTAGATCTTTTCTTCCACTTTCTACTCCACCATGGATGCTTTGGGTACTAGACACACCATGTTGTCATTTGAGACATTCTGTGATTAGTTGACATGAGAACAGGCAAAGATCCAACAGATGGATGCTTTTGAGTCTTCAAGCCAAGCATTGGTTGCTCAGTCTTCACAGGGGAAACCAAAATAGAAAGCCAAACCAAAGAAAGATTTAGTAGGAAATGAGTATTCCTCCAAACCTGCATAGAAAACTGATTCAAAACCTCCATCCAACCCTTCAAAGGGTAAATATTCTTCGAAGTCTACTGAGTCTACCCCCAAGACTAAGAAGAAATCAGTTGAGACCTATAGCTTTTGTGGAAAGGATGGACATCCCATTTCTAGGTGTTGGAAACATTTGGAGGCTTTAGAGGAAACCATGTAGGAGCATCACATTTCAGCTCCTCAGTCCACATCCTCCCCTGCAGGGAAAGGTCATGCTCTTACTGCATAAGAAATGACCTCTAGGCCCACCTGGATTCTTGATTCTGGTGCCTCTCACCACATGACTCACACTCAGTAGTTGGTCACCTCACTTTCTCCTTGTGCTACTTCACAGATTGTTATTGGGAACTCATCTCATCTTTCTATTTTGGGTTTTGGTTCTATTGCATTAGCTGGGGGTTCTCTTTAGGATGTTCTTTGTGTCCCTAAAATTTTGACAAACCTATTGTCTATCTATCAAATTTTCCACTCTGGCTCTGGTAAGATAGTTGAGTTCTCACCACATGATGTGGTTATTTAGGATTTACATGATTCTAATATGATTATGGCTACTGGGAGTGTTGACACTGCATCCCGCCTATACAGATTTGATGGATTTGAGTCTTCTGATGGCACAGGTTCCTATCTTATAGCACATGTAGATTTAGTGAGTAGACTTTGGCATGAGCATTTGGGCCATGTCAATTATAGATATCTTTAGTAGATGAGCACACAGGAACTTGTTCTTGGGCTTCCTCAGATTTCTTGCACTGATGGTGTTTGTCAGGGTTGTGTTCTTGGCAAACAACATAGAGATCCTTTCCCTCAGGGATGAGCTACTCGTGCTTTGGCACCATTGGAGTTGATTCATAGTGACCTCATGTCATTTCCTACTCCTTTTTCTGGTGCCAAATATGTGCTTACTTTCATTAATGACTTCTCTAGGTACACATGGGTGTACTTTTTGAAGTACAAGTTTGATGTCTTTGATTCATTTTGAGTCTTTAAGACATTTATGGAGAAGCAATTTGGTCTTTCTATTTGGTGGATACGCACAAATAATGGGGGGGAGTATGTGAACCAAGCTTTCATGGATTTTTTCTTTGAACATGGTCTTCAGCATCAGTTTTTAGTTCCCTACACCCCTCAGTAGAATGGTGTGGCAGAGAGAAAGAACATAACACTTTGAGAGATGGCTAATTGTATGATACAATCCAAGTCCATGGATTCATCTTTTTGGGCAAAGTTAGTCAATTGTGCCAACTATATTTAGAATTAGATGCCTCACAAGGTAATTCAACACATGACTCATGAGGAGGCTTGGTCTCATGTTAGGCTTGATGTATCGTCATTTTGAGTTTTTGGTAGTGAAGCATGGGCATTTGTGCCTGATGCTCAAAGGAGAGTGATGGAGCAGAAGAACCGACACCTCATTTTTGTTAGCTACTGTGAGGATGTTAAGGCCTACATGTTGTTTGATCTTGACTATAGAGAGGTCCTATTTTGATGGGATGTCTAGTTTGATGAGCACCTTCCTGCAGTAGATACCCAGCTCCCAGAGTCTACTTCACTTACCGCTACTCCCTCATCTCTTCCATTTTCTTTTTAGGATGATGAGGATGATGATCTTGGTGATCCCTATTTACCTCCACCACAGGATCCTCCATAGATGCCTAGATGGGCTCATGTTATAGTTGATGCTGCAGGATCTCTAGCTGGTGACCCTTCCACTTCCCATCGAACCCGGTCTCATACTGCAGGTTCTAGTCTTCTGAGTCATGCCATTTGTGACGATCCTCAGACATTTGCAGTAGTGACAAGACATACTAAGTGGGACAATGCCATGGAGGAGGAGTATTCTTATTTAATGAAGAATCACACTTGGGATCTTTGTTTCTTCCTGAGGAAGAAAACTATTGCGATGCAAGTGGTTGTATCATACTAAGTTTTCTTCTGATGGTTCTATTGATAAGTACAAGGCACATCTTATTGTGAAGGGTTTTTTCATAGGTTGAGGGTATTGATTACACTAAGACATTTGCCCCTGTTGCCAAGATGAATTCTATCCACCTTGTCTTATCCCTCGTAGCTTCTCAGGGATGGTCCATTTTTTAGATGGATGTGAAGAGTGCATTCTTGCACGGTGATCTCATTGAGGAGATTTACATGGAGCAACCTCTAGGATTTGTGCAAGATTCCTCCTTGGCTTGCAAACTTTGACATTCTTTGTATGGTCTCAAACAAGCCTCTCGGGCTTGGTATGAGAAGATGGACTCCTTGCTTTCCACAGGATTCACCCGATGCCACTCTGATCCTACAGTCTACATTCAGTGTCTTGAGGATGAGGTTGTGATCCTTGTGCTCTATGTTGATGATCTTCTCATCACATGTAGCTCATCTTCTATGATTCAAGATGTTCAACAAGCATTAATGGAACAGTTTGAGATGATTATTTTTGGTCTGTTACACTACTTCCTTGGTCTTCAGATTGTTTAGTCCTCTGCTGGGATCTTTGTTTACCAGTAGAAGTATGCTCTTGACATGCTTCAACACTTTGATATGCTTGATTGCAAGCCTGATCCCACACCTTTTCAGTCTGGTGTTACTTTTTCTACCTCTTGCTCTTTGCCTTTAGTGGATCCTACATTGTATCAGCAGTTGGTTGGTAGTTTGTTGTACTTGAATCACACTCATCCTGATCTCTCCTTTGCAGTTGGTCTAGTCTCTCGGTTCTCTCATGAGCCTCATGAGAGTCATTGGCAAGCTGCCAAGCATATTTTGAGATACATTCAGGGCACACTTATGTATGGCATTCATTACAAATCAGGGTTTCCTCACATTGTTGGATTCACTGACTCAGATTGGGCTGGTGATGTTGATGATCAAAAGTCTACTTCTGGCTTTGTCTTTTGTCTTGGCTCTAGTCCTATCACATGGTCATGCAAGAAGCAGCATGCTCATGCACTTCATATATAGAGGTTGAGTACAGAGAAGTAGTGCATGCTAGCTAGGAGATTTTATGGCTTCGATAGTTGATGACTGAGTTTGGGTTTCCTCCTGATTGTCCCATGGTCCTGTGGTGCGATAATCAAAGTGCTATTCACATTTTTTGCAACCCGGTGGAGTATCAACGCACCAAACACATTGAACTTCATATGCATTTCATTTGTTAATAGATTCAGGATGGTGTTCTCTCTTTGGAGTACATTCCCACTAACGTGTAGGTTGCTAACATCTTCACCAAGCCTTTTGCATCTCCGCGCTATCTTCAGTTGCGTTCTATGCTTGGCGTGACAGAAGTTGTCCTTGGGGGTCTTGTTGAGGCCTTCCTTCCTTCATGTTTTTTCAGTATGTTTATTTTATCTCTTTTTGGAGAGGGGTTTTTCCTACTGGGTTTTCTCCTTTATCTCCGGTTTACAGAGATTTCCTTGTATTGGGTACCTGATTAGGCCTTGTTGCCGGGGCCCCTTTCCTACTTTCATAGCTGTGCTAGGTTAGCTTACCTCCTGAGCTTCACTTAAGGGGGGGTGTTAGAGTATCAATTTATCTTCACTTATTAATTAGATCATGTTGATTTAATTATTAAGTTGTCTATGTACTCTATTTTCACTTAAGTTGTCTCTTAGGTGCATATAATTAATATTTTATATTAATTATATTGCGCAACCTAGCTTTTTCCTTTTAGGGTTTTGTTCACCTTATAGGTTGAACTCTTGTAATTATTTTTTCATTAGATTGGAATACAATTTCTCTCACACTGCTGAGATTTTCCAAGCTTTGTTTTTTGTGTCTTTTTCTTCCTTCCAGCAACAGGTAATTTGCATGCAGGTGTTCTTGGTGAACTGTGAAGTTGGATTTCTCAACTTCTACAACTATAACATTAATGGACTGGTGATTACGAAAAAGTATCAAGATGCCTGATTCTGAACCTTATGATTGTGAGTGAGTGATCGATTCCAGACCTGATTGTCCCAAGAGAATCATATTAGTATCACATCCTGAACCCATTAGTTATGAAGAACCAAGGAAATAACACTAATGAACCGATGGTTATGAAAAGCTGATACAATTTACATGATAAATTTAGGATACTAGATTGATATGGATCTCGATGAATCTAATATGCCCCAAGCAATGATAGATTTTCCCCAAGGGGCGAGGACTTTAGATGAACCAGCAACTAGATGTGGTTGTTGTCTTGATTACTGAGGAAAGATTTGATTTTCAGATTTAGATTTATAGACTTGAATGATGTGTAATACCATGCCCCCTTTGGGATTAAAATTGAAATCTGACAAGAAAATTCAGCATTGAATGGTTTATAAGCATGTTTAATTGATTTGAGAATTGGTTATACATGTTTGAGGACGTGTTCTACATCGTTTAGAGGTCCTAGAGACCAAGTTTGACTAGGTTTGACCACAAGCTAACCATGGTTGACCAAGTTGAAATTTTGATAGTCTGATGTAAGATAATCAGTTAAGTTAAATTTTGGATTTCTATGATGATTAAAGGTTGATTATGCAAGCAGTCGGCCATCCCAGGTCTAAAAATTTTAAATCATGATTTTGACATAGTAAATGATCTCAAATTTTAATTTTGATCCTGAAAATGGGTTCAGAATGTTGAAATTAGCCAGGGGTGCAATTTTTGTGGAAAACAGAGCACTTTTGAAAATTAGGTCAAAAGCTATATAAGGACCAAAAGGGTCATTTTCAATTCATTATTCACTTTTGACTTTTAAAACCTTGTGGAGCCCTCTGAAAGAGAAAAATGGATGAGATGAAGGTGCCTATCTCTTCCCACCGATTTGAGCACAATTGGAGACATCAGCGACCTCCGCAGTATGGACATCTGGTAAGTGGACCTCTGTGCCTCTTTGTAAATTCCATTTTTGCATGTTTGTAGCATTTTTAGGTTATTTTTTGTACATTTTCAAATTTCAATTCTCACATGCATGGAAACTCGTACGGCTATCCTTCATGACTCATACAAATTTTCATTTCCTGGTAGATTGTCATATCAGAACCCCCTGAAACTCATTTGAGAGGGACCCAAGAGTCATACGACATTTCATTAGGTCCCTCATATGTCGTATAGTAAGACCTAGAAAGTCGTATATGCATGGTTTGTCATATGGGACCTTGCTGAAACTCATACAAGTTTTGATGCTGGATTGTATTGTCGTATGGAAAATAGTGAGCTTAAAACTCATCTTTAGGTCAAAATTTTTGATTTTCTGATTCCTTAGGCTGATTGCTGAGCATTTAATGCACCTTCTGAGATAGTGAAATTTTGAATCTTTGTACTATTTATCTTATTTTTCAACCAATTTATTGATAGGATTTTGTGTTTCTATTCTGTGTCGGTCATATACCCTAACATTCATGTGCGTATCTCTCATCTTGCTACTCAGAGACTATGCATTTCTCTTCCAGACCCTATGAGGGTACATTTAGTTGCTTGTGGTTTTGAGTATCTGGTTTGGTTTCCCGAGATTAGGGTGAACCATGGATTGCTCACGGCTTTGATTGAGAGGTTTCATTTCAAGACCCAGACCTTTCATCTCCCTACAAGAGAGATTACTGTCACACCAGAGGACATGTATAGGATTTTGTGAATTCCCTTCCATGATCGGCATCTAGATTATGTGAGCTCGGGGAGCTCTGGATTACATGCCTTTAGATGTTTGTTTGGAGATGATACATAGCTCACTTGTTCTATTTCTTGGGAGACATTAGTGCAGTGCTATGGGTAGATCCATAGATTGGAGTGCATCATAGCTGGTATGATAGGAGGTATTATCATGTTTGACCATTAGCATAATGGTCTCTTGATGGGCTGGGCCCCTATGGTTGCATGATTGATGGTCACTCCTACTGAGTTGGGTTGGGTTCAGTGTATGCTAGCTCATATGTTCTTTGAGATGCATGAGATCATGTATTAGGAGGGCAAGTCCTTTGCTTCCAGAGCTTTATTTCTTCAGATATGGGCCTGGGAGCATATCCCAGTTTGTAGACCAGTATGTGAGGATCAACACTAGCCATAAGAGTCGGTAATATATATATATATATATATCTTCTAGATATGTTACACAGGTGTGCATGGGTCATACAGAGTACTTTAGATGCTGCCTGGATGATAGCACATATGTCATTTGGTGCCCATATCTATAGATTGAGGCCTGGCCTACTACACGGGAGTAGTTTAGCTATTTCTGCTAGAGTCAAGTATTGATTGGTAGATCTACTACAGTTATTGAGCTCTTCCTCATCACTAGAGTGTGGAGACAATATGGCATCATTCAGGATGCACCACAGGAGCACGCTGCTTATGCACAGATTCATAGAGAGCTCAGATTAGGATGGGGCCCTAGATTGTCATATGCTCTTTGTACACAAGAGTACAGTGGTATTGTCGATAGAGATTGGGATTATTGAGTAGATGTCCCAGATGTAGGGGTCACAGATGGATTTATTGGATGGCTTGCAGAGCATCCCATATATAGGTTTTCAAATTTGACAAAGTTGATACCTTCCATGGAGGAGGATATGGATGTTATAGGTGCTCTGATGGGGAGAGGATAGAGACATACAGGTACACAGGTGCTGATGCCCTAGCCTACACTTCTAAGGTTGAGACTAGTATTCACACCTCCATAGAGACCATCTAGTCAGATGAGACCACCTCATCCCTCTAGTTTTTCAGCAGGCAAACCTGTAGTTTTACAGAGGAGATCGACTAAAGGAGAGAGTGGGACTCTAGGTAGTGTTGGTATAGTAGATGAGGTTCTAGGATCAGAGTAGGATGTAGGGGCTAGTCTGGATCCCACACATGTTGCTGCTAGTTTTGATCTGGGAGCTAAGGTTAGATGCCATAAGGAATAGAGAATAGAGACTACTGAGCAGCCAGCTAGAGATACCGATATGCCTATTGCAGATGTAGATCCTAGTGTACCAATGACTCCTCAGGAGATCATTAGATGGCTTAGATTATAGGTTAGGGACCTAAAGGTACAGAGTGCTTGTTGGGAGGAGTGATTCACTGAGGCAGATAGACAGTGATCCCAGCTCCAAGAGGAGAATAGGAGATTACAAATTGAGGTGACACATCAGACCTCTAGAGCTACCTACTATGTTTTTTCCTATTATGTAGTTGTTCCTATTGTTAAGAGAGTACCCACATACTCTCAGTATATGATAGCATTAGAGGGAGCTAGGGCACCTAGAGCTGAGGTAGCACCTGATGCACCACCACCACCTCCACCAGATACAGAGGATCAGGCAGACAGTTGATCTATCTAGAGATTCTGATATTGTTTGCCATTTTTGTTCATGTATACTATTTTGACTTCTAATAGCTCACATGAGCTCATTCTTTTATACTTTGTGCCTGTAGTGCACCCTGGACTAGTTCAAGTTATATGATATGAGATCAAGATCTTGGTTATGACTTCATTTGTACTTGTCATGTTTTGATTTATGATGATATCATGTGATGTAAATGCTATGAGTAGTGTAGAATGTATGTATGGATTTATGCAATGCAATGGTTTCTTTTGTATGTATGAATATTATGAAAATGTGATTGATTATGGAAAATGTATGATTTTGATTATGCTTATGTATGCAATGTAAAGCAAGAGATAGAATAATTATGTGATGCAAGGCAGGGGTCAAGAGGGGCCAAAGGATGGTGCACCCTAATGATCCAAGCCTACAACACACATGTGGAAATAACAAACAACAAGAGTGAGAGAGAATGCCAGATCTATCATATATTACCATCAATTTGAATCCTACATGCCAGGCTGTAAGGCCTTCCTGGTTAGGGCCTAATATTACAAGGAATTATAGAAGTCCTCCAACATGCAAGGATCTACTACCAACCTCTAATCTAATGCCTTCTATCTTCTCTCTGAACTGGCTCCCTAAACTACCACCAAACATCTACATTTATACAAGAAGCTACCAAGCTGAGTTGACCTTCAGATCCACAATTAACAAAAGTAACAATCAAATCTGGGACCACATGCTTCCCAATGATGTATTCCAGCATTAATTTCATGATCCAATATAAATGCACAAGTCGGCCACAACAGGAAACAAAACTAAACCCATCGATGAGCAAGATAACTGAGCAGTAGAAAGACAACACTGAGTACCAGTGAATTAACCGACCACCCAAGAGAAATCCAACCAAACTCGATAACCAAATGAAACTGACCAACTACCGACCAACTCAGTTAAAGAAGAAACATAGCAACACAGAAAAAACTCCAAATTATTTTTGGTGACACAGGATTGCTAAGGACTCGAGATGCTCCTACATCAGACACCTAGGGTTATTTTAAAATGATTCTCATAATCATTTGGTAGGTTTGGTCTAAGATGCATCCAACTCAGACTGTGAAATCCAAGAACTGTCTTCCATCAGTCTATTCTTCCACTTAACCAGATACTCCATGTACTATTTTCCTCTTGTACTTTTTCCAACTCTTTCCTTTAAAATCTATTCAACTTCATCATTCTACTTCTTAGGATATTCTATCGGTACTGTCACTTCTTCATCAGGTTCATGATACTCATACAAATCAGCAATGTTGAAAATAAGTGATATGTCCATGTCATTAGGTAACTCAATTTCATATGCATTTCCACCGTCAAATTTCCTCAGAATCTTGCAAGGTCCAAACTTCTTCATCTTCAGCTTTCCATATGTGCCAATAGGAAACTGGCCTTTCTTCAAATGAACCATCACTTCATCACCAACATCAAAAGTTTTATGTCTTCTTGATCTATCAGCTCTGTCTTTGTATTTCTGATTACTATCTTCTAGCTTCAGCTTCACATCTTCATGCAATGTCTTCATGTATTCAACAAACTTTACTCCTTCAGCACTTCTCTTATTCTCATTAGCAATGTCTCTCAAATTAGATATTCCTCTCGGTTGTGTGCCATTCACAATCTCAAATGGTGTCTTTCCAGTACTTCTATTTAGTGAATTGTTATATGCAAACTCTGCTTGTGCCAACACAGAATCCCAATTACTTGGTGTGTCTCCAACTAAACATCTCAAAAGATTTCCCAAACTTCTATTCACAACCTCAGTCTATCCATTGGTTTGTGGGTGAAATGTAGAACTATATTTCAACTCAGTGCCAAATTTCTTCCAAAGTGTTTTCCAAAAATAACCAACAAATTTACTGTCTCAGTCAGAGATAATACTCCTCGGTAATCCATGCAATCTGACAATTTCCTTAAAGAAAAGATCTACTACATGTATTGCATCTGATGTCTTTCTACAAGGTATAAAATGTGCCATCTTAGAAAATCTATCCACAGCAAAAAATATAGAATCATTACCTCTTACTATCTTCGGTAAGCCAAGAACAAAGTCCATATTGATATCAATCTAGGGTTTCTCAGGGACATTAATCAGTGTATACAATCTAGTATTCTAACTTACTCCTTTTGAAACTTGACAAATTCCACAACTTTTTACAAATTTCTGAACATCTCTATACAACTGCAGCCAATAGTACTTCTCCTTAAGAAAATTCCATGTTTTATCAATGCCAAAATGTCCAGCTAAACCACTACTATGTTTCTCTTTTATCAAATTAGATTTCATTACTCCCCTCGGTATACACAACTAAATACCTTTAAACAACATACCTTCTTGAATGAAATATTCATCCCATTTAGTGTCTTGTTGATCTTGAATAGGTGCTCTACACTTTCTCCATGGCTCAGAAAAACCAGGGTCATTTTCATACAAACCTCTCATCTCATCAAAACCAAGAACTTCAATTTTCATCTCGGTCATCAAAGATCTTCTTCTACTCAATGCATCAGCAACTCGGTTAGTAACTCCACTCTTATGCTTTATTACAAATGTATAACTCTGTGAATACTCAACTCATTTCATATGTCTCTGATTCAACTTATTCTGACTACCTTCTTGACTCAACACAGCTCCAATTGCACTTCCACTTGCATCACATTTTACTTGAAATACCTTACTAAAATCATGTAATGCCAAAATAGGCAATTCAACAACCTTTTGCTTCAGAGCCTCAAAAATTCTGTCAGCTCCATGTGTACACTTGAATTCTCTTTTGTCTCCTCTCATAGTCTCAGTCATAGCATTACAAATTGAACTAAAATTCCTTATGAACTTTTGGTAAAAACTTGGCAAACCATGAAATGATCTTACCTAACTAGCATTCATAGGTGTAGACCAATTCAAAATAGCTTCAACCTTTTTAGGATCCATCTTCAAACCATGAGCTAAAATAACAAATCCCAAATACACAATCTCTTCCTTCATAAATGAACACTTTTTCAGATTTATCAGCAACTTTTCCTCTTTCAATCTCTACAAAACTTGTCTAACATGTAACAAATGTTTTTATCTAGTCTTACTGAATATCAAAATATCATCAAGATATACAATCACAAATTTACCCAATAATTTCTTCAAAACCTCATTCATCAACCTCATAAAAGTACTCAGTGCATTAGTTAAACCAAAAGGCATAACCAACCACTCATACAAACCTTCTTTTTTCTTGAAAGTAGTTTTTCATTCATCACCTTCTCTGATTCTAATCTGATGATACCCACTTTTCAAATCAATCTTTGTGAAATACTTTTCTCCAGTCAAACTGTCCATTATGTCATCCATTCTTGGTATAGGAAACCTATACTTTACTGTTATCTTATTGATTGCTCTGGAATCAGTACACATTCTCCATTCTCCATTATTCTTTAGTGCCAATACAATAGGAATTGCACAAGGACTCAAACTTTCTCTAATCAAACCTTTCTCTAGCAACTCTTGAATATGTGAGTTCAATTCCTGATTCTCAGTAGGTGTCAACCGATGAGGTGCCTTATTCGATAAACTAGCTCCAGGGATTAGATCCATACAATGATCAATGATTCTTTTTGGTGGAAAACCATTAGGTACATTATCAAAAATGATATCACTATACTCAGTGAGAAACTTATCAATCTCCTCAGGGACATTATCCTCTATTTTCTTACTTGGCCTATTAGGAATCACAACAAAACATACATCATTCCTCTTCAAAGAGTTAACAAATTTTCTTCCTTCCATCAAATAAACTTTCATAGATGTGAAAACATTAGTAACAGGTTCTTCCATCAAAGGTAACAATATTTGTTTCTTTCCATCAGCCACAATAGTATACTTATGCAATCTCCCATCATATATAGCATGTTTATCATATTGCCAAGGTCTACCCAACAAAATATGACAACAATCCATAGGCATGATATCACATAACACCTTATCATAGTATTTTCTAATCTTCAAATTCACATAACATTGTTCACTTACCAGGAGTGTAAGCTCATCTTTGATCCATAAAATCTAATAGGGCTTTAGATATACCTGTTATACACTAAGTTTGCACCCTTGTTTCAAGCTCTTGTAGTCTTTATAACCTAGTATAACATGGGAATCATCTCCAGGTTGTGGGACCTATGCTAACTAAGATGAGACCTCTAAGTTCTAGGCTAGTTCCTCTTGGATAATCACCTTAATTTGCTTCTTGACATGAAAAGTAAATCTTTTTAGGGAAAGGGATAGAAGGAATGCTTGGAAAGGGAAATGACTTGAAAGAAAACTACCTACTAGGTGATACACCAAAATTAGGGTTTAGATCTTAGTATAGAGGAATGGAATCAATGAAAGGCTTAGGTCTAATAGGTCACAACTTACTGAATAGGCTTGCATAAGTGTTTCATAGGAGGGCCTAAACATAAGACACAACTTATGACCTAGAAGCAAACATTCATCTCTACAACTCGGTGTAGGATTGAGACAAGATTGTTAGGGGGCTGAAGTATACCCACAAAAACATCTAAATCAGATCAAACACAATAACACACACAATTAAAAAAAGTAGGAGGGATCAAGAACCCTAAGATATCACTAAAAACATCATATACTTGAATCTAATAAGAGATAATTCAAACAAGAAAGCATAAGGACATGAAGGATTGTCACAAAATACCTCTGCAATGTTTTTATTATCAATGGGAACTTTACAACTATATAAGCTAGAGGGTAGAAATGATACCATAGATGACCTTTAAGAAAAGATGAATTTCTTCTACAATTGTCCAACTCTAAGCTCAAAAGCTCCAAAAATACAATATATACATCCTCCCTTGCACACAGGTAAGAGTCAAAACCTAACTAGGGTTACAAGATTAAACAATGATATCAAACCCTAGGGTACTGATCACTTATTAATGAAAATCTTTGAGAACATCGATGATCAAATCATATCTTTCTTTGCATGTTGATCCTTCTAAACTAAAAACACCTACAAACACAACAACCTCGACCTACCAACCCATCTACAACTCCACTAAGCCATGAAGGCTCCAAATCTAATTATATTTCCCTGGGAGAGGTACTGCTTGAAAAGGTGGCGCCAACTCTTTCTAGCACTTCTTGTCATTAAAACATGGCAAAGGACCCTACAACAACAGCCAACAATCACTTCTATCATCTTCACAAGCACAACCATCTTGAGACTTTATTTCCTGGGCTACCCGACATTGTGCATGGCTGAAAGAATGCAAAACCCTTGCAGAGACATTTGAATTTTGAAATATAATGGCTAGCGGCAGATTTTAAAATGTAACCATTGATGAGAAACCCTTCTCGATAGATGTACGGCCATGATGCACTTGAAAATAGCTTGAAAACCTATCTCTAACAAGTCAAATGCCACTGTGGAAGTCAGTGGCTAATGAAACATGAGCAAATCAACACATCTGACAAGCTTGGACCCACGACCTACAGAAAGAGCATCAGATGGTTGTCGCAAGATCGTAAGGGCTTAGAAGATCCCTTACGATCAAGTGACAAGCATAGATCTTTAGTCTACTGACATCCCCATAGATACCCTGACACGGTCCTACCAATAGAGTCCAGCTATCATTTGACTGACCAATGAAGAACGAGCATGTCAAAAACTGAGGACCCACCTGATAGAGCCTGGAGATAAAGCAAGATCGGTGGTTGACATATAATCTCATGTGTCAGAGAAAATCCTTCAGATCATGCACCAGCCATTGATCTTCAGTCGACTATCAACCATCAGGCCCGTGTTGACATGGCATTGAATCATAAGTCCTGACCAATGACAAATGCACAGCTTGGACTACATGGCAAGACCCTACAATGGACCCACTGCAACACCAGTCACCACTACATGGACCAATCAAATGCAAGCACATAAGAAAGAAGGGACCCACCATTAGAGCCTCAAGAATAAAGCAAGATCGACAGTCAGCGCATAATCTCATGTGTCAGAGAAACTCCATGAGATTATATGTCAGTCGTTGATCTAAAAGGGACACAGTCTGTTGAGCCCACTCTAAAAATTGGACAAGTCACCACTTCTCAACCAATAGGAAGCCTCCATGTAGGACAATGTGGTAGGGGACCTGCTTGACTTTGAAGTGCTATAGGGAAAGGAAATCTACAGTCATCACAAGATCACAAGCCTCTGACAGACCCTTCGTGAACTTACAACGACCATCAATCTTACTGAACTGGGACCGCATAAGCTGAGACCAATAAATTTTTAAGCGACTATGTGACTAAAGGAAGAATAGACTGCCCATTGAATTGCTAACTACTGAGGACTTAACTGTGAAAGATTGGGATATTATGTGAACAAGGCATTCACTGAATGACTGGAAGGAAAAGGTAACCACCGATTGTCATGGAGAACTAGTGACCGGCCAATGAAAAAATTATCGCACATGGGTATTCAGAACTTAAGTGGCTGATAAAGTAAAAAGGAATTAGAATGAAGGCTTAGGGTTTGTAGGGTTATTTGCCCCAATGGCTATATTTATGAATTTTTTGACCCACAGACCAGGGAGTAAAACAATTTGTAGAGGCCAAAGGACAAGGCACAACTTCATGAAATTTTCAAGGATGCTTGGCAGGATAAAAACAAAGATTTTGGAATAGGTTTTAGCCAAATTTGCATGTACAGGGAAAATTAGGGTAACATTTTGGCGATTTCTGCTGGATGTCAGCCTGCTAGACATGGAAAATCAGTGACCTTGATATATTCATTGGGCATGGGGTCATCAAAAATAAAAAATTCTCATAGGGAGACAGAACTAAAGCTGTGCTCAAGGCACTTCTTGGAAAATAGGAAACTAATCTAGAAAATAGGGAAACAAGAAAAACACACATTTACAAGAATTTACAAAGAGGGATTAACATCAAAATAGGGCTTCAAGTGGAATCCATTGATTGAGATTGGAAAGGAAACTCCTTCAAGATTTGATAGATGGAAAGCATTAGATCCCTTGCACTTTGTTATAACAAATGGTCCACTCCAGAATGAATCAAATTTTGTATCTCTTCCAGGCTTGGATCTAAACTCATCCCATTTGAGAACTACATCTCCAACTTTGAAATTCCTGACCTTGGCTCTTTTGTGAAAACTCCTCTTTATTTGAATCTGATGGAATTCCATATCCTGCATTGATTTGTCTCTGATCTCTTCCAATTCCATCAACTGAGTATACCTGATTTGCAAAGGATCTCCTTCCTCAAATAGGGCATACTAAGTAGCCAAGTCCAGAGCTGGCAATTCAGCTGAAATGGACAACTTGGCCTCTTTACCATATACTAGCATGTAAGGAGAATTACCAATAATTTTCTTTGGAGTAATTCTATCTAGCCATAATGCAGACCTAATTTTGGTATGCCAATCCCTCTGATTATCTTGCAAAGTCTTCTTGATTATCCTAATCAAGTTCTTATTTGTTGATTCAGCCAAGCCATTACCCTGAGGGTAATAATTTGAACTGGTATTCAGATAGATGCCATTCTTGAATGCCCACTCTGAGACTTGAGGCCTATGAATGCTAATGCATTATCTAAAATTATGGAATCTGGAATGCCAAATTTGTAAATTATGTCATCATAAAAACTCAATACAGCATTCTCATTGGCCTCTTTTAAAGCAGTTGCTTCTGTCCATCTAGTGAAGTAATCTGTTGTAGTAATTATCCACTTATGTCCTACACTAGATGGAGGATTGATCATGCTAATGAAGTCTATACCCCACTTCATGAAAGGCTGCAATCCTTTCTTTTCTTGCAAACATGGCACGCTTGATGCATTTTATCACATACTCATGATTATCCTTGAAGATAGATGGCCAATAGTATCCAGCCCTCATGATTTTAAAAGCAGTAGTCCTAGGGAAAAAGTGACCTCCAGAAGGTCCATCATGAAATTCAAATTGGACATCAACTATCTTTTCTGAATCAATGCATCTTAAAAGGACACCATTGCGATCCTTTCTAAAAAGAACTTCATCAATCAACACAAAAGGAACAGATTGCAATCTATAATATCTTCTTTTTGCTGAATCCAAACCTGCAAGACATTGTCCTGTCTTCAAGTAATTGATCATATAAGGCAACCAACTTGTTGCCTTGGCTTGTTCTTCTATAGAATGCACCACCAGAGATGCATCTATTTGCTCTAATTTCTTTGAACTCTCATCCCCTACCAAATGTTCACAAAGACCTCTTCCTCTAACCAGCTTGGTAGTTTGAATATCTATGTCATACTCCATCACCTTGGTGATCCAACCAACTCTTTTCTCATTTAGGTCTTTGGAAAGCAAAAAATATTTGACACTTGGATGAGTAACTTTCAAGTGTACCTTGCTATGGGTCAATAGATATCTAAACTTTTTAAGGCTCTTTACCATAGCAAGTACAATTTTTTCTACAAAAGAGTATCTATGTTCATACTCTTCTAAACCTTTGCTAAAGAAAGCAATAGGCTACTCCAATCCATTTGAATTTTCTTGAGCCAGTATTGCAAATATAGCATCATGACCCCCATAAGCATAAAGGATAAAATCCTTACTAAAATTTGGATTTAGGAGAAAAGGGTCTTCTGTTAAGGCCTCTTTGATAGCTTGGAAATTGACTCTCCCTTCTTTGGTCCAACTAAAAGCTGAACTCTTCTTTAACATGGCTGTCAAAGGCTTGAGTAAATATGCAATATTAGGCAAGAACCTCCTAACAAAATTTATCTTTCCTATGAAAGATTGAAGGCTTTTCTTGTTATGTGGTAGGGGTAGCTCTAGGATAGCTATAATTCTCTCAGGATCTACTGTGATCTCTTCCTTGGATACTACATATCCTAACAATTTTCCTTTATGAACTGCAAACACACATTTCTTGGGATTAAGAGATATCCCAAATTATCTACACCTTTCAAAGATCTTCCTCAAATGTTTGATGTGATCTACAGCATGCTTTGAATAGACCGTTATGTCATCCAAGTAGACCAACACAAACTTGTACATTAGGCTCTTAAAGGCCATATCCATTGCCTTTTGAAATGTAGCACCTGCATTTGACAAACCAAAGGGCATTTTTTGATAAGCCATGGTTCCCCACTTAGTTGTAAATGCAGTCTTGTATTGATCCTCTTCACTCACTAAGATTTGATTGTATCCTGAATAGCCATCCAATAATGAAAATCTCTCAAATCTAGAGACACATTGTAAGATTTGTTCCATGGAGGGCAGTGGATGGCGATCTTTTAGAGAGGCCCTATTAAGATCCCTAAAGTCAACACATAACCTTAACTCCCCATTCTTCTTCCTGACAGGAACAAGGTTGGAAACCCAACTAGTATGCTTAATGGGGTAGATGATACCACTTTCTATTAGTTTGAGTACTTCTTTATGCATAAGTGGCTCAAACTTGGGATTAACAGGCCTTTGCTTCTACCTTACCGGTTTGGCATTAGTCTCTAATTCAATGGTGTGCTGGGCAAGGGCAGGATCAAAAACCTTGAAGTCTTCATACTGACATGCAAAAAAATCACTAAATTCTTTGAAAAGTTGTGTGTAATCTTGCTTTTCCAAATCAGTATTCACTTTTCCAAATTGTAGGCTCTTACCTAGTTCCAACTCTAGTTCAACACAATGTTCTTGTTGGACTACTAGGCCAGCTTTGCTTCTCTTAACTTCATCATCCTTGTTGAAGATAGTCTCTAAGGTGACAAGACCTCTAGGCATCTTATTGGACTTTAGTTGTATCACTTGATCACCATAATTTTATGATAGCCTATCTTGATTATGCTCTGAAAAGACATCTTCTTCAAACAAGAATTGCAAAATTTGTTCATCATTGTCAAACAGCTACCAATTGACATAATTATCAAGAATAGAGGGTCTGACAATCACTTTGATATGCTATTGGTCTACCTCTTTTGAAATACTATTTGCGATATCATACTGAGATCCAACAACAGCTAACCTATCTGTATTTTGGTTTAGCTTCCTAGGGATAGCAACAATATTGAAAGCACAAAAATCTTCAATTGCATCCCAAAATCTATGTTTGTATGCTTTCAAAGTATCATTTTTGGTTTCACTTATCCCTCTTACTTGGATGACAACTAACTCACTATCACCATAAACTTTTAAGGCCTTAAGCCCTCTTTTTCTAGCTCACTCTAGTCCATTGACTAGACTTTCATATTTTGAAGTGTTTCTAGTGCAGGAGAAATTGAATCTAAAGGCAGTATAATACCTTTCTCCTTTTGGGGACACTAGCATAGCACCACCACTAGAACCATGTCTACTTCTAGCCCCATAAAAAAATAATTCCCAAACCTGATTGCTCTGATCCTCTGAATCACTGTCTTCTTTGAGAAGGCTTGGCTCTATGGATCCACTTTCTTGAATCAAATATTTTCCCAAACCAAAATCCCAAACAAGATTTTCCTGGGCCTCTGAAGCTCTTTCATCTAGAAGAATATCAGGGATAATCTCTATCTTTGTGCTTGCTTCACTAATAGTTTGGAAGTCACTGTCATCAAATATAGAGAATTTACATTGATGGTATTGGACACATACAGCTCTATATGGTGTGCTGCCAATGGTTTTGACTTGATGGTGACCTTGGTCCCATACCTTGTATGAAATAGCATGTGAGACTAGTCAGAAGATAGATAGCCTCCTATCTTAGCTGTAAACTCCCTTGACAAACGTGTGCCAAATAATACAGGGAGATCTATAATATATATATCAAGGAGGATGGAAAAATTAGGGCGAGCATGTAGGATTAGACTGGTATCCTTGGCCACACCTATAGTATTGACTGAGGATCCATCAAGTTGTGTAACCTTCTTTTGGAAGGGCTCATATTTTAGTCCTAATTGGTCAGCTACCTTCTTGGGCATTACAGTGCTAGTAGCTCCACTATCTACCATGCAATTATGTACTAAAGATTTTCCAATAATTAGAGATACATAAAAGGGAGGTGGCTTTGAATTCCTACCTTGCATGATGTTGGTCTTGGAGTTGCTACTTAGAGCCTCCTTTTCTTGATCAGTGTTAACCAACATTAGCTTTGCAACTTCTTTTGCAGGTTGAGGAGTCGTCACTTCATTCATGGCCTTCTTCAAAATTTTAGGTTGTCCTAGAAGAGCCAAAGAGTCCCACATAGACATGGTGACATTCACCTTCTTCATGTTGTCTACAATATTAAAAGGGGTCACAGTGTGTACTCTCTATTGTGCTTTTTCTATAATGGGCTCCACCTCTCTAGAATGTTGGCCTTCCTTGCTTGTGGTGACAGGAACCTCCTTAGGTGTGATGGGATTAGCTTGCTCTAGTGGCTCTATAGATGTAGTGGCTTTGGCATTGGAATCTTCCCTCTCCATGTCTTGAGCTCTTCTCTTTGCTCTTGTATAGGCAACAAAGGCAACCTCATCATTGACTCCATTGAAGTCTGGTTGCTCCTAATTAAAAAGAGCAGTCTTCTTTTCTTGTGATTCTTGTTGAGGCACTGACCCACTGGATGAAGCCTCTGATTAAGCTTGTGAGACATTCTAAACCATTCGAGCTTGGTTCATCCATCCATTTGAACATGTAGCCTGATTGTGAGGCTGATTACAAGGAAAACACCATTCATTATCCATAGCCATATTATTTTGACTAGGAACCATATCTCTCATTGGATTTGCAGAATTTAGAGGTGCAGGGTTATATGGTTGGAATGGTCTTTGATTAAAACTTTTCCTTTGTCCTTGATAGCCTCCTTGGTATGGTGGCCTATTTTTTTGATAAGGTTGTCCTTGATTTTGATATTGTTGATTAGGACCTTGGCCTTGTGACTGAAATGGTGGTTTGATTCCTTGACCTTGCTTCTTTAGATTTGTGACCTCTTTAGTCAAGGTCTGCAGCAAATTTGTCATTTCTTTCCAACTGCTTTATTGGCTATTCTTTATCTCTTGCAGCTCTTGAGAGAAACTTGTTCTTAGCTCTTGACCACTGGTACTAGCCTGAGGTGCTAATATAGTGGGAATAGGGGTAAATGGAGGTACTTGTGTAGGTGCAATGGGTCAGAGGCTAGGAAAGATGGGCATTGGTGGCCTTCTAGCAATCATGCTTTCTTGGATCAAACAATTTTCAGCCCTGACAGCTATGTCAAAAGCTTGGGGTAGAGAAGTCCAACCCATAGACTGGATCATGACAAAAAATTGACCATTTAGACTTTGCAAGTAATATAGAAAGGCATGGTCAGCTGATGGTCTTACAGAGACTGGAATTCTATTCCATGTTTTGAGGAATCTACTATTGTAATCTGTCATTTGCTCTTGAGGGTCTCTCTTAATGGTTGTCAACTGCTCTACCAGAGACAAGTTATCTGATTTATCCTCAAAATGCTTACTTAATGCATCCCCCAACTCATCCCATGAAGTAATAGAACCAACAGTTAGAGTCCTAAACCATTCAAGAGCCTTACCTTTTAGAGAGGCTGCCAATAATTTGGTGGCCACATCCTCTTGAGTAATATTGTGTATGTTGCAGATGGTGGTCACATCTCTTATGTGTTCAAAAGAAATTGTCTGCCCCTCACCTGTGAAATTAGGTATACTCTTAAGTGCCACCAAGGGCACATCATGATGTTGAGAAAAGGCTAATGGACTCCCTTGTTTGAATGGTGCAAAGGCAAACTATCTAGCCATTGCAGGAGTTGGAATTTGAAGATTAACAACTATGTGAGCTATATTTGCTGCTAGATTTGAATCCTCCTCTAGATCTTTGGTTAGAGATCTGCCTCTTCTTCTGGAATGAAAGGGAAAAGGTCTCCTTTCTAAAGTATCAGGGGGTGTAGACTAAACTCTCCTTGTAGGGGATGTTCTTTGAGTTGACCTACCTTTATGATCTCTTCTTGAGGGCAACTCTAAAAATTTAGTGGGCTTTGAGCTCTTAGTCTCAATATTTTTCATAAACCTTAAACAAGGTTGGCCTGGATCTTTGAAATCAGTGAAGTCGCCAGATATACTTGATAGAACAACTTCTAAAAGATTTTATTATGCAATGTCCATATCAAAGAGAACATAATCTTTCAAACAATGATTTCTTTTGTTTGTAGTAGTCCCACCGGGCATGCCAGAATTGTTATACACTAAGTTTGCACCCTTGTTTCAAGCTCTCGTAGTCTTGATAACCTAGTATAACATGGGAATCAACTCCAGGTTGTGGGACCTATGCTAACTGAGATGAGACCTCCAAGTTCTAGGCTAGTTCCTCTTGGATAATCACCTTAATTTGCTTCTTGACATGAAAAGTAAATCTTTTTAGGGAAAGGGATAGAAGGAATGCTTGGAAAGGGAAATGACTTGAAAGAAAACTACCTATTAGGTGATACATCAAAATTAGGGTTTGGATCTCAGTATAAAGGAATGGAATCAATGAAAGGCTTAGGTCTAATAGGTCACAACTTACTGAATAGGCTTGCATAAGTGTTTCATGGGAGGGCCTAAACATAAGACACAACTTATGAACTGCAAGCAGACATTCATCTCTACAACTCGGTGTAGGATTGAGACAAGACTGTTAGGGGGCTAAAGTATACCCACAAAAATATCTAAATAAGATCAAACACAATAACACACACAATTACAGAAAGTAGGAGGGTTCAAGAACCCTAAGATATCACTGAAAACATCATATACTTGAATCCAATAAGAGATAATTCAAACAAGAAATCATAGGGACATGAAGGATTGTCACAAAATACCTCTGTAATGTTTTTATTATCAATGGGAACTTTACAACTATATAAGCTAGAGGGTAGAAATGATACCATAGATGACCTTTAAGAAAAGATGAATTTCTTCTACAATTGTCCAACTCTAAGCTCAAAAGCTCCAAAAATACAATATATACATCCTCCCTTGCACACAGGTAAGAGTCAAAACCTAACTAGGGTTACAAGATTAAACAATGATATCAAACCCTAGGGTGCTGATCACTTATTAATGAAAATCTCTGAGAACACCAGTGATCAAATCATATCTTTCTTTGCATGTTAATCCTTCTGAACTAAAAATACCTACAGACACAACAACCTCGACTTACCAACCCATCTGCAACTCCAGTAAGCCATGAAGGCTCCAAATCTGATTATATTTCCCTAGGAGAGGTACTGCTTGAAAAGGTGGCGCCAACTCTTTCTAGCACTTCCTATCATTAAAACATGGCAAAGGACCCTACAATGGTAGCCAACAGTCACTTATATCATCTTCACAACCACAACCATCCTGAGACTTTATTTCCTGGGCTACCTGACATCATGCATGGCCGAAAGAATGCAAAACCCTTGCAGAGACATTTGAATTTTCAAATATAATGGCTAGCGACAGATTTTAAAACATAACCATCAATAAGAAACCCTTCCCGGTAGATGAATGACCATGATGCACTTGAAAATAGCTTTAAAACCTATCTCCAACATGTCAAATGCCACCATGGAAGTCAACAGCCAATGAAACACAAGCAAATCAGCACATCTGACAGACTTGGACCCATGACCTCTAGAAAGAGCATCAGATGGTTGTCGGAAGATTGCAAGGGCTTGGAAGATCCCTTGTGATCAAGTGACAACTGTAGATCTTTAGTCTATTGACATCCCCGTAGATACCCTGACACGGTCCTACTAATAGAGCCTAGGTATCGTCTAACTGACCAATGAAGAACAAGCACATTAGAAACTAAGGACCCACCTGACAGAGCTTAGAGATAAAGCAAGATCGACAATTGGCACATAATCTCATGTGTCAAAGAAACTCCTTCAGATCATGTGCTAGCCATTGATCTTCAGTCAACTGACAACCGTCGGGCCCACGCTGACATGGCGTCGAATCACAAGTCCTGACCAATCACAAATGCACAACTCGAACTACATGGCAGGACCATATAATGGACCCACTGCAACACCAGTCACCACTGCATGGACCAATCAAATGTAAGCACATAAGAAAGAAAGGACCCACCATCAAAGCCTCAAGAATAAAGCAAGATCGACGGTCGGTGCATAATCTCATGTGTCAAAGAAACTCCATGAGATTATACGCCAGTCGTTGATCTAAAAGGGACATAGTCTGTTAGGTCCACTCTGAAAATTAGACAAGTCACCACTTCTCAACCAATAGGAAGCCTCCATGTAGGACAACATGGCAGTGGACCCGCTTGACTTTGAAGCACTACAGGGAAAGGAAATCTATGATTGTTGCAAGATTGCAAGCCTCTGACAGACCCTTCGCGGACTTACGATGACCATTGATCTTACTGAACTGGGACCCCACAAGCCAAGACCACCAAACATTTAAGCGACTACATGACTAAAGGAAGAATAGACTGCCCACTAAATCGCTAACCATTGAGGACTTAACTGTGAAAGATTGGGGTATTATGTGAACAGGGCATTCATTGAATTGCCAGAAGGAAAAGGTAACCGATGACTGTTGTGGAGAACTAGTGATCGGCTAATGAAAAAATTAGTGCACATGGGTATTCAAAACTTAAGTGGCTGATAAAGTAACAAGGAATTAGAATGAAGGCTTAGGGTTTGTAGGGTTATTTACCCCAATGGCTATATTTATGAATTTTTTGACCTATAGACTAGGGAGTAAAATAATTTGCAGAGGCCAAAGGACAAGGCACAACTTCATGAAATTTTCAAGGATGCTTGGCAGGATAAAAAAAGAGATTTTGGAATAGGTTTTAGCCAAATTTGCATATACATGGGAAAATTAGGGTATCAGTACCAACCTTTCCAACTGTAATTTTGTGACCATTTCTTCAGATGCTAGGTTCTTCAAGCTACCACTGTCAATGATTACCTTCCAAACTTTGTCGGGAACTCTACATCTAGTTAGAAATAGTGCTCTCCTTACCATCAAGTTATTTTCTTTCTCAAGCTCATTCGGTGACTCTTCTTGCACCAAAGCATTTCTACTTCTACCAGCTTTCTTACTAGCTTATGTACATTCAAAAGATCTATGTCCTTCCTCTCCACATTTATAACAAGTTCCTTGGAAACTTTCTCTACCATAACCACCTCGATAGTTACTGCCTTTGCCTCTAGAACTTTCACCTTTCCACTCGGTCTTGCCTTTGTCCAAATTTGTCTTTTCTAGTTTAGATCTACCATTTTCACTATTAGATATACCTCTTCCTCTGGGGAATCTACCACCTCAACTTCTCTGTCTTTGCTCATGTCTTTTGTTCAATTTCTCCTTGGCCTTCAAAGTAAATTGATAAGCCTCTTCAATGTTCTCCAACTTGACCATACTAATTTCCTCTTGGATGGAAACTCTCAAACCATTCAGGTATCTGCCAATTCTTTCCACATTATCTTCATCATCTCTAGATCTGATATCTAATCTATAGAATTCCTTAGTATATTCTTTTACCGAGCTATCTTTCTATCTCAAACTTTGCATTCGCCGAACTAGGTTAATCTGATAATCACAGGGTAAGAATTTTCCTTTTGATTTATTGACTATTTTACACCATACCTTGATTTTGTCTTTGCCTTTCCTCTTGTGATCCAATTGCAAGTGTTCCCACCATAAGGATGCATGATTTTCAGCTTTGCACTTGCAATCTTCACCTTCTTATCCTCAGGGATATTTTCATATTCAAAATATTTTTCCATCTCAGTGATCCAGTCCAACAATTCATCAGAATCCAGCTTTCCACTATACTTAAGGGGATTGAAATGTGGTGTTGACTTCAGATTTGTCAAAGCCTTGAAAAATATTTCTTCACCTTGATCCATAATAGGGGTAGGTTTTGCATTCACTTGTTCTTCTTCAATTTCATCATCACTAACATCTTCAAGATGTCTAGCTCTTCTTTGGGCTGTCTCCACTGCTTCTAACCTAGCACCAATCTGTCTTAGCATATCTACCAATTCTAAATGTGCATCTCTCACCTCCCACAAACCATCTTGACAACCCTCTGCAATTGTAGGTCAGATAACAATCTGCTATCCCACAACAATTCAACTAGGGCTTCAAGAGGAACCTACAAACCTAGATCCACAGACCTAGATCAAGATCTAACCTCGCTCTGATACCACCTCACGCAAGGAAGGGATCAAGAGGGGCCAAAGGATGGCACATCCTAATGATCCAAGCCTGTAACACACATGTAGAAACAATAAACAACAAGGGTGAGAGAGAGAATGCCAGATCTGTCATATATTACCATCAATTTGAGTCATACATGCCGGGTGTTGGTTCCTGGATAGGATTTTACACTCCATGAGATACCAATATGCCTATGACTGATGTTAAGGATTGGTTAGTTCCAAATATGAGAAATCTATAGGCAACTAGACCAACTATAGGGACAAGACTACCCTCTTCATTTCTGGCTCTGCAAAACCAAGATAGGTACACCTGATCCAATAGTTTTAACTCTGTTTCCTATCTAATACTAGATCTTACAACAAATGATAGTGAGAAAGTACTAAATAACAACCTATTATTCATTGACTCTACATCACTGGGTAGGACAATACACACAAAGTAAAATAAATGTAAAAGAATGGTATTAATTCAATGTTTTTTAGGATTACAAGATTCCAATCATTCCATACAAAGATAAGATAAGAAGATCAAGGCTAGTGCCTTATTCATTGGGCAATAGAGTTAGAAAATAGAATGAATACAATAGTGTTTGATGAAAGGTGGGTCTTGAACATAAACACAAGCTACTTCAAATCTTTCCTACTTTCAGAAATCCTTGAATAGATTTAGTAAACATGCATCCAACTCAAAGCAAATTTAATCCAATCCTAGATTAGAACTCAAAGTTCAAAAACATACATATGAACCTCAAAGAGACTTGAAAATTTACTGAACAAACTCACAAGAGAGACAAAGACCCAAGATTCATATTAAGTTCACCCTTTAAACGTTGCATGCATCAAATCCTGAACAAAGCTTGCAAAATAATAGCAACAACCTGTACTTCTTCTCTATTTCTCTAATAAAATGATACAAAATTTACAATCCCTGACTGAGTGTTAGGTTTTTAGAATTTTTATCTTTTTCTCCTAAGCTCTCAATGCCTAGAATGATCATGAAAAATCCTTTATATACAAGGAAATGCAACAAGCCCCCGATCATTCTAGGGTTACAAAATTTGACCTAAAAGTCTTTACAACAACCTCCAAAATTTACAATAAATACATTGATGGAGCAGATGAGATATTTGATCAAGCAGTTGGGATATTTGTAGATGAGCTACCTTTCTTTTTTGTCTTCAATGTTGTCCTTGGCTTTCTTCGACAAATTTGATCTGCAACATCTCGCTATCCATCTTGTAATAAATGTCTCCATATATCTTACCAAATTTTATATGACTCAAAAATATCTGTCTTTATTCACTCTAAGAGGCGGGTAGAGTATTATCCTTTTGAACATGAGGTATGTACTGATACCTCCACCTATTATATATGTCTTCACTTGGGAAATCAAAACTGGCAATCTCAGCCTTTTTCCTTGATAATTGTTCCCACTCATTTTCTATCTGAGTAACCCGTTGCTGAATATTATCAAACATTGATCTAGCACTTATCAATAACTTAATTATGCTATTGAGGGAAAATGTGTCATCTAGGACACCAGTCACCTTTTCTGACAAGAGTACATCCATTTCCTCTCTCCACTGATATGCTTCTTTAAATTCTCCCTTGTCTGTGAAAATTGTGGGCACCATCTCATAATTTGAAAGCATCAATTTAGCTTTCAATATGCTTGATTTTTCTGATGAAATTATCTAAAATAATATCATACTGTATAATCTTCTTCATCACCTAATGCACTGGCTTTATTAATGGATCAGGGTCTTCTTGGCCCTTTGACAACATTCAAAAGAGTTTTCTATTTGAAGCCCTTTCAATCCATTTTTTCAAAATCAAGGACATTTCTATCTTTTCCTTATTTAAACCTATAAACAAAGAATTCAACCTATTTACATGATTGTGAAAAATTAAAGGCTTTAAATCAGTGGCAAACTGCATGATGGCATCAATCATCTTCTCTTCATACTTCCTATTCTCTAGAACTGTAGCCTTTTTTGTTCTCATCCTTCTCCTTCTCAAGTCGCAATCTGGTTTCTTTCAATTTATTTGTCTCTTATGTTAATCTCTGTTTCTCCCAGCTGACCCTTGAATCCAAGCTTGTATCTGGAAGTGGTGAAGGTGGAAATTCAATAATTGGGCTGGAAGATGAAACTACTGCAGGCTTATCAGCTATCACCAATTGAGGAGACCTATGGTCTAAGGGTCCTGACAATTATGCAATTAATTTTTCCTTCTTTGGCATCTTTCTCTACCACTTGGGCATTCAATTTGGTATTTTCTAAAATCAAATTTGATGCTTCAACTCCAAATGTCTCTCCCACTCTCTAGACCAATAAGCTTCTTGTATATCCTGTAGAGAGATCCTTTCTCTTTCCTTTATTTTCATCTTTATTTAGAGACCACATCACAAGAGTAGCATGATCTTCAGAGAAAGCAAATCCTCTTGTAGCTCGTTCTACCTGTTCTGCTATAGCAAGAGTCTTCACTTTTCTTTTTCTCACTTGGTCAAAGACAATTGTATCAGTAATAACCCACTTTGGTAAAATTAAGACCCCTGCAGCATGCACCATGGTTCTCCCCTCCTCTGGAGTGATCTTTTCAAATTCTTTGGCCATTTCTACCTTGGTCTCAGTCTCTATTTCTATGATATCCCTATCAAGGGATTCATTTTTCTTCTTTTCATAGATCTCCTTAAATTGATTTATCTTCATTCTCCAAAGAAATTGGGAGAATGCCCTAGTTTTAACAAACTTATCATCTGCAAGGAAAGAATTTGTGGCCTATTTTAGAATAGGGTCCATCTGTTTACCCTCAAATCCTTCTATTGAAATATCCATGGCCACCTCCTTAGGTGCCTTAGGCATTCCTTCCTACAAATATTCATTAGAAACAAAAATGTTTCCTTCATTTCTTAGTTGCACAAGTTGTTCTGCCACCCCATGTTCATCCAATTGAATAGGGGATTGAGAAGGGGAATAAGCCTCTTCTCCCAATTTCATTTCCTCTTGTCTCTACCTCTTTGGAGAGGGCTCTTACTTTGTTGGATCATCAATAAGTCTTTTCCATCTTGAAGTAGAAAGGATATCTTCGCTTCTTTGCTGTGGTGGCAGGAGAACAGTGTAACCACTCCTTCTTTGCATTGTATAAATTCCCCTTGGGGTCAATTTCATGTATTTAGGCTGGCCCAAAATTTGCCTAGCCTTCTCAGGGTTTGTCTTACTCATTGCTGCCCCTTTTTCATTAGCTACATGCACGATGCCTTCAAAATGTTCCATAAGGGCATCCACTTTCCTTGCCCACGGTTCAAACCCCTTCAATAGGTCATAAGCTCTGTCAAAATTTTGAATGAAATCTAGAGTCTTTTTGTAAATGACCCATTTCTCTTTCTTGATCTCCTGCGTTTGAAGATCAAACTCATTTCTAATTACATCCTTAGGAAAGTTAAATTGATGCTCAATAAGAGCACACCTCACCTTATCTCTAAATACTCCTGAGAGAAAACCCTTAGTATCTGCACATCTCACCACTACTTTGGACATTCCGTAGGGCTGCAAGACCTTATTCAAATGCTCCCATCCTCCTTTTGTAATCACATATTGATGTGAAATAGTTATATCTGGGAAAAAGGTTCCCCTTCCTTTACCAGTGAGAGTGGACTCTTGCAAGTCTCCAATCTACCTTAGAATTTTTGCATATCCCAACTTCAATGAGACTTGATAAAGTAAAATATAAGGTGCTACCTTGCAACCATACACTCTGAAAACTATGGAAATAGGATATAAGATAATGTCCCCAAAATTGTGGACAATAATAATATCCTAGAAAAACTCCTTTGGCCTAATTAGCCTCAACAACTCTCTTGGAATCCTTGGATTGTCAAAATGTAAAAGAGTTCTAAGTCTAGAGGCAAAATCTCTGTCAAAAATAATATAGCTTGCATCAATTTTGTCCCATGACAGAGTTGTAGTCCTTAACTACACTGGAAGAATTTCTCCATTCCTTTCCTTCACAATATCTATTGTTGTACCAAAATATTCATCACCCTTGTATAGAAACATGTGCATGAGCATTGAGTACCACCCAAAAGGTCTAGACACCATATTTTTGATTCCCATCAACCCCTCATGGATTAGATCAGCTAAATGAGATGCAAAGTAAAAAAAAGGGCTAATTGGGGGTGCAGTGACTGTACCATCATGAACATATAAGGTACTAGCATATGAGTTGCCTCATCATGCCCTAGAATCAAAGTCAAAGATTTATAAACTTCCTGTGCTCTTCTACTGAATAAGTCTAATCTAAAGGGCTCTGGTGTGCTTGCACTAACAGCACACATGGATCCAAACTACTCAAAAAATTGCCTCAAAGGCCCTATCCTTAGATAATCTCTCTATGCTTCATAGATTTCAGTAAACTCTATGAAATCTATCCTCTCTAACCCCACAGATGGGTCATTCAATGAAAATACTTCCCTAATCTCATCCTCTGTGATGCTGATTAGGTCTCTACCATTTATATCCTTGACACACTTTGTCACAAGATCATAGCACTTAGCTATCTGAATTAATAACTCAACATCCATAAAAACACCAGGGACAACCAACTTCCCAATATCAAATTGCCATATATTACTTAAGGGGGCACAAGCATTCCTTTGTGAATAAGATGACTTGAATAGAATAAGACCGTTATGCTTATCACCCACCTTGGCATCTCTCATCCAATTTCCCCTATCATGGAGAATGTCTACAACTAAATCTCTAGGGTTTCTTGGAACTAGTTCTTTCATCCTAGCTACCCCATTGTCTGAATGTGGAAGTAACTGCATTAATCCTCAAAAATCCCTCTCTTGATATACTCTGTTTGACCAGACAAATTCCTCTTGGGTGGCATCTTGAAACTAGGGCTTTTACAATAATATATGAGCACTCAAGAAAAAACCTTGAAATACTAACCAATAACAGAAAACCTTTACAAATCTTCATAGTACTCAAGAAATTCTTAAGAAATGAAAAATTAGACCTACCAGGCACCTGCAAATTCTTTGCTTGAAATCACCTCAAGAGAAAAATGAGCTCACCAAAAATGTTTATGAGAATGGTGAATAAAAACAATGATTCAATTTTGATGTATAGCACCGACAACTGCCTACAATTTGTCCGCATGTAACACATTAAATCTGCCATTACTAAAAGTTGGCGGCCTCAGTTATTCATAGGACGTGAAAAATGTCACTGAGAAAAAAATTGAATTTAGGCTGTTGATTTATTTCTTTTTCGGTGCATCAGACGGTTGGTAAGTCAACCAGCAAAAACCCTATTTACTTTTCCTAAGTCAGTTCTTAACCAATGAGAACATTTCAAAATTTCCATGTGGGGAAACAAAATAACTTATCTTCACTTTGCCCAGAATGGATAGGTGTCACCTCGTCGCTAAAGTGCAAACCAAAACTTGTCAAAAGAACCAACTCAAGAGATAATGACCACCGTAGATGCACTTTGATCAGACGATCATTAGATTTTAATAAAACCTTGGCCCCACTAAACACTTTGAAAATATTTGATGAATTAGGAGATGCCACCTCAGAAACATCAGCAAGCCAAAAAAATCCTACCTCATCTATGGTGTTAGAAACACTTGGCAATTGGAACATGTCACTAATACCCTGGGCCAATAAAAAAAGACCACGTCATCAAAAATCTACAGCAAAGGACCCACCAAATGATCCTCCTCTTTAAACAAGATCAACAGTTGTCACCATATGACTGACCTTAAAGAGTGTGCATCTTATCTCAATGGTATAACGACAACCGTGAGATCTTGTCATACTTTAATCCTCCGAAAAAGAAAAGCCCCACTGTGACACATCACTAATCTATCACAAATCATAAACTGCCATGTCGCACATAATTGACAAGTGGGACCTATGTCATCTTCATTCACAGTTTGGAAAATCTTGACAACCGCCACATCATTTCTTCCTGTCAACCAATAAGAAATTGACATATCAACATGACCTGGCACTGTCAGGACCCACCACAGACTTTAATCCTTAGCAATGATCTAACAGTCATCGCTATACCGTGATGCATAAAAGGAAATCATCTTGTCTCAAGATATAGCGACAACTGTAGGATATAATCATTCTTTAAACACCAGCATACCTTATGATCAGTCGGGCCTGCTTGGACAGGTGGCGCATTGTCACCATTTTGCATGTCAGGGATTTTGACAACCGAGGGTCTTGCGGTGCAATGACAACCACACAATTTTAAAGGTGTAACACTTTTCAAAAAATTAAATAGAGACTTAGGCATAGCGGAAAAAATTAAAAGGGGAAAACATAGCACATGTGTATTAGAAGTTTTAGTGAACCAAAAAGTAATGCCAGAATATAACAAACAAGGGTTTTATCAAATGCAAGGGGTTTTTCAACATAAAACCTAACACTTAGATCCCTAAAATGGATTATTTTTCAAAAATATTTGCATGAAGCTAAAAATTTTGTACACTGATAATAGTGGCTCATGCTCGGGGATGTGTATCTCTTGCAGATACAATGAGAAACTAGAATCTCCTGGAAAAGGAGACCAGATCAAAACTTCAACTGGAAAAATAGGGAACTATAAAAAAACCTTAAAACCAAACTTGTACAGGGGTTGAAAATATTTCTTTAAGAGAAATAAAACTTTAAGAATTGACCATGAACTGGAAATTCCATGAGCTCGCCTATTAAACTTTTCAACAGATAAGAGTTCATCCCCCATTTGTCTTCAATAATATATGGTCCTAACCATATAGGGTCAAATTTCCCATGTCTTTCTTTATCTTCTAGTCTTACATTCCACATCATAATCATGTCCCCCTTTATAAAATTTCTTTGAGAAGTCCTTTTGTCATACAAGACTTTACACTGGGCTTGCATCCTCTCATTTTTGTCATGTGCTTCATTTCTTACTTCATTGAGCTAAGTCAAATCATTCATTCTGACTGTCATATCTTCTTCTATATCATCATCATATGCCTGAATGAACTGATACATTTGTAACAAATTGTTTTGGGGTAATCTCACATTGATTCCATACACCAAGTCAAAAGGGGCACACCCTATTGCTTTTTTAACTGTAACCCTATCAGCCCATAGGGCTTGTAACAATTTGGAATCCCAAGCTTTCTTATTTCTGTCTAGGACTCTTTTCATAATTTTGACCAAACTCTTATTGCTAGATTCTGCCTAGCCATTACCCTGTGGATGATATGGAGAGGAATATGAGATTTTTATACCATTATTTTGACAAAAACCTACAAACTCATTAGACCTAAAACACATTGCATTATCCACAACTATGGATTCTGGGCAACCAAATCTTGTCAAGATATTTTGCATCATAAAATCTGTCACCACTTTGCTAGTTGCTCTTCTTGTAGGGATGGCCTCAACCCACTTGGTGAAATAGTTAGTTGCCACCAGGATGTAAGAATGTCCACCACTGGACTTATTAGGAATTTCACCAATAAAGTCCATACCCCACTTCTGGAAAGGAGCCTGAACAAAAATAGGTTTAAGAGGCAAATTTCCACCAAATTTCAATTTTCCAGCAAATCTTTGACAAGGGTCACATTTTTTAACAAATTGATGGGTGTCTTTGAAAAGTGAGGGCCACCAAAAACCTTCTCTAATGATCTTATGGGCTGTTGTCTTTGCCATATAATTCCCTCCACAAGCTCCATTATGCATTTCATTCATAAAAAAATCTATCTTTTCTTGATCTACACACCTAAGTAAAACACCCTCATTATTTCTCCACCAAAGTTCACCATTTAAAATTGCATACCTTATAGATTGGAGTTTAATAGTTTTTTTTCTTGTTGTCATTCAATTCAGGGGGTAAAACCATCCTTTGTAAATACTTGACAATGTCCTTGTACCATTCACAACAGTCCATATTGCACACATAAGGTTTTTGATCCTCCTCTAGCATATTTATTTGGTTTGCATTTAAATTACTCTGAGCCATCAATTTTGCTAATCCCAATCCTCTCACTAACTTTGTAATGTGGATATCAATGTTGAACTCCTGGATCCTATTATTCCACGTACATCTTTTTCCTAAAACCTCTTGTTGGATCAGAATGTCTTTGACTGCAGCACTTGGAACATATGCAACCACTGTGGCTCACACCAAATAACATCTAAATGTTTTAATGGCCTTCACCAAGGCATAAGCTTTCTTTTCAATAATGTCATAATTTAATTCTGCTACCTGTAAGGTTTTACTGAAAAAAGAAATTGGTTGTTCAAAACCTTCAGCATTTTTTTGTAATAGTACTGCAGCAATGGTATGGGAAGATGCAAAGGAAAATATTTGCATGGGTTTGCTATAGTCTAGTGTTTTCAAGATTGGATCATGCTTAATGGCCCTCTTGATATCATTAAAGGCCTATATTGCTTCCATATTCCATTCAACCTTTGCTCCTTTCTTCAACATTCTTGATATAGGAATACTAATTTCTACAAAGTTTGTAATAAACCTTCTTAAAAAATTAACCTGTCCTAAAAAGGACTGAATTCCCTTGATGTTCTTTGGTAGGGATAATCTATCAATAGCTTCCACTCTTTCAGGGTCGATCCTTACCCCATCCTTTGAAACAATATGCCCAAGTAGCTTTCCTTCTGTCACACCAAAGGCACATTTCTTTGGGTTCAAAGAAACCCCATACTCTAATGCTCTGACAATTTTTTTTTCTAAATGCTGACAATGTTGTTCCTCTTTAGCTGAAAAAGTTGTTAGGTCATCTTGATACACCACCATATATCTATCAATAAAATCTAAAAAAGCTACATCCATAGCTCTTTGAAAAGTGGCGCCAGCATTAATCAAACCAAAAGGCATCCTTACATATACATATGTCCCCCATGGGGTTGTGAAAGTAGTTTTAAATTACTCAGTATCCTTAACCATAAATTGGTTGTAACCAAAAAATCTGTCCATCATAGACATTAGTTCAGATCCAGTGACCTTTTGTAACATGTTCTCCATATTTGGCAATCCATAGTTATCCTTCAGAGAATTTATATTAAGATTCCTAAAATCTACACATAACCCGATGTCACCATTTTTCTTTCTCACAGGCACCAAATTTGAAACCCAAGTGGAATGCCTAATAGGCTTGATTATTCCAGCATCCATCATCTTCTTGAGTTCATCTTGCATTTTAGGTGCTAGGGTTGGATTAACAAGTCTCAATTTTTGCCTAAAGGGTTTTGTGCCTTCTTTGAGTGGAATTTCATGTTGGAAAAGGTCCTCTCTATAGGTTTTAAGATCTTCATAGGACCAAGAAAAAACATGCCTGAATTTTCTGAGAAGGTCAATCAAATTTTTACTAATTCTTGGGGATAGGCACTTGCCAATATAAACTTTCTTAGGAACTCTGTTTGATTTTAACTATAGAACTTCTTGTCCAAAGATAACATCTTTACCATCCACTATGTTAACATAAGTATTGAAATCCATTTCTTTGTCACCAAAGTGAGACTCACAATGCAGAAACCTCAGTACATCTTGGTCATCAAAAAAAACTTGCCAATTATCTAAATTGTCAGGAATAGAAGGCCTGGCTTATACTTCTATTTTAGAAACACCTACAAATGTAACATCTTCTAGTCTAAGAGATATATTAGCCAATAAGTCTACCATTCTATTCTGACTTCTTTCCATCCAACAAATATTAAAAGCATTAAAGCTTTCAATTTCATCCCACATTGCATTCCTCTACTGTTTCAACTTCTAATTTTTTGAAGTATATTTTGATCTAACCCGGGAAACCACTAACTCTAAATCCCCTATTACTTTCAAAAATTTTATACCATGCCTTGATGCTAGCCTTAGACCTATTAGTAAAGCCTCATATTCTACAACATTATTTGTGCATGAAAATAGCAAAGAAAAGGAGAATTTGAAAGTTTTACCATTAGGATATATAAGCAATATTTTGGCTCCAGACCCTCCTTGCTATTTGCTCCATTAAAATACATGGTCCATAGGGAATCAAGGTCAATCCATCCCTCCTAATTTTCTAACTTGTGGATTAACTTATCATCCTTTTGTACCTCCTTATCTTCAACTCTGAAAGCATTAATGTCAGTATCTAGGAAACAATTCATGTTATCCTCTTCTTCTTCAATCATATGTGGAGTTCTGGATTCCCTAGTAACTTTGATACTTTCCCCTTCAAAATTGAAAGTAGCAAATGATAAGTCACACTATATGCTGCCTCCCATAGATGCACTCCATTTTCTTGATAGTAACATCCCATACTGGGGAGGAATATCCACTACCAAGACACTCATGGTTAGTTGTTTACTAGGGTATGCAGCCAATCTATAAGGCAAGGCCTTAATAGTACCCACAACTAGAACCTCCCTTGAATCCATTGCTTGACGTCTACCATGAGGTGTTTCCACCTTTAATCCCAAAGATTTCATGACCTTAGTAGGCATAACAGTATTTGATGCTCCAGAATCAATCATACAGTTTTTCAACAACTTTCCATTTATCTGTAGAGTCAAAAAGAAAGGGTCAATTATTCCTACTATGGTACTAACAACATTTGTATCCAAATAGATTTGAGGAATTTTAGAAATAATCTCCTCAGTACAGTTTCCATTTTCATTATTCAAGGATGTTATTTGTTGTTCAACTCCTTCAATTTTTTGGGAATCCATGGGGACCACACTATTAACCCAATTTAGAGCTTTTTCTTTATGTTCTTCTATTCTCATCATTTCTAACAATGGAACTTTGACAGTAATCTGAGATAGTAACTTGCTCATATCAACTGGGACATATTTTGAATTAGATACATCAGGTCTTAAATCTGCAACCTCTTTAATCTCCTGAATAGGTATCTCTGCAGTTTTTTAATTTTGAATTTCACTTTATTTTCTCACAACTGACACTTCCTCAATTGTAGGTTTGGGTTTGACCTTATAAACAATGTTTGGCTTTACATTTTTATTTATTTTGAGCTTATCAACAAGACTGGCATCCTTAGGCTTGTCTTGTGATACTTTTACATCTTTATCTGTCTTCTTGATGAAAATACCAGTTGGCTTCTGATTTGGACTACCAATCACTCTATTTCTCAAGTTGTAGTTTGTTTTTGCTTGAGTAACCAAATCTATTGTTATTAAAGAAATTTCATCATCAGAAGGCCTTCTTAAAGTAACTGTTTCATTACTCCTCACAACATTTCATTGGATATTGTCAGGTTCACTATCCTCATCTAAGAAAACTTGCTGATGGTATGACTCAGTTTTGGCTTGAGAATTAAGAGAATCTTGATTTTCATCTTCTTCAGTAGAATCAACCTCATCCCAAACATGGGAAGAAATAATTCCACAACCCTGGTCATCATAAGGCTTGTCCTCATTGCATTCTTGCTCTTCATGTGCAGAAACATTCTAGGATATGACATAATAATCAGGATCATGTGGGGATTGACAAGCTATACACCATGGAACCTCCTCCACTACGTTCATTGAATTTATTTGCAATGGGTTAGGGGTTCTATCATTTGTCCTATACCTTCTTTCAGGAAGAATGGGCTTCCCATCTTTCCATTGAGTGTTGTAGGGGTAATTCTGCATTCTTGGTGCTTTGTTGAAATTATTGAAGGGAGGTTTATCCCCTCCTGTAACTTTATTTTTGTTTTCACCAGGCTTCAAGTCCTTAATTGCCTTCACAATCTGCTTTAGGTTATCATCATCTTTAGGTTTTAAACCTTGAAGCTTTCTTGGGTCCCTTCTATTTAACAAAGGTGATTTGTCATCTTCCCTTCTTCCCAATTTCCCTAAAATCCTCAGGTTACTTTCTATGTTCACAACCAGCTTATAGGCTTCAACAAGACTTCTTGGATTCTTGTCCCTCCTGTGAGTTTGTTCAGTAAATTTTTAAGTCTCTTTGAGGTTTATATGTATGTGTTTGAACTTTGAGTTCTGATCTAGGATTGGATTAAAATTTCTTTGAGTTGGATGCATGTTTACTGAATCTATTCAAGGATTTCTGAAAGTAGGAAAGATTTGAAGTAGTTTATGTTTATGTTCAAGACCCACCTTTCTTCAAACACTGTTGTATTCATTCTATTTTTTGACTCTATTGCCCAATGAATAAGGCACTAGCCTTGATCTTCTTATCTTATCTTTGTATGGAATGATTGAAATCTTGTAATCCTAAAAAACATTGAATTAATACCATTCTTTTACATTTATTTTACTTTGTATATATTGTCCTACCCAGTGATGGAGAGTCAATGAATAATAGGTTGTTATTTAGTACTTTCTCACTATCATCTATTGTAAGATCTAGTATTAGATAATAAACATAGTTAAAACTATTGGATCAAGTGTACCCGCCTTGGTTTTGCAGAGCTAGAAGTGAAGAGGGCAGTCTTGTCCCTATAGTTGGTCTAGTTGCCTATAGATTTCTCATATTTGGAACTAACCAATCCTTAACATCAGTCATAGGCATATTGGTATCTCATGGAGTGTAAAATCCTATCCAGGAACCAAGAAAATGGTGACTCTACTAGGGACCAAAGATTATAATCACAAGAAAATAGTGCAGTTTCCAAGTTGAGCCAGACTCCTGACTTGCCTATTTTAATCATTTGATATCCCTTGTGTAATAAATCAACTATAAATAATGTGGGTATGAGTAGAGCTAGACTCCTAGCCAGCTTTTTTATCATATCCAGTAGTTTCCATTAAAATATATAAGAGTCAGTTTCAAAAGTTTCAATACCTTCTCACTAAATTGTGAGTGGTGACTCTAAAACATCTCTATAATAGTGCTTTAATAACTACATCATTATGAGCTTGCCAGAAATGCTTATGAGAACAGTGAATAAAAACAATGATTCAATTTTGATTTATAGCGTTGACAACTACCTACAATCTGTCCGCACGTAACACATTAAATCTGCCATTACTGAAAGTTGGCAGCCTCAGTTATTCACAGGACGCAAAAAATGTCACTGAGCAAAAATTTGAATTTAGGCCATTGGTTTATTTCTTTTCTAGTGCATCAAAGGGTTGGCAATTTGACTAGCAAAAACCCTATTTACTTTCCCTATGTCAGTTCTCGACCAATGAGAACATTTCAAAATTGCCATGTGGGGAAATAAAATAACTTATCTTCACTTCACCCAAAATGGACAGGTGTCACCTCATCACTAAAGCACAAGCCAAAACTTGTCAAAAGAACCAACTCAAGATATAATGACCACCGTAGATGCACTTTGATCAGATAATCATCAAATTTTAATAAAACCTTGGCCCCACTAAACACTTTGAAAACCTTCGACAAATCAGGAGATGCCACCTCAAAAACATTAGCAAGCCAAAAAATCCCACCTCATTTGTGGTGTCAGGAACACTTGGCAATTGGAACATGTCACTAATACCCTGGGCCAATAAAAAAAGACCACATCATCAAAAATCTGCAGCAAAGGACCCACCAAATGATCCTCCTCTTTAAACAAGATCAATGGTTGTCACCATACCACTGACCTTAAAGAGTGTGCATCTTATCTCAATGGTATAACAACAACCATGAGATCTTGTCATACTTTAATCCTCTGGAAAAGACAGGCCCCACTGTGACACATCACTAATCTATCACAAATCATAAACTGCCACGTTGCACATAACTAACAAGTGGGACCTATGTCATCTTCATTCACAGTTTGGAAAATCCTAACAACCACCACATCATTTCTTCCTGGCAACCAATAAGAAACTGACATATCAACATGACCTAGCACTATTAGGACCCACCATAGACTTTAATCCTTAGTGATGATCTAATGATCATCCCTATACCGTGATGCATAAAAGGCAATCATCTTGGTCTCAAGATATAGCGACAACCATAGGATATAATCATTCTTTAAACACTAGCATACCTTATGATCAGTTGGGCCCACTTGGATAGGTGGTGCATTGTCTCCATTTCACATGTTAGGGATTTTGACAATTAAGGATCTTGCGGTGCAACAACAACCACACAATTTTAAAGGTGTAACACTTTTCAAAAAATTAAAAAAAGACTTAGGCATAGCGACAAAAATTAAAAAGGGAAAACATAGCACATGCATATTGGAAGTTTTAGTGAACCAAAAAGTAACACCGGAATATAACAAGGCTCAAGAACAACTAGGGTTTTATTAAATGCAAGGGGTTTTTCAACATAAAACCTAACCCTCAGATCCCTAAAATGAATTATTTTTCAAAAATATTTGCATGAAGCTAAAAATTTTGTACAGTGATAACACCGAGATGTAAGGCCTTCCTGGTTAGGGCCTGATATTACAAGGAATTACAAAATTTCTCCAACATGTGAAGATCTGCTACCAACCTCTAATCTAATGCCTTCTATCTTCTCTCTGAACTGACTCCCTAAACTACCACCAAACATCTACATTTATACACTTAGCTACCAAGCTGAGTCGGCCTTCAAATCCATAATTAACGGAAGTAACAGTCAAATCTAGGACCACATGCTTCCCAATGATGGATTCCAACATTAATTTTATGATCCAATATAAATGTAGAAGTCGGCCACAACATGAAACAAAACTAAACCCATCGATAAGAAAGATAACCGAGAAGCAGATAGACAACACCGAGCGCTAGTGAATTAACCGACCACCCAGGAGAAAATCGACCCAACTCAGTAACCAAAGGAAACTGACCAACTAATGACCGACTTAGTCAAAGAAGAAATTGAGAAACATAGACAAAACTCCAAATTTCTTTTGGTGACATAGGATTGCTAAGGACCCAAGATGCTCCTACATCATTATGAATATGTAATGTGAATGCAATGATACACATGATATGTTTTGTAGGTATTGATGAAGACAAGTACTTAGTCTTATGTCAAAAAGGATGTTTAACCTAAGATAGTGACTACTTATGGTTCTGTGAGGAAACCTTCATGTGAGATTCAACTCTTTGTTCCTAGTTTAAGTTTAGTTTAGAAGAATTGTTGAAGTGTTCAAGCAATTTGTGAGATCATGCAGTCATGCAAAATGAAATGTAAACCTAAGACCTAGGAGCTAGTCATTGATCACGTGTCGATTTGTTTTCATCATTGAACTTTTGAGGTAACTGGATAAATCAATACAACACCCACTAGTTATGAAACTATAGACATATGAATATCAATTTGTATGCACAAGAATCAATACAATACCCACTGGTTAGACAACCATGGACATATGAATATTGATTTTATTTTTGGAATGTCAGTTTAGATATAAGCACCAAGGCACAACGCCATGATGACCTGAATATGATGTCCATTTTGATATAGCAATTTGTATAAGCATCAAAACATAAATGTCATGATGACCAGAATATGCCTTGCATAACAAACACATCAAGCAGTCAAGAGATTATTCTAAATCTAGTGTGAATTACCCATAGTGACCCTTTATTGTTCACATCCTTAGGTAAGATCACATTTCACAGTAGGAGTAAGAACTTTCTCAAAAAGACAATAGTTAGATCAAAATTCCTTGAATTTTATGGGTATCAGTGGTCAAGGTATGCATGGCCATCCAATATGAGATAGAGGCTCTTACAGACGGACACCATTTCAATCTAGAATTTCCAAAGTTGTTAGATGTTCACATACAAGTAGAAAACAAAGAAAAGATTATGAACCCAGGCATCACTCTCTCAATCCTGTAAAGGACATCATCAAAGAGCTTGAAGGGACTTAATATGCAAAAATCTCAATGTGAATCAGTAAGCAAACAAGGAGATAAAAGCATGTAAAAGCATAGATTATTTTCAATTTGTGTTGATGTTTGATTGCGTTGTTGTAGATGCAAAATCCTTTCTGGAGAGGAGACAGATAGATTGACTCAGATGAAGCTTCAAAGGATTCTGACTAGATATGAAACATCTAAGGTATATTGGAGGCCATAGGATATGACTATGATTGCCCCCAAGTTTGAAACATTGATAGGATATAGACGCTTTTGCAGATTGGTGTACAGACCAACTTATTGAAAATAGGAATGCAGAAACAAACCGGGAGATATGTACAAACTAAAGCAAGATTGAAATATAGGAAAGACCAAGATTGCATTAATAGATGGAGCATTTTGAAACAAGTGGCACCCGTTTGTCGGGTTTTCACCATCTTGGCAAAGATTCTATTTTTGCTACCAAGGTGCCTGTTTCCAGGTTTTCACCAAGGGACTTTTTCTTTTTCTCATTTTTTTGTATTTTTCATTTTTTTTTTGTACTTTTGATATTTTTTGATATTTTTTGTGAATCATCAAGGCGCCTATTGCTAGGTTTTCACTAGGATGTTTATTTTTTTAAGAACTTTTTTTTATTTTTATAAAATTTTTAGGACATTTTACCATAGACTGAATGCCTTAGGCATATAATTTCTTTAGATGGAGAACGTTGATTGGTTCTCAGAGCTATTCTCCTTCAGTCATTGAGAGTTAATAAGCTCTAGAGACAAAAGTAGTAGTGATGACAAAGGGACCCAGCCAGTTGGGTTCAAACTTCTCCTTGCGTTCTCTATGTGATTGATTTTTAGGATTCTCTCTCAAGACTAGATCGCCAACCTGAAATTCTCTGTGTCTGACTTTATTGTTGTAGCCTCTAGACATTCTTTTATGATATAATCTGAGATGATCATATGCTTCAAATTTGCGCTCATCTAGTAGTTCAAGTTCTTGCAACCTAGACACTCTATAGTCATCATCAGTTACTAGACCATGCATTCTGATTCTTAGTGATGGGATTTCAACCTCAATAGGTAGTACTTCTTCAGAACCATAAACTAAAGTGAATGGTGTAGCCCCAGTGGGCATTCTGATACTTTTTTTGTAGGCCCAAAGAGTTGGATTGATCATTAGGTGCTAGTCTCTTCCTATTTTATTAACTATTCGATACAATATTTTTAATAGATTCTTGTTTGAAGCCTCTGCTTGTCCATTCCCTTGAGGATAGTAGATTGATGACCAATGTTGTGTAGTCTTGAATTTGGCAAATAGATCATCTAAGTCTCTATTCTTGAATTATCCGCCATTATCTATGACTATAAAGTGTGGAATACCATACCGACATATAATGTAGTTCAAGATGAACATTGAAATTTGTTTCAAGTTGCTTGAGTCAAAGGAACTGCTTCTACCCATTTTGTGAAATAATCTATAGTTGTGATTATATGGGTATGTCCATTATAAGAAGGAGGATGTATGTATCCTATAAGATCAAATGCCCATTGGTGAAAAGGCCATTGTATAGTAAAGGGAATTAGATCTCTCCTTGGTGCATGAATTAAGTTGCCATGTACTTGACACTTTTGATAGTTCTTAGCAAACTTGATAGCCTCTTTTTGCATTTCAGGCCAATAGTACCCAACCCTAATAAGTTTTCAAGCTAGTGTTAAAACATTAGAGTGTGACCCACATATAACTTCATGGACTTCCTCTAATGCACGTTGAGACTCTTCTCGTTCTAAACATCTAAGTAGTGTACCATCTAGACCTCATTTGTACAGATCATGACCAATGATGACATACCGGGATGCATTTTGAATAAGGTATCATTTCTCATGGTTGTTAAAGGTATCGGGAATGATTTGGTCTTAGAGATAGGAAAAAAGGTTTTTATATCTAGATGAATCATGACCAACAACAGTGTAGATCATGTGGGTTTTGAGGGAATCATATGTAGGATAAGATAGTGCTTCCACCAGGAACTCATAGAGTAGCTCATGTTCAGGCTGCTGTAATAAAGTAGATAGCATTTGCATTGCATCAACAACCTTGTTCTCTGTTCTAGGTATTCTCTCAAATGTGATAGATATGAAATATTTCTTTAGATCATCTACCATTCTCTTGTATGGGACTAACTTCCCATCTTTAGTTTGATACACATCATTGACTTGGTGTATGACAAGTTGTGAGTCTCCATGAATGTGTAATTCTGTTACTCTCCATTTAATTTCTATCTTCATGCCATTAAGAAGGGATTCATATTCAACAATATTGTTTGTGCAAGGAAACTTGATTCTGAATGCCTTAGGGATTGAATATCCTTGAGAAGTGATAAATAATATGCTTTCTCTAGATCCATTATGTGCATAGGAGCCATCAAAGAATAACTTCCATGCTCTAGAAGAAAGGTTCATGATAGAGGAATCTGGGAATTCCATTTGCATTGGTGTATCATCGAACAAAGGTGCATCAGCCAATTGATCAACAATTACCTATCCTTTGATAGCTTTTCTCTCAACATATTCAATGTTAAATTCACTTAATAACATCACCCATTTAGCTAGCTTACCTGTGAGGGTAGCTTTTCTTAGTAGGTACTTTAGTGGATCAATCTTAGCTACCAAATGTGTGGTATGAGCCAACATTTAATGTCTCAGTTTCTATGATGCAAAGATCACAACTAGACAAGCTTTCTCAATCATTGCATAGTTCTTCTCATATGCTACCAATGTTCTACTAATATAGTATATAGCTCTTTCCTTTTTATTCTCATCATTTTGTGCTAGCAATGCCCCTAGTGATGTATCTGTTGTGGAGACATATAAGATCAATGGCTTCCCTTGAATAGGAGGCATGAAAATAGGAGGATTTGATAGATATTTCTTGATATGGTTAAAGTTCTTTTCACATTCCTCATTCCATGTAAAGGTCATACCTTTATATAATGTCTTTGTGAAAGGTTTTGATATGTCTACTAGTTGAGATATGAAGCATCTAATAGATTGTACTCTCCCTTGTAATGTTCTCATTTGACTGATATTATTGGGAGGTTGCATCTCCATGATAGCTTTAACTTTTGCTGGATCTACTTCAATTCCTTTCTTTGAAACAATGTAGCCTAAGAGCTTTCCAGAAGTGACACCAAAAGCACACTTCTTAGGGTTCAGTTTGAGACTAAAATTTTCCATTCTATCTAGTATTTTTCTCAAGTCATTTAGATGTTCAGATCTTATCATAGATTTTGCTAAAATATCATCAACATAATCCTCCATAGTGTGATGCATCATGTCATGAAAGATAGATGTCATAGCTCTTTGATATGTAGCACCAACATTCTTAAGCCCAAATGGCATGACATTCCAATAGAAGGTACCCTATGCACATGTGAAAGCATTTTTCTCTTGATCTTCTGGAGAAATTTTTATTTGATTATATCTAGAAAAACCATCCATCAAGGAATACATCTCAAAACCCGCAGTCATGTCCACTATCATATCGATGTTAGGTAGTGGAAAATCATCCTTTGGGCATGTCTTATTCACATCTCTAAAATATGTGCACACTCTGATTGATTTGTCTAGTTAAGAAATATGTACAATATTTGAGATCCATTTAGCATAGTCAATAAATCCAGCTTTTAGTAGTTTCTCTAATTCATCTTTGACCAAGAGTGCAATATGAGGATGCATCTTTCTTAACTTTTGTTTAATAGGTTTTACTCCTGTAGCAATAGATAAGCGGTGCATTATAAGATCAGGATCAAGTCTAGGTATATTTTAATACTTCCATGCAAAGTTGATCTTCTTTTCTGTCAAGAATGTAGTAAATTTTAACTTTTCTTCTTCTGATAAGGGTTGTGCTACCTGGATCAACTATGGTTCCTCTTTTTTTCCCAAGTTGATGGATTGAGTAGGCTCAATTAGAACTGGAGATCTATCCTATAAGTGACTCAAAAGGACATCAAATATATCATCCTTAGGCACCTCAGAGAGGTTTTCACCTTTGGATACGTCTTTTATTTTTACTTTTGTAGGTTCTAAGACTGCCAGAAAGTGGTTTTCACCCATAGAACTCCTTTTCTTTTTATTTTTACTTTTATTCTTTTGACTAAGATACTTGATGTCCAACTTCATCATGCTGACACTCGGTTCACTAATGGAAGTCATCATAGGCTCAACTGCATTGAGGTGGCAAGCAAGGGCATAGTCATTTTGAAAGGTATAAATACCTTCGCTTAGATTCATGGAGGTTTGGTCAAGAAGTTCAGGATGTTGGATAGTCAAAGTGGTGAAAGATTGGTAAATAGTGTTTACGGATATGGATCTATCATCATTGGTCCTAACTCGACTCTTGAGTTTGAAGGTGATATTACAACTTAAGATGTTAAATTCATGAATAGGCTCAATGTCATTGTGGGAGTCCACTTCAACCATCGGTGGATCAGACTCATTAAGTTCATTATTTTGCTCTAGACTCACGTTCGGTTTAGGTGCATATTGGTGAGTAACATCAACATGTTTCTCTATAATAAGCTCATATTCCTCTTGAATGGCTCCCCATTCATAATAATTTGATTCCTCATCTATGCCTCTAGGAAATTTAAGAACATGAGTAAAGTCAGGGTGGATACCCCAAGAAGGGTTACCCTCAAATTCTGATTTGAATTCATACTCATGGGAATCTATTTTAGAATAACTACCAAATTCTTCTTTGTCTATTTGATTACCTTTGAGATCAGCTAGTTCTTGTGGTGCAACTATCTCTTGTTCTATAGTAGGTTCTTGTGTTTCTACTACATTGATTCTTTTTATTGGATCATCTTCAGCTTCAAGGTCTTTAATTTCTTTAGGAAAGTGCTCATAAGGAATGAGCTCCTCAGTGGTGGTGTCAAATCATCACTGTCAGATTGTTCAATTGTTTCTTCCTTTAGTTGATTTGCTGTGGGTGACTCAATTTGTTCTAAGACATGTGGGAATTTCTTGCTAAGACAAAAAGGCTTCTTCTTATATTCTAGACCAGTTGTATTCTTGTTGGTTCGACCATGATGGTCAAGAGGTGATAGAAGACCTTTACCTTGTAATCCCAGAGGTCCTTTTCTAGTATATCCCATCTTTGTGATCAATTTGCCCCCTAGTCCACATGACTTCTAAGGAATTTTTCTTGAAGTAGAGTCACAATTCTAGAATGTGGGATTGAGGTTCATCTTTTTATAGCCATGCAAGTACAGCTTCATCTTCCTCAAACTCTTGTTTAGATACTTATTCTGTGACAAAACTTCCATTGAATATGACTTGGGATTCTTCAGCTGACTTTGTTAGATGGTTGTCCATAAGATTTAGGGGACAACGGGAGAGATGTGAGAGATAAAATAGGTTCCATTGTATATTCTCCCATTCCCTTATCCTTGATTTTGACTTCTTTAGCAATGTCTTCCATTTTGGATGTTGAAGCAATGTCTATCTTCTTAGTGGAAGATTCTTTGTTATTAGGAACAAGTTTATCAACACTTTCTTTCAAAGCATTGCAAGTTGTGTATAGGTCCACTGGAATTGTCACCTCTACCCCTTCATAAGGAAATTTCACACATTGATGGTATGTAGAAGGAATAGATTTCATTTCATGTATCCAGGGTCTCCCTATAAGAATATTGTAAGCCAAAGGTATATCAAGAACTTGACATGTAGTATCCCTGATGACTGGACCTATTTTTATAGGCAAGACAATTGTTCCTTTGGAAGATCTTTCTTCTTCATCATATGCCTTGATAGTTATTTTATTTTTAGGATCAATGGTGGATTTAGATAGTCCCAAATGTGTAATCAATTTATAAGAACAAATGTTGAGACCAACACCTCCATCTATCAACACACGTTTGACTTGATGGTTTTGGATTAAGACCTCAATATGCAAGGGCTGGTTATGTGGATGACTCAAGGAATTATCATCTTCCTCTGAAAAGGAGATATACTATGGAGACGTTAGATGACCAACCATAGCCTAGAATCTGTCTAAATCAAGGTTTTCAGGAACATTGGATCTGAGAAGAGCTTTGTCTAGGATGGCTCTATGAGCTGGAGATATTCGAAGCAACTCAAGCATTGAGATTTTAACATTTGTATGCTGGAGTTGTTGGACAATACTATATGGAGTAGGCCTCGTGTCTTTAGGATTTGAAGATTTAGATGTAGCCTTTTGTTTAGAAGCAGATGAAATATTGGAAGGCATCTTAGGGACATTTGATGAATCTAGGATTTGTCCTTGCAGATGTGCTTGAGATTGTGATCGAGTAACTGCATTTGCTGATTGATTTTCTCTATCTCTTCTTACAATTGTGATGACATTGCAACAATCGGATAGACACGGCTCCACCATATTGATAACAACATTGTTTCCAGAGTAGGAATAATTGACTTTAGCACCCATATTAGACTGAGAAGAAGAATCTTCTTTACCATGTTTTGGAAATGATTCTGTGAATGTTGTATGATCATTATTGCTCTTATGATTGTCAATTGTGATTTCTCCATTATCAATTTTGTCTTGTATGATGTGTTTCAAGCACATGCAATTATTAGTTTTGTGACCCTTATTGCAATGGAAGTCACATAAATCATTCTCTCTCCACCATTTTAGTTAAGGTTCAGGATCAAAGACTTTTATCTCAGGCAAGTAAATGATGTTGTTAGCCAATAGAGTTTTCATGGTAGATTCCAAGGACTCTCCAAGAGGAGTGAATTTGTGGTTAGGATCTGTAGCCCAAGGTTTGTAAGTAGATGGCTTCTTAGTAGATTCTGATGTTTTAGCCTCAGAAGCTTTGATGGCTTGGGTGCCAACAGTGAGATTGAAAGTGGGTGCCTTAGATGGGGCATGGATATTATCAATAATGCCATCTGTGACAACACCTTTATTCTTGTTCCTATTTTTGTTTTTGTCTTTAGAACTAGATCCAGATTCATACTTGTCCTTTTGAAGTGACATGTCTTCTTTTTGCACAAGTACTTTCTCAATTTTGATACCATTTTCTACCATCTTATCAAAGGATGTATGATTTTGCATTTGCAAATGGTAGTTAAGTTCTAGAACAAGATTCTTGATAAAGATTTCCAGCTTCTCAGTTTCTAGAATAGGTCTAGCATATAGAGAAAATTTCTTCCTCCATCTTTTGAGAAAAGTCAAGAATGGTTCTCCCAAGTTCTATTTCAGATTGCAGATATCAATCATAGTGAATGGATGTTGGATGTTATAGGAGTATTGTTGATAGAACAATTTGATTAACTCCTAAAAAATTTTGATAGTTGGAGGTATTTTTTAGAACCAATGAATAGTTGACCCTCCCAAAGATCGAGGGAAAATATGCATTAAGTAGGTAGGTTCATGCATGAACTCCATAGATTGAGTACATAATTATTTGACATGATCTTAAGGATCAGAATTTCCATCATACTTATCATATTTAGGCATATCCACTCGCTTAGGGAATGGTGGCATATACAAGTCTTTATCAAATGGAAAAGGGCATAGAGCCTCCATGGAAAACTCTTTAGGTTTCTTTTCTTTTTCAAGTTTGTTAAGTTTGACTTGCATGGCATGCATCTATTTTATCATATCTATGATAGGAGTTTCTTCCTCATACGTGATGATATTTTCAACATTAAAGTTTGGAGGAAGTTTAGCTCCTTGATGAGATAACTCTAGAAAGTATGCCTCTCTATTTTCTTTCAAGAAATGCCTCATCATTTTCTTGCAATCATCATCATTTTGATATCAAGCAATTTCAGAAGGTGTGGGTTCTTGATCCATACCATGTTGAGAGTGATGTCCTTGAGACTTGTGATGTGTCCCTCCGTGAGACATGTTAGAAGTTTTAGGAATCACTAGGATAGATTGATCTAGATATTGTCGATTACCTCCATGAGTTGATGGAGGGGGTATGTAACTAGTTTTCAATCAAAAATTGCCAAGACTGTCATCTTCGTAAAGACCTGAATTATAGAGTTGCTCGAGAGTTGGACCTTCGTGAGTAGACAAAGGTAAGGTATGAGATTCTTCTCAAAATTTCTTGACTAAGGAGTCTCTAGTTTCCACCATTAACCTTGGGTGAAGCAAAAGAGTAAGATGAAGACAACTGAATAATGACTTGATTCAAGAAGATCAAATGAAGAATCCTTGTCAAGATTGAATTGATTGAAGATAGATCAAATGTAAATGAAGGATACTGTGCCATAGTAGTATGGGTAGACGCCCAAAAGATGGTGGGCACGAGCTCACAACACCTAGCCATTTAGTAAGAAGACTAAATTTGAAGATAATTTTGACAAGGTTTTGACACAATATGAAAAAGACTCAAATTGATAAATCAGAAGGCTAAATCAGACTCAAGAGACCACTTTAGGAAAATTCTTGAATTCATTCTAGTTTCTACCCTATTCCTAACACAGTGAATGTTTTGACAGAATCTGGAAATAGGCTATAAAAATTGGATTCCTGACAAATTTGACCAATCTCTGACAACTTTTTGAAAATTCTCAAATGAGTTTCTGAAGGCTCGTACGATACTAGGTATGCTCTCAAATGACAATTAACAAGACTCGTACAATAATTGCTGCCAGGGATAATATTCTTTTGATTTCTAGTGACAACACTTGTACGACATAGTACTGGCTCTCGTACGATAATACAGGGGTTATGAAATGAATTTTTCTCAAGACTCGTATGACAATCTGAGACTGTGGGATGACTTTTGACTCCAGAGAGGAATTTTGCTTCAGATTTTGTAATTTTTAGGCTTTTAGTTTCAGAGAGTTGGCAAATTTTTTTGTCCAGCTTTGAAGATTTGTGTAATAGTCCGTTTCAAATAACCAAGTAGATATCAAACACACAAAACAACAAGCAAGGGAAGTAGACAATCGTCTGAAAACAATGAAGAAGGGAAAAAGCAACCTTGCGCATGAATAAGCAATAGTGACTTAATGTGCTAATCCCTAGAAATACTACTTGTGTATGTTCCAAAAAGTTTTTCAATAATGCACATATTCCTAGAAAATGAAAAATTGGCCTCACTAGAGTTTGTAGTAATGGTTTGACTCTACAACTTTTATGATCTCAAGAGGGCAAACTCTAATCCAGGTGCACTAGAGTTTTGACATAGTCAGAGAATTTAATCAATTAGGAGCTGTTAGGGAGATTTGACAGCCCAACAAGAGACCACACCTATGAAGATTTCCTCCACAAGGACATTTATATAGTGACTGCTACTACCATGATGAAAATGGCTATTACCGCTTGAGGTTCTGTCCACATGGTTGACCCAATTAATGGAATGTCTACTATGGTTAACCCTCTCTAAAGGTGACTCACAAAAGATACCACATGGGGATTGGTTCCAGATTCAAGGATCTGAGTTTCTGATACTACCCAAAAAGGGAGTAGAGCATAGTCCTCTAGCCTTTTCACTTTTAACCAAAACAAAGAAGATAGATTAATCTGACACGCTAAGATTGGAATTATCTCACAAAGATCTATGATGTCAACCACTTATGATCTATCAACCCCTTCGGAGAGAGAATGTATCAATGAAAAGTTGAAGAATAAAAAATCTAGTAGAACGCAAGACAATCTCAGTACCTTCCCTACCTACAAGGGGATCCTTCGTCAAGAAGAGCTTCACATGCATGAACAAGAAAAAGAAGCCCACTCTCTCAAGATCATCCACAAATAGTGTTCATAGGGCCTATTTACTATGTGTAACAGATATGCAGAAAGCAAATCTATGTTCATTTTATAGCCCAATGAAGTCTGTGATATGAAAGCAAGAAAAGTCACATAAGCCTAACACGTGAGAGTTCATTTTATGTCCAAATCAAAGTGTTATTAGATCGTAGTAGAATAGCTGAATTCCTCACAATGTGCTTAGTAGATTTTACCTATTTTAGTAATTTAGTTGCACTTTTCCCAATTAGACTTAGCAAATATCAGTCAAAAATAGAAGATATCAATTGTTAGGGTTAGCTATTAGTTCAAATCTTAAAATCAAATCTGAAAAACTACCAAAAATTATGAAATGACAATTGAATCTTGGTACCAAAACTCGTACGACAGTGGGTTACCTCCTAGATGATAGTCTGAAAACTCGTACGATAGTGGGTGTCTCACCACACGACAATCCACAGTTGCTGAAATGAGCCTCAAAATCCCCAACTATCATACGACAACCAGTAGATTCTAGTATGAATTTTTGACAAAAGTCATACAAAAAATGTATGGACAGAGAATGAAATTGTAGAATCGACCAGAAAATGATAGAAAAATAGATAGAAGTGAAATAGAAGAGCTGAAAACCCATTTCAGGGCCCCACAGTGGGCGCTAGAAATGTGTGTGTGAATTTTGTACCTAGCTGCAGACACAACACTTCAGTAAAACATTAGAGGTTAGCAAAAACTGAAATCTGTAAGTAATTGAAACTATGCTAACCAAGCGATTTACTGCCTTCTAGTAGGTGTGAGTATGATGTTCTTAGATTGAAATCGAGATCAGTGACAATGCAACATCTAAATGAAGGATTTGACTACAAAAAGATGAAAGACTACATGAATATAGATTAATCTATTTTTTTTGTATTTTCTATGCAATAATATGAAATCTGTATGAATCTAAGTTAGATGAATGAAATTGAATGCAAATTTAATCTAATAATGATATGAATGAATATGATGTGCTATGATATAAAAACTATGCAAAACTATGATCAACAATGAAAGATCTCACAAATCGCCTATCACAAGTGCTTAATCCTTCAATCGCCAATTTGCCAGAGTAATTATGCAAATTCAAGTGTTGATAATTATGAAGAGTTGAGCCTTGATTTTATAGAAATCCAGGGCTTGAGGATGCAAGAGAAAAGTCATAAATCACTCTTGATAAACTTAGGTTGATTTTTGAGTTATCAGGAAATCAGAGATAATTAACTCACAAAAATCATGCAAAAGCAGTGTTTAACTCAAAATAGAGTTTAGATCAAATTTCAACTCATCATTAGATGTTGAGTTTCAATTTTAAATTGATTGTTAATTTCTAGTTGCCTGCTTTTCTGATTGTGCATGATTTAATTTGAATTAATTTAAAAATAAAGTGATTTATTCTCAACTTAACTAATTTTTAAATTAAAATAATTGATTTATGGGTTAATCAATTATTAAATCAAACTCTATTCTAAAACTAAATTATTAAAAATTGATAATTAACTTTAATTAATTAAATAAGAATTTAATCAATTAGTCATGAGATTTTAGATTTATTGTCAAAATTAAATAATATAATTTAGGAATAAATTTAATTAAATAATTAAGTGGTAGTATTAAATCTGATTAATTAAATATTTAGAATATTCAATTAATCAAACTTTAAGATAAATAGGATTTATCACCAAATAATTATTAAATCAAAGATAATTAAGATAAATAATAATATTGCTAGGAATATTCTCCGATGTAGAATTTAGGATAAAAATCAATTTTTGATAAAATGATGTTCAGATGTGCCTTAGGTTAGGACTTTGATGTTGATTTCGTTCGAATTGAAGATGTAGGAGGTTAATGAACCTATAGCCCATTTTTGGGGTATTACAAATAGGAGTTGAGATGACATTATTCGAATGTCTGCGGATGAATCTGTATTTAAGGACATAGAGGAAAAGTGGTCGCACTTTATCGAAGAACCTTGAAATCTCAAGGTTTTAGTGGCAGCGGACGGTGTCAATCCATTTGGAGAGCTAAGATCTATTTACTCTGTTTGGCCTATTTTTGTCATCAACAATAACATTCCTCCATGGATGTCAACAAAGAGGGAGCACATTATGGCTGTAATGATTGTTCTAGGTATTTGATCATTTAATAGTTATCTGCATGTAATTATAAATCTTGTAGTAAAATGGTCACAATAATTATGTAATGTTGTTGTTCATTCAACTAGATAAATACCAAGTTAAAGATATGAATGTATATATTGAGCCTCTTATCGACGATTTGGTGGAGTTATGGAAAGGTGTCACTATGTATGACATCTCTAGACCAATAGGAGACAGACAATTTCAATCCCATGCAATGCTTGTATGGACAATACATGATGCCCCAAGGCTAGCACATTTTTCTGGTATGTTATGGTGAATTCAAGTTGCACATGATAATTCTAAAAATAAAAATTAACATATTTAATCCAATTGTATCATTACCTTGTAGGTCTTCAAACAAAGGAAAAATTTGCATGTCTAGTTTGTGGTCCAAAGCTGAAATCTCGTCATTCAAAAAGTTTAAAAAAATAGGTGTTTGATGAGCATAGACACTTTCTCCACAAAAATCATAACTATCAAATTACCGAAAAACATCTTTTCAATGGGAAAGAAAAGACTACATCTAAGCCACGGAGAATGACACCTCACCTATGGAAGTTGGAATATAATAGAATTAATCATCAAGGTACTACCATTCTACCTAACGGTTTATGTTTGAAATTTGTATATTTTTATTGTGTTTTGTTTGCTGATTATGTGATTGATGATCGTGAATGTCGTCAAGGCAACACTACTAAGAACCTTCCAAAGGGAATAAAGAGTTATCCTAGATAATTTAATAGGTTTCCCTACTACGAGCAGTTGCAAATTGTGCATTTGTTTGATACTATGCATATTGGAAAGAAAGTAACAGAGACATTATGGAAGATATTGGCTGGAAGGTGTGACAAAGAAAAAATTGTCAAAATTTTTAGTGACATTCATGAATCCAATCATGCAATGAAAATTTTTATTGAATCAAATAGAAATGGAGAATGGATTAATACAAGTGCCCTTCCTTGGTTATTAATAGAACAACAAAGTGATGCCATAAAAGAAGTCATACAAAAAATTTGATTTCCCACAGGATTTGCTACAAGCATAAGCACTACCATATCAAAGAAAAGTGAATTTGGGCTAGGGTTGAAAATGCATGATTGGCATACCTTCATCAAGGTAAGTCATGTTTTTTTGTATTTACAATATATTTGTAAACTGCATGTACTTCTCATTGTATTATATGAGAAAAGAATGACATGATTATTTTTATAATTATTGTAGTATGTGCTATCCCTATCTCTCCCAGAGAACTTCAACAATAACATCAAACAAGTGATATATGATCTTGAAAAATACATGAGGTAAGCAATGATATATGTTCAATTTGTTGTATATATATTGTAAAGTCTCATGTTTATATGTTTTTGTGTCTTGAATGTATTGTAGGCGGTTGTCATCTAAAGAAATCCATAGAGCAGATATAAAATACTAGAAGAGAATAATTCCTCATCTAATGTGTGAAATGCAAAAGTGTTTACCTTCAACCTTTTTCAATGCACAAGAACACTACCTCATACACCAAGTTAAGGAGATTGAAATGTGTGGACCCATACACACTCAGTCAATGTGGATGGTTGAGAGGCACCTAAAATTTTTGAAGGCTTTGGTTCGGCAAAGAGCACATCCTAAGGGTTCTATGATGGAGGGATATATGGTATACTAGACTATGGTGTACATTACTGAATATCTTCTTAAGCTTGCAGCAAAGATCTATATAGATCGCATTTGGGATCTCGACACCATTAGAAAATTTGAAGGGGAGTACTTGGTGGGGAAAGGTAGAATGAGGAAAGTGAGAGGTAATAAATTATAAGATGTTATTGTAGCTGGTAATTAATTCTTAATCTTCAAAATTAATCAGTTGTAAGTAGTCTATTTATTTTTTGTACAGCTGCTCGAGAGTGGGATGCAATACATTTGTATATTGTAAACAATCAAGATTAGATGATGAAATGGATTGAATGATGGGGTAAAAGCATAATAAGTTGTCACCCTTTTACAAAGGAAAAGGCTAACAAAATCAAAGTTGTTCAACTTCAATAGTATAAAAATGACATTTATGTTTGGAATTTGGAGATGATGTAAACTAATTAAATGTGATAAAATGGATGAAGTTTATGATTAATATTTTTAATAATTTATTTGAATAAGAATTGATATGTTTTTTTAATTTGTAAAGATGATTTTTCAGTTGTTGAAAAATACTGAAAATTAGGGGTCTAGTTCCCACGAAAAAATTATATGTAAATAAACATTTTTTCCTCTAATTCAAATTCCAACTCACTAAAATTGACATTTTTCATCTTGCAAGATATTTTTCATAAAAAATCTATCCCAATCAAAAAAAGAAATATATATTATTGAAGAGGACGCTCTCCTCTAGTGCACCATATGTTTTTCAAATTTATTTAATATGGTTTACTATTTTTTTCTTTCTCTAAATCAACATCTACTTGACTATTAAAATACCCACTTTCAATATTTTTTAATTACAATAAACCATGTCTAATTAAAATACTGTAAAATCTATGTAAGGATATTCTTGACTCTGATCTCTACAAAAGGGTATTTTTTTATTTTTAAAAAAATATCATTAAAAAGATTAGGAGTTATTGAAACACCACTTTTCTAAAATAATTTTATTTTTATGGTAATTAGACCCAAAGTGGTATAAAACATACATTTAATAGATATTTCTAATTGAAAAAGTTAAAGCACTTATCTAGCTTAGCTAGAATGAGTCTAGCTAGACCATATGTTTGACCAAAATTAATTTTTAGTTAGAAATACTAAAATTCAGTTGTGCTGATAAGTTAGCCTAAAAGGTGACATCTGATTGTAATTTTACTTGATGTTATCATTTAGGTCGCACATTAACATGAAAAGTTGTGTCTTCATTGGTTAATGAAGCTCATCGTAATAGAGATCCAAATGTTACGCAAAGGGAAATAGATTTAGCACATGGTTTAAGAGATTTTCAAGTACGTATAAATTTGTTAATCACTCGTACATTTATAAACTCTTGATGCATTAATTTATATATGTTTTACATATTTTTGTAGGTCAAACACCACAAGGCTATGTTTTGCAATGGTGATAAATTTCACATCAAAAAGTTGGATGACACAAAGAAAACTTGTGATTCTGGGATAAATGCAGTCTTTCAGGTGACTAATATTTTATCTAGAAATGAATTACATCCTCGAGAGTCTGAAAATTGATACTATGGCATTTTGGATGATATACTTGAGTGTGACTTTAACTCCTTCAAATTAGTTCTCTTTGTCATCAAATGGTATAGGCTATGACTTAATCAAAATGATCCTGATAGAACTGTTATTGAACATGACAATGGATTTCCAATGATTAATACAAGGTGGTTTGAGCCAGTTGGGGATGAACTCTATGTTCTTCCAAGCCAATGTGAGCAGGTATTTTACTCAGAGGTTCCACATAAATCAGGTTGGTCATTTATTGTTAGACATGATCCAAGAGGAAGGCCGATGAGGTATAATGCGATGGAAGAAGAAGATTGTGAACAACTAGAAGATGATGTAGATAATGATCATGAACAATAGTTAGTTAATGATGTTCTTGACACAACTTTTCTTGAAGAAGAAGAAGATGATGACGATGATGATGCTACTGATGATGATGATGATGATGATGATGTTGTTGATGCTAATGCTGATGCTGATGATGATGATGATGATGATGATGATGATGATGATGATGATGCCGATGATGATGCCGATGATGAAGATGAAGATAACGACAATGATGGTGGTTGTGATGATGTCGACGTCAATGATGATCATGGTGACTAGTTGGATGAAGAAGAAGATGAATGACATGAATGAAATGTACAGTTATGTAATCACTGCTTAATCTATTTAATATTGATTTCTTGATAGAAATGTGCAGTTATGCAATCAATGCTTAATCTAATTAATTCATGATGTACTTACTATGGGATGCTTATGGTTTTTAATGTACTTACTATGTGGTTTTGAGTATATGTATCATGAATTTTTTAGCTAGCATTAGATAATTGAATTACATATGTAGGTACCCAGACTCCTTCACAAGCATCCCACACAGTCTCATGGATCGATAGGTATAAGTCAATACACCGTATAGAGATTAATGTATTTCACAATTTGCAAAATATCTCACATTACTTGCTATCTCTCTCATTTGATGGAGTGTAGGTAGCAACAAATAGGTATTTTTTAGACGTGTCTTCCTCGAGTGAAGAAAGTGATTCATTTAGTATGTCTGAATTAGGAAGATAAACTAGAGGTCAAAAGACTAGAAGGAAATTCAATAAATGCATGAAATTTTTCCTTACTCAAGGGGGGTCATGTTCTTATGATGATGAGAGAAAAGGAGACATCGAGGTGCCTCTAGGTACCAAAATCTACATAAATAATGGGTCCCCAAGGAACTTCCTCCAATAAACACTGATTTTAGTGTTAAAGGCAAGATATATCATATTGTACCATCGTCAATACATGGTTTAGGCCTATTTTCCATGGATGGCATAAAGGTCTCTTACAAAAAAGTTTTTGAATTGATGGAGTATGTTGGACCTTGTTACGATTACAAAAGTTGGATGAAAATTATTCAATATAAAAAAAGTATGCGTGGGTATGCACTCTTGAAAAATTATATTCAACAAAAAGACAATGAACAAAGTAAAAGAGTGGCTATATACATTGATGAAAGACCAAAAGCATTAGGGAATATTATAGGTTTTATAAATAGCAGGTGACCTCTGTCAACTATTAAGCAACCCAATTGCATATTTGAGGCGCGCAAGGGAAATCATGTATAATTTGTATGTGCGATAAAATCAATAAGTGATGGGGAAGAGCTGCTTATTGATTACAATTTGAATTGCATAGATACAAACAATGCCACTATCATTAGGGTGCAGGTACATACTATGTACCAATAAATAATTGAGTTTTTTTTCCAACCACATTTAGAGAGTCTCCTCACCATCCACCTCATCTCCATCATCATCTTCTAATGAAATTTATTAATGTAGTCCTTTCTAATTATTGGTTAACTTTAAATAATAACACAGAACCACAATATGGAGCAACCATGTAGAGGGGATAATGATGATCGTGCATGCACTTCTTCCCAGCAAGTAAACCTCTTTGTTATTATACTACAAATTAGATAGAAGAAAAATGTTAAATAAAGTTTTTTATTATATTCTTTTCATCACTGTTTCAGATTAATTCTAATAGTGTTCATAATATTGTTGTCACAGACAAGTGGTCAGCAGAGAAAGGGAAAAGAACCCGCAGTCCCTAAAGAGAAGTCCTTTGACGAGGACCTAGATGTTGATTTGGCTACTTGTGATGAGTCGACCTCTGCATTTAAAATATGCCTCCACAAAATTGGAAAAAGATTGGTTGAATTGGCATCTATATTCCCTCCCACTCTTGAGTCACAAAAGAGGGCAACTAAACTGATGCACCTATCTCAAAATTATAGAGTAAGTATTAATGTAATTTTTAATTATAACAAAAGTTCAATAATACTTTTTATATTATAGTAGTCTTTTATGTCATTAAAAAATAAGCGAATGTGTTGCTTTTACAACTTTTTTTGCATAATTTTGATCCTCACGGCCATGATGAGGGTACTGCAGCTGGTTCAGGTAGATCACATGTTGGACTATAGTTTTTTTTTACTATCTAACAATATTGTCCATGCTAATCAATGGTTTTATTAGGATCTAACAATCTTATTCTTCAGCACATGTCAATGATCATTTACTATCGCTGCCTCATACAATGGCATTCTCAGATGTACTACATCCTGCAATGTCGGCAACACATAGCATGGCCATAGATGCCATGGCACCACCTACTCGTACACAGATTTTATTTTCTCTATCATTATATATATATGTTTATTTCCCTTGAAGTGTTCTTTCTTAGAGCCATTTTGTAATGGATTCAATTTATGCAACAGAGGATGCAACACTTGATGGTGATTTTATTGGATGTACTAGTATTCCTAGTATGAGAACGGTGAAGGATTGCATATTGCTTGTGAGCGAAGGAGTTCCCTTGAAAATAGAAAAACTTCCAGGTACTTTAAAGATTGGACCTTTCTTTTACTATACAATCATATGTTAATCACACCTTGCATTCAATATGAGAAGCTTACATCTATTGTATTCTTAATTTATACTATTATATCCTTCGACTAATGATCCCATGATTATTTTGTAGGGAATGATGGTTTTTTATAGTAAACTTAATGATGAGTGTTTACAGATATTTGGGCCCACCATCTGGTACAGGGTGGAACATCATATCCGAACTAAAACCCCAATCCACTATTTTGATTTCATATCATTGCTAGGATAGTTATCATTACATCCATTTTTGAATCTAACACTGTTTTCTTTCTTAAAAGGAGGAAAACCCAAAATCAAAAGTTAAAGGATGATCTTGTAGGGAGTATGACAAACTTTTTTGGACCTCGTGCATTTGATAAGGGTAAGCTCCTTCAAAGAGTCGGGTTATGTTTGAGGTATATTAGAGACCAGTATAGGTGTACATTAACCAAAAACCCAAATTACCACCGCCCCCCTTGCATTCCTAATAAAGAGTGGAAATCTCTTATTCTGGATGTGAATGAGAAAACTGAAATTAAAAAAGGAAATACACCACCAAAGAATAGAAGAAGGTATGTGATACTGTTAAGAATGTAATTGTCTACTAAATACTCTTCATATTTATATGAACTAACATATTTCAATCTCTTCATAGATTGCCTGACACATCAAAGGCAACAAAGGCAAGACTATAAAAGCACGGGCCACACAAGCTAGGCTCTGGCAGTTATTCAAAACTTGCTGCACGAGTTGTAAGTGTTAATATTGTCAGAATTGAATGAGGAAAAATACAATCTGTAGATGAATTTTAACACTAAAAATAATTCTTTGATCTTTATAATATTTATTTATAATTTGAAATCTTTTTTTGTTCTGATGAAACAATAAAATAAAATTTGACGATACCAAGGAAAAATGTAGGGTGCAGAGTTCAATGTATGTCTCACAGAAGAGGACAAGAGAATTAGCTTCCAACAAGGCTATAAATCCATGGCAAAAAGAATAAGAAGTGCACAAGGTTATACTGATGGAATCTGTCGCAGTAAGTAAGCTAAATAGATGATATTTCAAATTTAATTATTTACCAATTAGTTTATTTGATGTTAAGTTCCAAGATAAAGTGAGTAAATTTTTTATAAGTAAGAAAAAGATGATAACATGAATGTGTATGAAATTGAAATGCAACTTGTCGATTCTTGTTGTACACAACCTGTGCGTGTTGATGACAATGAGGATGTGCATCATAGTAATACAAGTACACATCTTAAATAGATTGGTGTAGTAATACAAATTTAATTGCAATTGGTGTTTGGATTAATGTAACAATTTGTATTGCAACTGTAGAGAGTGTAGAGGCCACTGTTAATGAGCATGTTGAGGTTGAGGCCGAGGCCAGACAAACTGACCTTGATATTGATGATGTGACTATATCAGGTAAAGAGCTATACGATTATGGCCTATAAAGTACTAAAATACTTTTTAATGTTTTTAATTATAATAAAATATTTTTAATTTAAGCCTTTTATAAGTTATTGCAGATGACCCCCCTTTGCATCAACAGAGAACTAGGCATGCATTGAGATCTAATGAGAGGGTAGATGATCATCATGATGATATCGATACTCCTCTTAACGATTACTTCTTAAAAACTAGAAATCAAAAGAAAAAAAGAAATGATTGTCATCTATGCACCTTAATTGATAATGACTGATTTTTATATGCCAATGAATTTAATTATGTGGTATTGAATGTTCATAAATTTTATAATGTGTTAATGAATGTTATCGTGTGATAATTAATGAATATCACATTTTATTAATGTGTGAATGAATGTTAATGAATGTTATCATGTGATAATTAATGAATGTTACATTTTATTAATGGATGAAATGATGAATGAATGTTAGATGTTAACGGGGAATTTAGAGTGATGTTCGGGGGGGTGGGGCCAAATGAGATTCCACCTTCACGTGGTTGGCCTTGTTTAGTACAGAATATAAAACTATTCTTGAAACAAAGTGAAGCTCAATAAGTTTGTTCCTTATATAGGGTCTCAAGTGTAGCTTTTATGCCACTCTCAACATTGCAAGGCTTCAAGTGGAGTTCTGATATTGGTTTCTCCATCTCCCACTAACATCTTGTCTTTCTCCTAAGAACTCTCACTAAGCTTTGATACATGGATGAGCAGAAGATGTCCCTTATAGGCTACACATATATAATATGGTAGATCCAGGGAACAAATATACTACAACATAGAATGAGTCAACTTGAATCTATAGTTTCTTCATTCACAATGAAAATTCAAATTACAAGCCATATTTTAGATTTAATATTCATATTCATCTTCATCATGATCATAGCCATAATGGTAAGCATTTGGTTCAACTTCATTTGAACCACACTCCATGTCAGGTACCATTATAAGGCATGGAGTGTGGTCATACCTATGTTACCATAATAATGAGTTAGCCTATAAAATTATGAATAAAATACCTCATGTATCATATTTATAATACTGCAGGTGCACCTGAGATTGGCCCAAGCACCCAAGTTCCTACCAAAGGAACCCAAGTCGAACCCAGAGGAGAACAAAAGTAGAACCGGAACCTAGCCTCAAACAAAGAACCAGATAACTTGGTTTTTTTCTAATTCAAGTTTATTTCTGAATTCTTCTCCAATTCCAACTTGATTATTCCATATTTTATTTTCCAATTTTCCTTCTTCCTCACTCCAAATTATGTTATGTTGTTATTTCCTTTTACTAATTGTTCTATTTCAAGGATCACCACCCATGACTTGGTTAAGATGATGAATGTTGTCAATGCCTTTATTACCAAGGAATCACCACTCGCCATTAATGAATATTAATGATCATTTTTTCCTAAGGGTAATCATTGTTTGTGTATGCTGATCACCCAAGTGTTTGGCTATGATTTGCATACTGTGAGGTTTGTCAGAAGTGGGGGTATGACATGTTGGTTGGATTATATCATATTGACACTTACACCATGAAGAAGACAAATGATTAAATAGAAAGAGAGGACCAACTGAACCATCTTGTGTTCAGTCTATATCACATTGAGAAACAACGTCAAGACTTGAGAATCAAAACAATCAAAAGTTTCTTCAAGACCATGAATGATCAAAAAAATTCCATCAGAAAACAAAACACTAATCTATATTATCATTAAGCCATAAAATATGTCTTTAAAGTTTAGAATCATCACAAAAACTTTCAAGAAACACAGTACTATCCAAAATGAATACTCTCCAAATGATTATGATTATGCTGATGTTGATGTCTATAATTTATGTCTAATGATTATGATGATGTTGATGTTGATGTCTATAATTTATTTCACTTACTTATGCTTGCCTAGATTGAATTTTGAATTGCTAGGCTAGAGAACGCTTTCAAAGTTTAGGGTCTGTTCTACATGATACTCTTAATTATAGCTCAAATGCAACTCAACATATTTTTGATGTTGGGCAACCCACTGCAGAAACTCATCCGTAGGTGAAATTTAATGCTATGAATCTTGGCATTGTTAATGTTATTACTTTTCCTCACGTTTCATATTTATGAAAATGTTTCTTGGCACTATCTTCTTTTTCAATTCCTATATTTGCATCTTTTTAGATCATTAACTTAAGCATTACATGTCTTTGTTCAAATTTTATTCTAAAACTATATTATATCTTATTATTATTACAATGTTCTTTGTTGTGGGGCGGGAGGTCAATCTTCATTGTCTTCATTGTGGGGGACAGTGAAGATTTATTTGACATCTAGTAGGTCTTCTTTAGTATCTTATAATAACATGCTAAACTGATAAAGGTTTTATGGGCATTTAATATGCAATTAATAATAGACTAAGCATATTATTACTATGCTTAATGTTCCATTTAAATGCATTTAACACAAAAAACAAATTTACAAAATTGAACCAATGACATGTTTACAACAAAGATGTGTTGAGGATTTTGCTCCTTGTTTAATGTTAACTGTTCCTGCACAATCCACTCATACAACAATGAAATGCTATGTGGAAGGGATGGTTGATAGTGTTCCTTGAGTAAAGGGGGATTGTGAAAGACTTTTTATCATTGTATTGTGTATTTCCAATATGTTTGGTTGCAGGGCAGACTAGGAGAATGAAGGATCACTCACTGATTGCATGATAACCCAATTTTGAAGGGTCACTGGTTGAGGGGACAGTCAAGGTCTGGATGATTGGGCCATTGGAGGGTGCTATTTATTTGTATTAATTTCTATTAAAATTGGATGCATGAATTTCTTGTGAATTATCAGCTGCTATGTATCCTGCAACTGCATCCGTAAATTTGCATATACTTCTCTAGGGTTGTAAGCCACTTAGAGATCAAAATAGAGAAACTAAATCAAAATCATTCTTTGTCCTATTTCCTTTTAAAAAAGTCTCAACTATCAATGATACAATACATTTGATGCCCTAAGCTATCAATACAAATGACACCTAGCTAGAAGCTCACGGGTTGTCCATTTGATAACCACAGTAAACATTTCAAACAAATGGATATACAAACATTTGAAAACCAATGGCATGTTTACAAAAAAGGTCTAATAGAACTCCCAACAATTCTTAAACATACTTTATCTGATTTGATGAATTCTTAAACAATTAAGGTTGGAGTAGACATAGTTATCACACATGTTTTTGTGTGGTACAAGGAAGATTTGGCTAGGTCAAGTCTTCCTTCATGCTAGCAGTCTACAGAATTAGACCTTTATTAACAATTGATCATATCAGATAGCTAGTATGTTTAAGAATTGTTGGGACTGGTCCTTTGGCATGTATTAAACATAATAGAATTTTCAGCATATTATTATCATTCTATTTCTTTGTTGTAAACATACCATCGGTTCAGTTTTGTAACTTCACTATTGTATGAGTGGATTGTGCAAGAACAATTAACATTAAACAAGGAGAAAATTACTCAACACATCTTGGAAACCATTGAATTCAATAATAAATGAAACCTAACACCAACACTATTCCTTCCATTCACTTCTACCAAGAATAAAGCATTTAATCCATTCAACATTACATATAATCATTAGACAGTTACATTTCCTGACTGTGTAGAGGAACAGTCACGACCAAAACAATCAAAACTACTTTCACCCTTGCACAAGCTATTCCAAAATTCAAGTAAAATGAGCAATATGATATATCAAATCATTCATATTCATAGTAACCATTCAAAGGATCATTTTGTCAATGAACCCTCTGACTATACCCCTATGACAGAGAAAGGAAACCTCAAAATAGAGAAAGGAAACTTAGTAAAACCTATCTATGCCACTGTTTGTGAGGGTATAGTCATGATAATTTCCTCTCAAACCTCTCCAAAAATGTAAGATTGTCTTTAAATACTTTATTGATCTCTTCTAAACATTAACCAAATCAAACCTACATTTGAATCCACACACAATAACCCCAAAATGAAGGGTTTTGTATCCTTTAATGAATCTTAGTCACTGGTAATGCATGGACAGTCAAACCAGTAGTCTCCAAAGCATTCAATAGGTGACTAGATTGTATTTAATACACACCAAAGGACTAGTTGTATGAAATTTTCAATCACATAGCACTTCACTATTGTATGAGTGGATTGTGCAGCAACAGTTAGCATTAAACAAGGAGCAAACTCCTCAACACATCTTGGAAACCATTGAATTCAATAAAAAATAAAACCTAACACTAGCACTATTCCTTCCATTCACTTCTACCAATAATAAGGCATTTAATCCATTCAACATTACATATAATAATTAGATAGTTACATTTCCTGACTGTGTACTAGAGGAATAGTCATGACCAAAATGATCCAAACATTTGAAAATAGTGAATCGATATCCTTGAGCACAAGCACCAATAACATCAAATAATGAGGATAAAGCATGGGCTAGGGCACAACACCAGTAGAATGTGGTCATTTCAGAGAGCATTCATGATCAAATAAAATGCAATGCATTTGAAATTTGTGGTCGAATATGATGCCAGATGCTCAAAAGATGAATAAATCACATTCCTTCTCTCATGCTCAGCTTTCGCTCCTCTATCCAATCGAAATAAAAATGATGAGGTCGTTTCACTTTTTTTTTCATAGCCAAATTTTTCTTGTACCACACGAAGAACATGCCATTGGTTCAGTTTTGTAAATTTGTTTTTTGTGTAATTAGTAATTGGCAGATTAAATGCAGATAACACCTTTATTAGTTTAATTAGCATGTTATTATCATATCAGATAAAGTATGTTTAAGAATTTTTGGGACTGGTCCTTTTGCATGTATTAAACATAATAGAATTTTCAACATATTATCATCATTCTATTTCTTTGTTCTAAACATGCCATTGGTTCATTTTTGTAGATTTGTTTTTTTGTGTTAAATGCATTTTTTGTGAGGAGGGGTCTTGTTCTAAGGAGATTGATGAAGATTGTGCACCTCAAAAACCAATTCATAAGGTACCAATCATGTTTTCTATTCACTTATATTTTTTAATTGGTAAATCTCCATATAAGTTTCATGTCCTTTCTTTTGATTACTATGGATGAGATATATATCTTACATTTAACATTCAACTTCTTTACATTTTAGAACATGTAGTGTGTTTTTTGAGGATTTTACCGAATCAACTTTTAACATAAACTGAAAACACCAAACTGATATCTTGCTCTTTCAACTTGACAAAATATTTGCATTTGACCAATAACTACAAGAAAATGAATGATAAATCCACACACTTGTATCTTTGTAAAATACCTGGAACATCAAAAAGATGGCTAAGTGGTTGCCGCCATGATTTTTATCTACTGAATATGGGAAAAAAAGCACCAAAAAGAATCAAATAGAAAACATGATTGGTCATTTCAGAGAGCATTCATGATCAAATAAAATGCAATGCCTTCTCTCACGCTCGATCAGCTTTCACTCGCTCATTTTATCCCACTCCTTTTCTCTACAATCAAAATAAAAATGATTTGGCCATTTCAAAATAGTGAATCGATATCCTTGAGCACAAGCACCAATAACATCAACTATTTTGATCTATGGGTACCCTAATGTTGGCAAGAGTTCTTTTATTAATAAGATTACTCTGCAAGCTTGAAGAAGCGGTATATTTTGACAAATGAAGAGTGGAAAGATGATGATATTCCTGAGATCATGGATGGACACAATGTTGCAAATAGAATGGGAAGACATCTTTCTAGCCTGGCCCTGGATCCTTCGACAATTGGGGTAGGATCTAGACCCAGGCTAAAAAGATGTCTTCCTTTCTGTTGTGGAATATAGGCTCTGTTGTTGCAACAATGATAGATTGCAATGTAGATATCACAATAGTTGAGAAACATAAATGTAGGCATCATGGTCACAATGTTTTGGAGACACAACATAATTGAGTGCTAATCCCAGACGATGCAAAGAAACCACTACTTTTCATCATCTGGAAAAACCACTCAATTATGTTGTGTCTCCAAAAAATTGTGACCATGATGCCTACATTTATGTTTCTCAGCTGTTGTGTCCCAGGACCCCTTATGACCCTTTATGACCCTTTACGATCCCTAAGAATACATCTTAGAGGTCTTAAAATGTCGTAAAGGGTCATAAGAGGCTCCTAGGAGGGGCCATGTGAGCTTCCACCTTCACATGGTTGGCCCTATTAAGTAGAGAATGTTAAACTATTCTCGAAACAAAGAGAAGCTCAATAATTTAAGGTCTCAGTCCACGGAGATGCTGAAAAAATGACGGGAATCAATGATGGAGAGTTTTTAGATTCTAAGAAGATGTATATGGAGTGGAGGCTAGATTGAGTACCAGTGCAGAGATGATGATTCAGTAACCTACATCTATAAAACCTTCACAATTATCCCTTCTTTGGCCTCCACTCATTCATCTTCTCAAAAATGGTTCTCTAGAAACTTTGGATATTGTTTCTCATCCATGCACATAATGTGCTAGTGATCGTATAAAATTACTTTAGGCCTCCAGTATTGATGAGATGTACACGTGTAAAATGTTTTTGTGAGACTGGGATCAATTTTTGTAGTGTACATAAATGTAAGGTGGTGATTATTCTCGACGATCAATAGGTATAAGTCTTCCAGGCCTTACCCAATAGCTAGGACTAAAGATAACACAGCTCAAGAGACCATCATAGGTTATCTCTTTCTTTGGTCTATATTATTAATATAATGTTTTACCTTTCATTAGCTCATTAAATATGGGGATTTGAAAGAATTTAATAGAATATTTTCATGGCAACATATATTATTTAAGTTGACGTTGCATAAATTTATCTACTTCGTGCACTTGTAGACTATAAGGACGGTGATAAAGAAGCATCTCCTCCCATGGCCATGCTTCTTTATCACCATCCTCATAGTCTACAAGTGTGCGAAGTAGATAAATTTGTGCAATGTCAACTTAAATAATATAGGTTTTCATGAAAATATTCTATTAAATTCTTTCAAATCCTCGGATTTGATGAGCTAATGAAAGGTAAAACATTCTGTCAATAATATAGACCGAAGAAAGAGACAACCTATGATGGTCTCTTGAGCTATGTTAGCTTTAATGTGCATATCCATTGATTTTTTGACACTTTATAATTCATTCTGATGGCAGTGCTATACATCTGACATCATTTCCTGTCGGAATATAGGCCAACACATCGCCTATTCGACAAATAAAATGTTGAAGAAAAATAATTTACAACAATTATTGCAACAATAATGTTATACATCCGACAAGGAAACTTGTCGGAGATATACTGCCCTACCATCGCTCTTCCGACAGTTAAAATTTCGCAGATATGCAATTTTTGACAGATTGTTCTGACAGTAATGCTATGTCACCAACGGTTTTATTTATCAGAAGTTGGTTGCAGATCTATTTCTATTCCAACAGTTCTAATGTCAGAAAGGATATCTTTTCGACGGTTAGTTCCGACAACGATTGTATATTTCTGATAGGTCTTTGTGTCAAAATTTTGATAGATGGACCGTAGGAAATGCCATAACAAATCTATTATCATGTGCAAGTTTCTGATGTAATGGGGTGTTGGTAAACTGACAGATATCTCTTCTGTCACAATTTCCAATGCAAAAATGGTGATGGACACATGTGTCGAAATGATGATAAATGAGCGTTGCAAATCTGACAAATGATCATCGAAATTTGACCTCAAATGTACTAGTGAATCCTCTTGACTAAAGGATTGAGGAGAAAGATTAAAATTGATGATCATGATGTGGATGTGTTTTGTGGCATATGTCATATTATTAACAATATTATTGTGCCTATTGAAAGTTGTCGCAAAGCTCTTAACCTCCATAATCCTACCAATTATTTTGATAATTTCATTCTAATACAAACATTATCGCCTATTGTGCTTACTTATATACCACCTATTATAGCTACATCTACACAAACATCAATCCTACATATTTGTTAGTCTTGGAGAAATCCCTATTGATCAAAATTCTTATATACGTCCTTTCATGACTCTTCCATGTATTTTCCAACCATCACCTTTAGCCACTTACCATAATGTCCTAGTTTCATACTCTAATTCTCTATCTACTTCCCACAATATTGCACCTTCTTCACATTCAAATATGTCCAATACCAACCTATCTATTGAAGAAATCATCAATAACCTTTCTCAAAGTGTTTCATTTATACAATAAAAATCAACTTGTATAACCCAATCCAAATTCAAAATTCCAACTTATGAAATATCTAGCCCACATTCCCAAGACATTATCTGCACTATTATCTCTTAATAAATGGAAATTATTCAATTAGAGACATACAATAGAAATCTGATCCCTTGAATCATGTGAAAACATTTCAAACATTGTGTAGTGACTTCTCAAATGATCATAGACTCATGGCTAAGTTGTTTGCTAGAATATTTAGAGATAAAGCATTGCATTGGTATTATTCTTTACCTCCTTATTCCATTGACTCTTTTAAAAAAATGGTTAATGCATTTATCCAATAGTTTTTTTTAAAATATTTTTCCTCAAATTACTTTGATTGATTTTATTCATTGCAAACAAAGAGTTAAAGAGAAAGAGACCAATTTTATTGGTAGATATAAACATTTGCATGCTCAAATTTCTTATCCTATATTTGATGGTGATGTTCAAATAATTCTCATTTATATTTTACAAAAATACATCAGAGAGAAGTTATTTTTTAATTTTACTTCATTTACCCAATTGTCTACAGTGATTTAAAATTTCAGCTTTAGGTGAGCCAATTTGAATTGAATCCACATCAATAGCTTTGGTTGATTAGAAGGGTGCCACTAAAAAATCATTCCAAAAATTTCAAAAGAAAAATAAAGGATTCATCAAGATTAATAACATTTATTCAAATCATGTTGATATACAAGTGGCAATTGCAACATCAGGTGTGACTCCTTTGTCATCAGTCTTTAAACATATGTCTCATTTTAGTCCGCTTTCTAAGTCCTTACATAATATCATGCTTAATTTGATTAATATTAATATTTTGGAACTTCCTCCTATCAAAATTATTTACCCTTTAACCATTTCTAGCTTCTTATGATCCCAAAGCCTTTTGCCAATCTCATAATCAAATCAATCACAATATTAAAAATTTATTTACGTTTAAACATCTCATTCAAGACCTTATTGATTCTAGTACCATAACTGCTGAGGGATTCAATTATAAAGGAAATAAATCTCTATCACCCCTTAACCAAAAATTGTAAATCTACACCAATGCTTTATGTTCCCATTCTACCTATAGTGTTGAGCCTAGAAACCCTATGATGATGAATGTTGATAATACATGTGGAATGGCCAATAATGTTGTCAACCTTATTGAGAAACCTAAGCCTATACATTGTATTTCCTTTGATTGCAAGGAAATTATTAAGGCACTTGATGGGCCCCTATACATTACTATGAAGATTAATGGAGGTCTCTCTTGAGGTTTTCTTATTGATCTAGTATGTATGATGAATTTTATTACAGAAGAACATCTCTTTTCTAGAAGATTTCATCAAGAAACTTATGAAAAATTAGATGTCATGATTAAGACATGATGGTATACTTCTCCTACCATAGGTTATTACATTTCCTATTGATGTTGGTAAGAAGTGCTTAGATGTGACCTCCATCATTATTCCTACCTTCGATCAATTTTAAGTGAGACTACAACATCATTGGCTTACTCCCATGAATGATATTCCTATTGCTAGATCCGTAAGTGCTCAAAGTTTCCTCAAAATGGATAAAATATCATGACCAATAATAGTCTCTACAAGGCATTACGAAAACTTCACCCCTGACATCATTTGGCCACAAAATCCCTCAACTATTAAAACACTGACTAGACATTATGTTCTCACCCTTTCAAAATTTTTGTGGGGGATGGGAATTGGGATTAGGTAGAGCTAGGATTAAGAATCCCTTTCTCCACACCACATTTTAATACAAGCCTACCAAGAGACAAATATGGTTGACCAACTCCCTGGTGTAAGAGGATAAACTTAGTATCTATGCTCCTGATGTCCCTACTCCCTTTTTTCTTAGAAATGAGAGATTTTGGGTATTGGATCAATAACTTAATTCTATAGAGACAAAATATTGTATAGCATAAAAGAAAAAGGAAGGCACAAATTTTACACTTGGTGCAAAGTGACCAGACTACGAAAACATAGTAAGATTTTAGATACAAATTTCCATAGACTGTATTTCCACTGCCACTAAAATCTGAGTCAATTGTAGACTATTAGGATGACTAGAGTCACCCCCTATACATGGAGTCACCCACTCTACAACTTGGTTTAAAATTGTAGATATGAGATTGGGGGAATTCTAAGAACCTATTTTTGTTGTTGGAATTAGATCTAGAAACCTGTATTTGTACCTACAAGGTAAAATTGTCATGTGTGTGTGGGTGGCTATGTGGGTTTTCCTTAGTCAACTCCCCATTTTGGTTATTCTCACCTCCATAGATAACCCATGTTATAATAGAAATTGTGTGATCTTGAATCTTAAGTGCATCTAAGATTGCTATGAGCTAAAATGCATATAATAAATATGACTAACTATATGATCAGTTGACGACAAACTAATGATTAAATATACTACCAATGGATAGAAATCAGTTAATACAAATAACTAAATATACTACTAGTGGATAGAATTTGGTGAATAAAAATGAGTAAAACATAGTATTCATTGATGATAATTAATGATTATAATTTGACTAAATAAATGACTACTATGACTAAATAAATGACTAGTTAACAACAATCAATGCCTAAATCAATGACAATATATACTACCAAATTGATCAATCAAAATATCCAATAAATGACTAAAAATGGGTTAGTCATAAATTTGGTTGCCTTATAAATGACCGGCACTAAACTACTAATGGTCACATGACCAAGATTAGTCATTTATATGCATTTCTTTAGTAGTCATTTATTGTTGTTTTTCTACTAGTGCAATCATGCTTTCTCTACCACGACCTCAAAGGTCTTAGGCTCAAAAACCTAGAATCCACCATTGATCTGGGCATTAAGGTTGTGAACAGAGTTTTGTACTAACATGGCCTCATCATCTGCAATGTTGGCTTACTATTTTAGCTCAAATAATTGATGCTCATATTGTTCTACTTTCATGGTCATCTGACACAAATCATGAAACTCATCTACCTATATCTATCTCCAATGATTCGCCAAAATTTAAGCTCAAAATATCTTGAGGAACATCTCCCATGCGATAGAAGCAATATGAAGATGGAGCTTTTGTTCCTCCAATCTCCACCAGTAGAAGAAAATACTCTAAGGTGCATAATGACATTTATGGCTTTAGTGTTAGTACTATATGAGTGCATGAAAAAACACCTATCTAAATCAATCAGTGAGGTCTTGAAATTTTTTTCCCCTACTAGTACCATAAAAAGTGGGTGGCCTTTGACCTAAGAAGGTCTCTCAATGTGTCTTTCTAAAATGATACCTTCATCCACTGTTGTTGTGTCCTTCCTTTTGGGAAACTCACCTCTCTCAAGATCAACCCTAGAGTGGGGAGGGGTATGTGACCTCTCTAGCTCCTAGTGTTGGGATTGATGAGACTCCTCCTACTAGAATCTCTCATGCTTGGGGTATAACCACTCAAGAATCTTCAACATCAAAAAAAGGACCATCCGAGGGTCCTCAAACTCATTATTCTTCTATTTTACTTGATTCTCTGCTCTATGATCACTTTGATAGCTATAATGTTGCTCCTCCTTGTAATCATCTTGAGAATCCTCATGGTGAGAGCATAGTGAGATACTATGACAATTACCTCACCTCTAGTCTCATCCTTGGTCTCTACCCCTTGGAGGCATCCCACCTCAAGCACAATGCATAAGACAATAGTAAGACAAGCTTTATAGAGGCCAAGTTAGGGAATGAAAAACATAGACAGATAAGTCTCATAAATACTTGACATAAGACAATATAATGGGCTCAATTGCAACAGAGTACCTAGTGTTTGAACATGATATCTGTACTAGGTTGTAACACCCCTCTAGGAACCCCAGAGAACAAACAACAAACAACTAAGATAACATGGTGATAATAATTTTAAAAAAAATTTAATGCATAATAATATTATAATTATTACATCATAAATGAGCCAATGAACATGCACACACAAAAGATACATCACACACATGACTAACTATGTTATTTGAGGTCTCCTAACATCACTACTATGTGACATGTTTTACTCATGATTAAATAGCTTACATAACAAGTAAATAACTTAAATATTACCATAATAACTAATTTTTTTAAATACCAAATAAAATGTTCCTGTGATAACCATACAATAAATTAAATTACATTCACTTATGAAAACCAATATGATATATATATAAACTAACTTAACTTTAAATACAATTACATTGAAATCTCCATAAGTGGTGTCCATAAATCAATGATGAATTACTTTTTAAAAGCTTAAGCAATAACGTAATGAATCACTATAACTTGCACTTAAGGAATAAGTTCTAGAATTGAAAGAAATAAAGATCTTCTAATGCACATAAACCTAACATTGATATCTCAATGGAAGTGGTACACCAATTGACTATGTAGAACTATCAGGTCCACTCCACCACACTCAAGAGATAGTCGACCCAAGGTCCCAAAGACATGACAAAATAGGATCTTGTTGGAAATATATTGGGAAAATGTGATACTAAGAAGGGGGGGTGAATCGGATATCACTTATTTATCTATTTTGACATAAATAAAACTGTTATACACTAAGTTTGTGCCTTTGTTTCAAGCTCTCTTGGTCTTGATAACTTAGTATAACATGGGAATCAACTCCAGGTTGTGGGACCTATGCTAACTGAGATGAGACCTCCTGGTTCTAGGCTGGTTCCTCTTGGATAATCACCTTAATTTTCTTCTTTGACAGGAAAAGTAAATCTTTTGAGGGAAAGGGATAGAAGGAATGCATGAAAGGGAAATGACTGAAAGTAAACTATCCTACTAGGTGATACAACGAAAATATGGTATGAATTGCAGTATAAAGGATGAAATCAGTACACAATCTTAGGTCTAGGAGATCACAACTCAATGAATAGGCTTGCATCAATATTTTATAGAGGGGTCTGTAATAAAGAGATGCTATGCAGGGAAAGAGAGAAATTTCACAAAGCAGTAGCACTCCTAAGAATTTAGACACAAACTATAACCTGCAAACAAACATTCACCTCTGCAATTGGGTATAAGAATGAGATATATTGTCAGGGGTGGAAGTATACCCACAAAAGCATTCAAATCATATCATTCACAAGCATACACATAAATTGCAGAAAGAAAGAAGGATCAAGAACCCTAAAAATATCACTGAAACATACATATACTGAATTCAATAAGAGAAAATTCAAACAAGAAGGTATAGGGGACATCAAAGAATGTCAGAATACACTTTGCAATATCCAAATAGTCAATGAAAGGTTACAATTGCAGAAGCTAGAGGGCAGAAAGAATGCCTCAGATAACTTCTTAGAAAAATGAACTCTCTTTTTACAAACTATAAACTCTTAGCTCTAAAAGCTCCAAAAATTAATTATATACATCTCCTCTTGGCACACAGGCTGAAGTCAAAACCTAATTAGGGTTACATAATTCTGCATATAATAATCCAACCCTAAACTAGTCATTTCTGATCATAAATGTTCATGAAAATGTCTCAATCGATCAGATATGTCTTTGCGTGTCCATCCCTATACTGAATCTGCCTGCAAACAAAAAACCTTGATCCAACTACCTCTATAAGGCAGGCCGCCATGAATGCTCAAATTTGGTACTCTCATAAAGTAAGAATCCACCGAAAATGGTTTCCCATATCTTTTCCTCATCTATTCCAACTGCAACCGCCCTTGAAAACATAAATTTTGAGCTACCCACACCTTCGCATTCGATCAACAGGAACAAACAAAAGAAAAACCCCACGAAAGATATTGCAATTCCTTCTTGAAAAAGTCAAAGGCCACATCATCAGTCAAGAGCCAATAGAAAATGAGCACATCATAGTCAACCGACACCTCAAAAGTCAAAGAATCCAATCCCTGCATCGGACGGTGATCGCATGATCGCATGGGATTGGAAGATCCCATGCGGTCATGCAACCACCATTGTTCTTGGATCAACTAGCACCTCTGCAAAACCACTGACCATCAAACCCACCAATAGTCCTCTCATCACCTAGCCGGCCACTGAAAAATGAACATGTCACCACCCGAGGACCCACCGCTGGAGACTTAGCGATAAAGCAGATCCAATAGCTATCGCATGATCGCATGGAATCGGAAGATTTCATGCGAACATGCGACCACCATAGATCTTATTCCACCGAGGGCCTACCTTGCACTTCGGGTCCACTGCAGAGTCATCCCGCAGTGACCAATAGGAAACTGGCATGTCATTACGACGTGGCATGAAGGTCCCACCAGCAACTGTTGTGATGCCGATACCGTATCAATGGTTGTCACATGATCGCATGGGATCAGAAGATCCCATGCGATTATGCAATAACCGTTGGATTTAACTGCGATCGAAAACTGGGCTCGGGGAAATATTAAAGGCCGGGACATAGGAAACTTAGGAAAATAGGCGGTAGGACCTTAGGAAAATAATAGCACGTGGGTTTTCAGAGATAAGTGGCCCGAAAGGGTAAAATATTAAATTAGAAAGGGCCAAGGCTTAATAAAGGGTTTTATGGGGGTTTAAACGTTCACATATGAATTTTTTAATGGCCTTCAAACTAGAGAACTAAACAACTGCAGAGGCCAAGGAAAAGGCATAGACTTCATAAAAATTCTCAAGGGGCTAACATAGGATTAAAAATGCTAGAAAGAGCAGACCAGGCCAAATTGCATAGGATAGGAAATTTTGGGGAATAGAAACCTTGCATAACATTGACATAAAATTCAACAATGTAATGAATCTAATAAGCTAAACATCAGCCATGAAAATAAACATAACACAATGATTTTGGTTACCTAGAAACCCTTGAAAGGTAAAACTAGGGTGGGGATGACACCCACAAATCTTCACTACTGCAGTATAAAGTTTGCCAGTTAGGGCTACAAATTTTATCACAAAATATGATTTACCCTATGAGGGGTCTGCCCTGTTAAGAGCTTTGAAACTTATACAATCTACCTTGCAAAAGGATTTAAGACTTACAACTAAGTAAGCACTCGGTTAAGAGATTTACTAAGGTTTGTCAAAACCACTCTATTAAGAGATTTATCCTGATACACTTGTTAAAATGTCTCAGTACCTGATCCTTTGGTTTGCACTGTGATGTTGATTACAGATCTTCTTCCAGTATAGATTTGATCTCATCTATCAAGTATGTCTCTGTTCTGCCCTTCACTGCTTTGCTTTGTTCTACTCGGTCACTGAACTCTATCAGAATACTTCTTTGTTATGAAGATATTCTCTCTATCACACTCTTTCTTCCACTCATACATCATTTTAGGATTTAGACCACATCTTATATAGACAATTAACTTTATCCAAGATTTAAGATCTGCGATCTAGCTTATCTCATTTTGCCGCTTAACCTTTACCTAATTCTGATTGGTTCCATGTATTACATAGGGATTAATGATTAAAATATAAGAGTGTAATCACCTCCGTGATTCCCTCAACAAATAACAAATGAAATATAAATGTCGGCCAAAATGGTTTACCTAAATGTTTGTGCCATAACAAACACATATGTCAATTCTGGCTTGCTCGGCATTGGATATCTCTGTCACTCGGAATTCATTGTTCTTTGTACCCTGGTGCTCAGCATTGTCTTCTTTACATAACTTGGAAAAAGCTGACTCAGCTAATACAAAAGTACTCGTTGACCACTGTTTTACTCGGCAGTGACTACTGCTCGGTAAATGTACATTATACATGACTCGACCTATATATGATGACTCGGTTGCAGTGATGACCGACGAACATTGCCTAGAAAATAACTAAGTGTAAGACACTAATAGACAACAAAACTTTAGGGATCAATAGATCTAATATCAAGAACAACTCCAACATCCAAGGGAACATAAGGTATAGACAAGAATAAAGCATATACAAGGGCAAGTAAGAAACATGAAAATGAATCACAAAGGACTCCTACTCACAACCACATAGGATAGGATACTAGAGTACAAAAAGGAAAGAGTGTCATCACATATCCCAACATTAAGATAGCTCATACAAAATCGAACAATCCTTTTATAAAGACAAGGAAACTTGATCATGCCAGATCCACACCCCTTAGATGGCCAAACCTTCCCAATACCATCCTTAGTTTGTGCAAGCACTCAAGGCCATGGATGAGACACTATAATTATCTTATTGATGTGTTTTATTCCAATCCATTAATTATACATTATCACTTGATTAAGAAACTCTCCAATGAGTTACCCTAGCAACCACTTTAGGGCCCTAGTCCCCATTGAGAGCCACTTTCTCTAATTACATCTATATACCCATACCCTAGGGTTCAATTCAAAGAATCATAAAGCATATAGGGCATAGATATCTCATAAAGAAAATTTATGAATTTATAACCTATAATTGAAGCACACAGTCATACACATAGGCCTCTCTAAGACTTCTCATTAAGGATTTAGACATAGGATCAGATGGATTATTCCACAACAAAGCCTATGAAAGGGAATATGAATAAAAAATCAATCCCTTCCAAAAACTCAACCAAACTAGCCTCAACACTCATACACAAAGAACAAAACAACAAACCCTTAAACAACCCCCAAATTACACAATCTCAATAAGACAACAAAGAACCTCAATACGTAAGACTAACATGACACAAATTTCCAACACTACAATTTCTCTCACAAAAATTAAAAGAGTATTAATGAGATTCTTTCCAAAAAAACATAGCTCCAATTTGTTATGAATATCAATGGACAAAAGTATTCTCCCTATCCTTAGTTTAAATAATACAACTCTTATATTTGTTTGGTACATTAACCTTAGCCTAAACCAATTACAAAATATTCTTCTTATCTTTAGTTTAATTAACTAATATATATTTTTGTCTTAGTTGAATTTTTGTCCATTTCCATCAGAATCCCAATCATATCTCTTATGGTATCAAGACTTGACAGTTAACAACTTGATCCTTCATTAAATCACTCAAAATTATTCTAATTAAATCATTCAAAATTATTCTAATTTAAGTCAACTCAACAACAAACCAACTCATTGACATCCAATCAAATTTTGAATAGATTATAGTGTAACAGTACTATTGATTGTTTGTTTATAGAGAGAGACATGAATGTCACTTTGCTACCAAACAATAATCTTGGGACATCCATTACAAGAGAGGACAAATTTAAGAAAGTTATGTTAGAATCAACCATTCATTAGATGCTGTTTTCATATACTGTCTTTAGTCTTCAAATGACAGAATCCACTCACTGATCGGTCAATCAAATTACAGACTTCTCTAATTGGTTAACTGTGTTTATAAATAAGATGATGTTGGTTCATACAGAGACTTATCAAGGAAAAGGAAAATGGCAGATATGTGGAAGATTATTGCTCTTGAGATTGCTTTTCCTCTAGCTATAATTGCTGTTTCCTATCTTGTCTTCAATTTGAGAAGAAGAGCAAATGGAAATTGTGGTGCAGGGGTTATTCCAGGAAGTACAGGTCTTCCCATAGTTGGTGAATCCTTTTCATACTTCTAATCTTTTAGAGATCCTATAGGAGTTCAAAGCTTTACAGAGAGCCGTGTCAAGAGGTAAAGCATTTTCCTTTCAAATACAGGATAAGTTTTACAACATTTTGTAAAGCCATATGGCAGATGGGTGCAGAAATTTTTAACAAAAAATTGCCTTATTGCAGGTATGGAAGAACTTTTATTACCAACATTCTTGGGCGCAAATGGGTATTCACATCCCACAGAGAAGCGGCAAAAATGTTGTTTACATCAGAACACAAATTGTTCCAGTTTGGAGGCACCAAAAGTGCTAAAGATTTGTTGGGGAGTAACAGTATATTTTATGCAGGACAAGATATTCATAGAAAAATAAGAAGATTGGTTGGAGAACCACTGTTATCAGAAAATCTGAAGAAAAACTTTGAGAAAATGGAAGCCATCTGTCTTGAGACTCTTGATGGGTGGTCAGGAAAAACAGTCTCTGTCTTTGATGGAACCTCAATGGTGAGTAATCTGGCTTTTATAAATGTTAGTATTCTTAGTTTTAGATCTCATGCTTCTGAGTCAAGGTATTTATCAATTATAAATATTTTGTTCATACAAATATCAATATTTGATCAATATAAATTCATTATTGTATATTAAAAGTCAATATTAGAAGATCAATAGCACAACTTAGAATTCTACTTGAAGTGTCTTATGAAAGTTTGTATCTACACAATGAAAACTCAATTATTCAATGCTTTAATCAATTGTGATCTTATTTTATTTTAATTGAATATCGATTATGAATATTTTGTTTATACAAGTATCCACATTTGATCAATACAAACTCATTAATTCATATTAGAAATCAATTGGGAAAGACCAATAATCACAACTTAGAATTTTACTTTAAATGTCCTATGAAAGTTTGGATCTTCACTATGAAAACTCAATGTTTTACTCAATTGTGATTCTGTTGTATTTTTTATTGAATATTGATTACAAATATTTTGCTCATAAGAATATGAACATCAGACCAATACAAGCTCATTACTCTATATTAGAAATCAATTATAGAAAATCAATAATCCTACTTAGAATTTTACTTCAGATATTTTATGTTAATTGAATATTGATTACGAATATTTTGTTTATACAAGTATCAACATTAGACCAATACAAGCTCATTAATTCATATTAGAAATCAATTATGAAAGACCAATAATCACAACTTAGAATTTTACTTTAAATGTCCTATGAAAGTTTGGATCTTCACTATGAAAACTCAATGTTTTACTCAATTGTGATCCTATTGTATTTTTTATTGAATATTGATTACAAATATTTTGCTCATAGGAATATGAACATCAGACCAATACAAGCTCATTATTGTATATTACAAATCAATTATAGAAAAACAATAGTCCTACTTAAAATTTTACTTCAGATATCTTATAAAAATTCAGATTTCCCCAATGAAAACTCAATATTTTAACCAATTGCACTATAATCTTATTTTATATTTAAATAACTTAAAGTGCTCATTATTTTAAAGTTTGAATAGCTGAACAAGTGAATTTTAATTATTTATTTAAAAAACTACACTTTCTGGACTTCTGCAGTTTACATTTCGAATAATAAGCCATATACTAGTAAGCATGGAAAACGGACCAGAATTATCTAAGCTGCATAAGAACTTCGTTGATATTGTTGATGGGACAACTGGCTTTGACATCAAACTACCAGGAACAAGCTATTACAGAGGATGCAAGGTGCCCATTTTACTTACTTTCTAATCTGTGTCAATACAAAAAAAACATTAAATATGCTAGAAAAAGAAGATTAAAATTTTCAAATGGAAAAGAGAAAAATGGTATTTTGAAATTTGATATCATTAGGGAAAAGTGAATACATGGTCCAAAACTTTAAACATTTGAACACCAAATCTTAGTTGATATTTAATATACTAGAATATTTATAGATTTCATACCTTGATTTGCAGGCCTGTGAGAATTTAATGGTCTTATTAGACAACATAATTCAGAGGAGAAGAAAAGGGGAGGAAACTAAAGATGATTTCATCCAATCAATGATATTTAGAGATGGGTTTCCTCAAGAAGAAAGACTGAATAACTTGGAGATAAAAGATAACTGTCTTGGTCTTCTTTCAGCAGGACATGCCTCAACAGGGGCTGCTCTCATGTGGGCAATGAAGTTTTTGGAAGAAAATTCTGATTCAAAAAAGATATTCATGGTATGAATAGTTTAAAATTTTTATGAAAAAAATTGATTCATAAATTTAATTCCAAGATTATACAATTTCAAAGATTACACAATTGAATCTTAATAACAATATCACTAAATATTCATATATTCTATACAACTCAATCAAATTATATGCTAAGTAAACAGATTGTATGATATCAGGAGGAGTATGATAAGATTCTAAACAGCAAAGCTGGATCAAGTATAACTAATTTGGCATGGGATGATATCCAGCAAATGCCATATGCTTCTAAAGTAATGAACTTTCATTGCCTTTGCTCTCAAGTGTAGGTTTAACTTGTATTAAACCTCTAATTTTTCTATTATTTTCCATGAAATCATAGGTAGTATTAGAAACACTCAGAATGGCAAATCCCACACAATGGAGTGTTCGTTCAGTTCTCCAAGACTTTTCATTGCAAGGTAGAGATTGAAATTATTTTTACTATTTCTATATATATATATATAAAATTATATATAATTTTTAATTTTAATTGTATTGTTATTTTCAGGATTTATGATTAAAAAAGGCTGGAATATTGCAATTGATCATTGTTCTCTTCATTATGATCTTCAAAATTTTAAAGATCCAACAAAGTTCAATCCTTCAAGATTTGATGTAAGTTTGGATTCTTATATTTTCAACTTATGATTTTTTAAAAATATATTAATACTTTATTTTATAGATTTTGAGAGTTATTATTAACTAAAAATACTTTTAAGTTAATCTCACATATTAGTAAACACTTTTTGTACATTTAAATTACTTTGTATCATCACATTAATATTCATCTATGTCCTTGCACTATTATTTGGCATTTTATTCTTCTTATGTAAAATTATTTTGTACACTTTTCATAAGAATTAATTTTATAGAAAGTTTCAAACCTTTTTGTGACTAGGCTTTTGAATTACACAGAAACTTTGTGTGAGCTCCATAATCTATTAAACTAACTCTAGCTATTGTGGATGCCCCTACATTAAATTCCCTTGTTAAGTAAAATGTGGGCCACAATTGATCCCATGAAGGGAATAAGTGATTGAGCCACTCATTGGCCATGCAACTAACTCTAGCTATTGTGGATGCCCCTACATTAAACTCCCTTGTTAAGTAAAATGTAGGCTACAACTGATCCCATGAAGGGAATAAATGACTGAGCCACTCATTGGCCATGCAATATAATGGTCACGAATCTTCCTTTCACCCTAGTTTCATGCTTATGCACTAGTTTTCCCTTCCTTACCCTTGACCCCTTTTAAGTTATAAATCATCCACTAGGTCTAGCCTTTTATACTTGTTCTGTGATACGTAGATATCTATGTCTTTACTTATACAATCTCCTATAAGTGTTCTCTTCATTCTCTCATCCTTCTCATAATGTTTTGTCACATATACTTGCACTTGAGTATAACTCCATCATTCACTATGTCTTTCTAGATAAATATATGTGTAGTTAAAATGGAGTCATGTTTCACTACCCTATGAGACCCTTTTGTTAGGAACTCTTGTTGGTTCTCTTGGTTTCTCTTCATTTCATGCTATCATTGTCATAAATAACACCCCAAGGATGTAATGATCCCCATCATCCTGATATCTATTATCTCCTTCTTCTCTATTGTTATGAATTCTACCCTACATAGTAGTGCTAAAATAGTCATTGAGCATGTGTACCAAGATTGGTGAACAAAAAAGTGGCCACTTACAAAAAAATAAAAAAACAAGCTAATTGCATACATGTTTTATTAAAATAAAAAAATTGTGTACGTGTTATTTAAATTAAAAATGTGTGTGTTATTTAAAATAAAAACACGTATGTACTTTTAATGAGAACAAAGTGCATACACATTTCTTTGAATAATCATAACACGTATGTGATATGTTAAATAAGAAATATTTATGTGTTTTTGTGAACAAAATCTATATGCTTATGTTGCTTGACCAACAAGAGAGGAGATACATTTATGTTTATGTTTCTTGATTAGCTATCTCCTCCCACCCACCCCTACTTTAGGGTCATTTATGCTGCTCAACCAACTATCTCTGCATCCCACCCACTTGAGACCTTTAGGATTATTAGTCGAGGAGACCGTATGCAACTTCAATTTTTATTTCTTGAAAACACGTTTTGAATGCTAATTAGTTTTTCCTCTCCATATTAAGTATGAGAAAACAAAGAAAAAAATAGAAAATATTATATTTTAGGTATATATTGTCAGGGTGTTTGAGAATGGTTTTAGATCCATAGGAGTCATAATTTAGATTCTAGATTTTGGGAGATCTTATAATTTCTTAGACACATCCAAATTTCAGTAATTAGCAGGCTCATATCATCATTCTCTTTCTATCTCTCTATCTCATGCTCTATGTCTCCATCGATCTCTAGACCTATCTATTTCCCTATCACTCTCATTCTCCTCCCTCACTACCTCTCTCTATCTCACTCTCTCCTCTCTCGCCATGCTCTAGATCTTATGATTTCTTAAACTTAGTCAAATTTTAATAATCACCAAGCTCTCTCTCTCTCTCTCTCTCTCTCTCTCTAGTTTTATGTATACCTCCCCCTCTCTATCCTATCTCTCATGCCCCCTTTCCAACTATCTCTCTCTCTCACCATTTCTCTCTCTCTACTTATCTATATCTCCCATCTTCCTCTCTCTCCACACCTCTCCCCCCTCCCTACCCTATGTACCTATACAGATCTCCCCCTCTCCCTCTATCCCTCTCACTCCCTCCTCTCATCTCTTTTTATTTTAATCTCACCCTCTTCATCTCCCAAAAGCTTTATATCCACCTCTCTCCATATAACTCTCCCACTCTCCCCTATTTATCTACATCTCTCTCTCTATCTCATTCTCTCCTCTCTCCCCCAATATCTAGACCTATCTTTCTACCTACCTCTCCCACCCTTCACTATCTACTCTCTCTTCCTCTTCCTCTCTCCACATGTACCCAACTCACCCTCTACCTCTATTCCTCTACATTCCTCTCCTTACCTCCTTCCCCTCCCTCCCCCTCTATATTTATTTTTATCTATCCCTTCTCTTCCTTTTTCTAACATACCTCTCACTCCTTTTGTACCTACCCTATTTCTCTACATACATCACCCTCCCACCTTGTATCTTTATACATACCTCTCCCATTGTTTCTATCCCTCCCTCCCTCCTTATCTCTCCATAAATATATATATCTATCCATCCTCTCTTTGAATACCTATATTTCTCTCCCTCTCAAATTCTTCTATCTCACCTCTCTCTATATATCTCCTTCCTTTTCCACCTTTTTGTCTCTATATATCTTATGCCTCTCAACTTATCTTTGTCTCCCCTCTCTCTCTCTCTCTCTCTCTCTTTCTCTATATATATCACCCTCCCTACAAGACCTCTATTATTCCCCCTCCTATCTCTTGAGCCTTCATTTTTCACTTCTATCAATCTAAACTCTCCTTTTCTATTTCACCCTCTCTACCTCTCTCACAACCTATATCTCTCTAATTTCCCTACCTTTTTTCTACCTCTCTTTTTCCTTTTATTTCTACTTATCTCTATATACCTACCACTTCCTCACCTTGAACATATTCTATGTATCAACATACCTCTCCCTCTCTTTTTCCATATTTATTTGTATCTATCTCTCTTTCTATCCATCTCACATCTTTGGACATCTCTCTCTCTCTCTCTCTCTCTCTCTCTCTCTCTCTCTCCCCATACTTGATTTATCTTCATACCTCTCCCTCCCTAAATCAATATTTGTTTATCTCCATTTCTCTCTTTCTCTCTATTTATTGATAGAGATGTGAGAGACCTAGTGTGTTTGGAGGGGGAGGGAATATAGGTGAGAGATATAAATGAGAGTGAGTGATGTGTGTGTGTGTGTGTGAGTGAGAGAGAGAGAGAGAGAGAGAGAGAGAGATGTGTTTAATGAAACATTGAGGGATATATATATAGAGAGAGATGTGTTAATTCAAGTTTATAAACCTTATTTAACCCTAAAAACCTTAATAAACACTAACTAACCCTAAAAGACCTTAACAACACTAATAAATCCTAATCATAATGAGCCCTAATATACCCCAATATTGATAAATATAAATAAACCCTAAGCCCAAGTAATTTTTAGTTAACCTTAATAAATCCTAAGAAATACTAATAAACCTCTCTTTTGATACCCCTCTCTCCCTACCTCTAAGGAGAGATAGGTAGGAAGAGGAAAGTAGAGAGATGGGGAACAAAAACTATGGAGGTAGGGAAGGAGGTAGAGAGAGGGGAGATATGAGTAGAGAGAGAGGAATGCATAGATATATTAGATTTAGTATTTATTAGCATATATTAAGGTTAATAACATGATAGAGAGGGAAAGAGAGGTACATAGGGAATGATGGGAGATAGAGAGAATTAGGAAGGGAAGGAGAAATGAAGAGAGGAGAGAGAAGATATTGAGATAAGTAGATAGGGAAGAAAAGAGATTGTGTGTGTGTGTGTGTGAGGTAGAGAGGTGACATAGAGAGAAATGAAGAGGGGAGGTTGGACATAGGGTCTTCACTAAAGGGGAAATACAATACCACGTGCATTCATATGTGGGGTTTAAAATTAGAAAAAGTGTGGGCAATATATTTCCTAAATAGGGGGGAGGGTTTTTTTTTTTTTGGGTAGGCATGCAGAGGGGGGGGGGGGGGGTGGGGCGGGGTGTGTGGGTTTGTATAGGAAAACAGGTGTGGGGGGTATTCGATGGGTATTGGAGGGGGTGACAAAAAAGGAGTTTGCGGCAATATTTTTTGAAAATAGGGGAATTCTTTAGTATGCCACAAATGCGCATGGGTTTTCCCACAATAGTGTGTCCACTTTATCGAATGACCTAATTTTTTATGAAATTACATATTTTTAAGAAAATATGATAAGAAAATCCTTGAGAGGTCTCATTTGAAGGATTAAATTTAAAATAGTTAGATAAAAGTCTCTTATATCAAACTCTCTTTGGTATAATCTCTCTACTCCTTAGTCACACTTGTAATAGAGTCTCCTTTGCACCAATCAAAATGATGACAAAAAGTCACTTTGACATTAGCTTTTTTGGGGATCAAATGAATTCATTTGACAAATCCAAATGAAGGATTATAGTACTCATGGATATATTTCCAATGATAATGATTTATATATATATTGAGTTTATTTTTTTACTTTTACTAAACATAGGTTGTTTGACCATTTAGAAGCTTCTATGTTCAATGCTTCTGGAAAAATAGTAAATTAAGGAAACCAAATTATGAAAAATATCTAGGAATTGGATATTTATGTTATCTTTGTAACAAAAAAAGAAAATATAAATTTTGATATATACATATCAAGTTAGACCGCACAAAATGAACCTATGTCCAAATTACATTTAATGTCACTTCATAACTCAATAAACTATAAAATATTCAACCAAATTGAACGAAACCAATTGGATTTCCTAGATATTGGTGTTAGAAATCTAACTTTCAAAGAATTACATTTTTTTTTATCATTTTTAGAAAAAAAATGTTATGGTTGAAAAACTGAATGTCACTCCTTAAAAATGTTGTTTTTTATACAAACTAATTTTCAAAGGAGAAGGAAAAATGGATACAAATATTAAACTCCAAACTTTTCTAGAAAATTATATCTAGAAACTACAAATAAAATTCTAAAATTCACTAGTTTACATCATCTTCAAATTCTTAATATTTTTGCAATAATAGGTGTTCGAAAGTGATTTTCTTTCTTCAAAATATTCATCTCAGTGTCAAAGTTGGCAAAAAAGTAGGACATGGTATTGTGGGACCACCCGCATGCTATGATTCAAGTTCACTAAGTGAAGCCCTCATGAGGATGGAGGGAATGAAATATATGTAGAGACAAGTAGAAGGTGTTGAACACTACTCGGTACTAAGAGGGGGGAGTGAATCAACACAAACAATTATTTCATGATTCCCTCCTAGTTATCAATTAATGTTTATTGAAAGAACTGATTACCACTAAAAGATATAGCAATGAAAGCATACAAACATAATCACAAGATTTAAGTTGAAAACCCAAACTAGGAAAAATCATATAGATAATCTTACCCATTGTATGAAACTTGATTGATTAAAAAACTTTAGGCTAGAAGATAAGGAATTCATTATCCTTGATGCTTAGGTGCAATGTTAAGGAAATAACTAATCGCAAAAGTAATTGTAAGAAAAATATAGATCTTTACAGTGTTACTTAGAACATTACCTTCTAGCAGGCATAGATAAAATATGTAGGATCTCCTGATAAAATTTTGTAACCTTTTTGTCCAATTTAGAAATTTGTACTTCTAGTCTTCCTTATTTGAATTACTTAGTCTTCACATGCAATCCACACATATTTTAAAATTATCTCACACACTCTCTTTCTTAAATAATACATTTCCACTCAATTATATATTGTTTTGTCCATCAAAAACATCAACAAGGTTGACCATGAAACATATAAAAGTTATTAAAACTAAGTAGTGATCATGAACCCAAATAATCATTGTAGTCCACCCCAAGAGATAAAGGGGACACAAATACATCATAATAAGTCTTAGATTCAAATAATATAGTCAAAGAGAACACATCACAACATCCTCCAAAGTAAGACCCAAATGTAAGATGTAGAAAAACATTAAGAATAGGTTATTGGTTGACCCAAAAATATTCTTCAAAGTACATAGTTCCATCCAAAGCCTTGTAAAATTTCATCCTTAACCTCTTAAATCTTTCCTTAATCCATATCTAATCCAATAAAACTCAAATCTAGTCACCATGAATAGATGAGTTGGCTAGGAGGCAAGACAAAAAATAGTATCACACATGTGACAATAATTCTTTAGTTGTGGAGGATTCCATGAAAAGATATCTAAACTAAAACACTACAAGAGCCATCTAGCCATGTCCACCAAACCGCATACCCTAAAATTACAATACAGAGCATTCTTTGAGCCTATCTAATCATTTTTATTAGCCAACACTACATCATATCTTTGTCAAAAGAATAGGTGGGCACCTGAAAATATGATAGTGTAATATTCACAGTATATAGTCATTATAACCAAAATATAAAGCCAACATCATCTTATGTATAGGAAAGTAGAGCATTCTCCAATAAGGTCTTCATATATACTTTTTTTGCACATTCTTTTTTGTCATACTTCCATCTTTTGGATAAACTTTATACTACCTTAGAATCAACATAGAACATCCAAAAACTTAACACCAATAACTAACTATCCTTCAAGCACTCATCCCATCATGTAAATCATTAGATACTCTTTTATGCATATAATTATTCAAATCTTCTTCATTAACCAACAATCTTTCAAATCTTCTTCATCGATCAATGATATCAACTTCTCTTCCAACTCAACAACTTCTTAGCCTCAACAAGTTGAAATTATTTTCGAAAATAGTAGATATTAATTACAACACAAAGTATAATACTAACAATATTTAGGCCCTTTTTTATTGATATCAACACCAACAACAAACATTGAACTTTCTTTTTTTAACCCCCCTTTGACATCAAAATGACATCAAACAATCATACTCTCCCTTTCAATCTAAAACCAACAACCTCAATGTGTATGAAAAATAAAATGTCCCTTACTATAAACTCCCCCTTTTTGGGAAACTAATTTTCTACAATCCTTTTCAGCAACCTACCCCATGTACTTCCCTTGACATAAACCATATCCTCAATCTGTTAGACAAAAGATAAATAATGAGTATTCTTCCCCTGAAATATGCACGAGCCTCTTATGCATCTAATCTTAAAAAGGAGGGGTGATAACCCCTAATTTTTCTCTAAGATACTCAAAAGTATCCTTAGCCAAATATTTAATGTAAATATTTACAATTTGTTCCTTTGTACCTGCACATATTCCAAATTGACTTCTCAAAATGTTTTTCCATTGAGAAATGATACTAGATAGAAATTTGTTTTAACTTTGAATTCATCACCAGGTTCTTTGAAATGTTAATGGAACTTGTATTATCACACATTATCAGAATTGCTTCATCAAAAATTACCTTCACATCCTTAAGAGTATTCTTCATCCACATTATCTGAGTGTAGAAAGATTTTTCTACAATGTACTCTTCCTTTGTAGTAGATAATGAAATGTAAAGTCTTGTTTCTTGTTGGTCCAAGAGATCAACCTATCTCATAAAAATAATGTGCCACCACTAGTACTTGTATCATTTTTACATGCCACCTAGTTGACATCATTAAATTATTTTAGTGATAAATTGCCACCCCTTCTATACCACAAGAAAAAGTTTGAAGTTTCTTTTAGATATATGAATATCCTTTTCACTATCTTATATTACAGATAACTGATATGACATATCTTTATTATGGGATAAAAAATACAATGGGTTAACATGTCATGTTATCTATGTGTGGGAGAACATGTCTTGTTATCCCCATTTCATGATTTCATAAGGGGCGAAATGGCACCTCGTGAATTGGAATTTTTTTTCCATTTTGTGTTTCTTCCATCCTTCTCAATGCTACTAGTTGTGAAGCCACATCATCTGCCCGACTAATGGAATATTCCTCAATGATTATGTTTTAATCTTGCATTAGAGGATTTTTCCACCACATCTTGACCACCTATTTTAATAAGAATCTTCATCAACGAATCAAATTTAAACTAATGGCCTAGGTCTATTTCTATGCATGATAATGGTTCTTATAGGTGTGTGGAGTGGTTTAACACGTTGTGTATGCTACCTTGATGTTCTTTTTCCAGTGGCCCGATTTGGCTATTGGCAGCCATGACATGACACCAGTGCATCCCTATGCTCATTTACTATTTGCAAAGATATGGTTGTCCCTTCCATCTATCGAGTGCATTCATTTGCCTATTTCTATCACTTTCATGATCAACAAATACACAAAGATCATATTTCTTATCTCATTTTAATTCTTCTGCATTCTATAACCTAACTCTACTATGATTGGGGTTTGAACTCAAGGTTGTAATATGAGTTATGCCTGAACTCTATAAAGGCAATTTCTATAGATAGTTTCTAGGTTGTTTTTCTTGGGTTCATTTGTAGTGGATATGCCCTATGTTTTTAATTTCCTTTTTCCTTGGAGTAATAAAATTATCTATTTTTACCCTTTCTTACCATTCTACCACCTTGTGCACTTCATGTGCCTTTTAGTGAATGTTTCTTTTCTATTTTCCTATTTATATGTCATGTTAGATCTTATGGTTGTTGTATTGTGAAAATCATTTTCTTTGCAACATTTGATATGTTGTGACCTTAATACGAGTCTTGGGGGGTAGAATAGAGTTGAGATTTATGCATTTTATTAATTTTTTGTGTAGCTAAAAGAAGGGAGAGTAACCATGTTTCAATATGGTGCATCACATCTTTTCCCTTTTAGCATATCCTTATTTCCCTTTTCCTCAAAAGTTGTAGTTTAGGTGCATCCTGATTATAAGGAAGTCAACCTTCTTCAGAGATTTAGCCTCAAAGCGTAAGTCCCACACTTGGAGGTTGTTTCCATGTTTCATAGGGTTACTTGGGGGTCACACCCCAAGAATGGGTGCAATATTTTGTGATAACACTTATCTAATGTTAACCAAACTTCATTATTAAAAAATAAATTGATAGAAGAAGAAAGACCTTTAAAGGAATTAAATGTAATATAATAGTTTATTCTATTTTAATTATATTTTTATGAATAGGTGTCAATGTTTCTATGAACATAACAAAATAAAAGTATATGTACTCATAAAAAAGATGAATGTATATAAAATTACACCCAAATAGTTTACAACAACAAGGCCCATATTAAAAAATATTACATTAACATAAATTTTTCTAGGCAACTAGAGCTATAGAAGTAGGTAGAGGCTAAAGGTATCGATGATCTAGTCTATCTTATAAATCACTGGGGTATGAAGTGGCATCAAGTGTGAGGGGGTCCTACCATCGTCATATTTATATTTATATTCATAGGATATAGAAATAATCAACATCAACCAATAAAACCTACTGGAATCAAAACATTTCAATAATCATCAAACCACCACCTGAGAACCACCAAGTGGTTCACTTAGGAGCACCCCCAAAAGGTCACCTAGGAGAAACATCATAAGTAAGAGGAAATTTTGAGCACTATTAGACAAGATATGAAGAAATCCTATGACCTTGATCCCATCCAAAAACCTAGAGAGAAGCTTAGGTTTGAACAACTTGATCACTATGAGCCAAGAGACTCCTTCCTCTTTAGTGCTCACAAGAAGGTTAGAGGCATTGGGAGGAAGAAGGTGATGAAGAAAATATAGCCATAACATAGGGGGAATTCCACAAATGGATGATAAACTATTGAAGGTGAGACACCTTTGACACAAATTTGTTTTTTGGCATTAGATCTATAGTAAGACACATAATAACTGATAGATTTAGAAAAATCAAAACATTCTATTCATACTGCAATAAAAAATAAAAAAATAAAAATCTTTCCAAATGTTGAAGAGAATCTCCACACTAAACAAAATTCCAAATTTGATTGGACTTATGTGGAATGTGAGTCCAGTCCCTCAAAACATCGATGTGTTTGGATAATGTATCTATCTCAAGGACTAAAAGAAATCATAAATCTAATTTTAGGTCTATTTAGCTCAAATATAAAATAAAATTAGTTATTTAAAGGACTCCACCTACCTATAGAATAGAAAATGAGGATATTGAATGCTTGTGTGTATAAACCTCAACCCCATTACTAAGCCTTATACAATAATACATGAGGAAAAATGACATAATTCAGGATCCAAAATTGTAATACAGAGATTAAGAAATCTAAATTTTCAAGTCAAGATAAGTGATTAAAAATACAATCTCAAGTTTAAACTAGGTATAATGGATAAATAAGGAGAGAGACATTTATATCTAAGAGGTGGATTGTAGTTTTAGAAGGAAATGTTTTGACCCCACTTCCAATCTTTTCACAATAGTTTAAAAGACCAAATGTCAATTTTGTGAACTATAATTGTAGGAAATGCCTCTATAACAACTTCAAAAGTATCGTCATCTTGATGAGAGAGGAAAGGATCGGTCGTGATCTCATCCCAATACATAATACTCATAAACATTTTAGAGAATAAATCTAGTGCTCACTAGATGTCTTTTATTGTGAAAGTGAAAAGCTCTCACCCATGTAAAATGAGTCAAAGAATGACCTTGATCTTACAAAAGAGGACCAAAAAATGTTATAATGTTTGATGGAAAGGTGATTATTGAAACCAAAACTATTTTAATAAATTAAAGGTGTAACAAACTCCCAAACATGTCAAATGCTTTTGGTCAACAAATTTCCCTTAGTGTGAACTAGATCCTTCATGGTAAGATGGGTTTGAAAACCAATTCCTTTTAGGTAGGTGGACTAAATAGGTAGTTGAAGGAATTGCAACATTGGAGAAGAATATTTTAAGACTAATTTCAAGTAAGGGCTTGAATAATCCATTTTATGTAAAGATTTAATCCTTAATACTAAGTGGATAATAGTCCTAACCCTCTATCTTCATGAGGTAGGAAACCTAAATCCTATAAAAGTTAATGAAAATATTTGTAGTCATCAGAAGAAACTCACATAAAATTTTGAAGACAAGATTAACACCAAGTTCTAGAAGGATTATTTTTATCTTTATAAATGACCTTAATATTCAAGTATTAATGGCTCAAGTACTATCCTCATATATAATAATCGACCATTCATTTTTTTATGATTTAAATAAAATAAATCTATAATGTTTGTCAAATTATCTAGTCAAAAGAACATATCACGCCCTAAGAAAAAAACTTAACATATTCTTATGCTCTCTAACTAAATCACAATGATTTTATGGTAAATAGCCAGATATAATGTTAAAATAATAAAAACTAATTCCACCTTTGTTTATCTTTAGAAGCCCCATAAGTATTATTATTTTAGAGCAACACCTTTAATGATTTATGAATGTGTTAACATTTATTAAAGTGACATTTTTTTTCTTTTTGTAGGAGCCATTAAGTTCCTATTCATTTATTGGGTTTGGAGGCAGCATTAGAGCATGCCTAGGAGTGAATCTAGCCAAGCTTGAAATGATTATTTTCCTTTATCATTTATGTACTAAATATAGGTAAAGTTTTTTTTAGATTAAAATTAAAGTATCATATTCAAAAAGTATTTAAAAATTTATTTATTATTCATTCATAATATTTATTTTAATATTTTTCTTTCTTTTATAAGTGGACAACTGTAAGCAAGGAAAATACATTAAGTTCAAGCTTTATAAGAGTATTGAAAGATGGGTATCAAGTAAAAGTAGAATGCAAATAAAGTGATGATTTCTATCAAGCCCATTTTATTATTTGTAAGGTTGTAAATTTAACATTTCTTATAACTTTTCATTAATTGCGAATCAATTTTTATTTTGTAATTTGTAAATTATTTTGAAATAGATATGAACATTAAGTTTAAGTTAAATTATTTATATAAGATTATTGATTACTAGTACCATTTATTATTATATCTTTCATCAAATCATATGATTTTCTACATGACAATCATGTACGAGAAAAATTAAAGAGCTTTTATATGGTTTATAAAAAATATTATTTAAGATGGTTATTTTTTTCTATTTTAGTTTTAAGTTTGCCCAAAATAATTTTTTGAGTTATATTAATTAATTTTTATTTATAAAAATCAAATAAAAATATGATGAAGATGAACACTTTTGTGCATGTTTGAGGCCCACCAATCTACCTTAATATTATCATTACAATACTTGATCATAAGATAATTTTTATAAATTATAATTACACATATATAATGGTTTGTATTATATTTAATGTAGTTTTATGCTATTACATATTGATATTATTTCTACACTAAGGTGTAAGAGTCACACACTAGACTCAAGTAGCTAGGATCACTTGCAAAATTAGCAATAACCTTCCATAAAAGAGTATAACAAATGAATTCTACATTATAGAATACAAAAAAAATCCAAGAATTCATAATACATATGAGAGGCCTTGCTTATATAGGAAAGTGAAGACAAGATAAATTATTATTATTATTATTATTATTATTATTATTAGGACAAAGTAAATAGCCTAAAATTGCTCCAAGTAAACTAAGTATGAATAGAGACTCAGATGAGAAGAAATTATGCAAAATACTTCATTCATACTAATAGCCTTTAATTGTAACTAAATTTGAAAAAAATAAATATGAGAATACAAAGATGTGTCCAAATTTTAAAGCCTTGTTGAGTGCCCATATTCTCTTAGAAACATGGTAAAGCAGAAAAATCATAAGAAAAAAATCCTCTAAAAAGAGAAACTATGAAAATAAACATATAAAAGTGATGAAAGGATTCAACATGACTCCCAAAGGACTATATCCATCATGAATATACAAAATTTAATAACCCTATTAAGAGAAAAAGAACAAAACTATTGATGCTTTACAAAAAAGTAACTCATGTGCTAATAATGAATAGATGGAGATGATGTTGGAGAAAGTCCAAAATCAACAAAGAAAATTTCTTCCCTTGGGAAGAAATATATCCAATTATGTATGTAGAAAACATGAATTTTAATTTTTGATCAAGAATATAGATAAAATTTATTGAAGAATTATTCTTAAATAAATAAAATAATTCAAACTTGGTGTTTTCTAGATACAAATATTTAAAATATTATACTAATTCATAATACTTGATTATAAATTAATATAAAATAAAAATAAAAATATTAAATAATTAATTATTTTGACAATTATTTTTGTTAGAATAACTGAGGGGGTGAATCAGTTAAGTCAGTTATCCTATAGTGCCAAACTTTCAGATGTACTTTTCAAATCATTTTCAATAATTCAAACAGCTCGATAAGATAAAATATCAATCTTTCTATTTATTTACCGAATACTAGTAATTATCCAAACTGTGATTACCAATTAAATCAAATATGCAGCATGTAAAGTATGATAGAAAAATAATCATAAAAAATAACAAATAACACAATGATTTAATGTGGAAACCCCGCTAAGGGAAAAACCACCTAGGACCGGTAACCCAAAATATTTCACTCTTCTAAAGTGAGCTCGGTTAGGAGCCAACCCTATTAAAGGTTACAATGTAAACTGTTAGGTGTGACCTGGTTAGAGGGTTTATCACTAACAGTTAACTCTTGACCATCATTCACTATGGGGTCAACAAGATAACTATTAACATTCCTTGAATGTCATATGGTAATACAAAAAAGACTGTTAGGTCCACTCGGTTAAGAGATTTTATTGAATCAATGGTTAAACTGATACAGTTCTGATCTGATTCAAATACAACTCAATTGCAAATATTCAGATCTATGATAAGCTCATAAAACTCATCCAATCATTAAACAATTCACTTCCTTAATATTTCTCCAACTTACTTTATTCGATGTATTTATATCTTTGACACCCGGTTATGCCTGCAACTCGATTGTGTCTGTAACTAGTTTGATTAGGAATGCATGAATAATTTCTTCATGCAAAATCTTCTCCAGTCTATATTTTTATTTGGCATGTTTCAACAATGAAACTCATGTCTCTTGAATAGACAAGTAAACCATTTTCATACTAGCCATAAGATTTTGCCTCTTAATCTTCTTCGTCCATTTTTCCGCTTAAACCTTCCTCAAAAGATGTGTCCATAACATGTTTCAATCTTATCCTTTAGATCATCTTTGAATTATGTCAGTCATGGATCTTATAACTAACTTCATATGTGACCTCAAAATCATAACAATTTACAGCTCATCAATTTCAGTTGACTGTTCTTAGCATTTAATATTTTCATCTATACTTAGTTAATATTGAATGCGTTAGTGATAACTGATGCAGGAGCATCCTGGGTGTAAGAGCAATCTTGCATCACCCAAAAATATTTCTATTTTTATATTCAATAAGGGCTATTTTGTGCAGAGCTGCTATTTATGGAAAGTTACTATTTTTGGTAATTTTCGTATGTGCTCAGAATGATCTGATTTCTTTCTTGGAGGTTCATTTTGGTCATATAAGTCTGCCAGTAAAGTTTCATTGCCAGATCAAGTGTATATTGGAAGATATTGAAGATTTTCGGTATTGGCAGCAGGGTACAGAAACTTTGAACTCAGTTTTGAAGGCTTTAGAGGCCCCGGATGAGGTCAAAAATTTGGGTGACAAGCGCTTGTGCCAATCAAGCCTGTAGAGCACTTCGTGGCATTTCCGAAATGGGGTTATAATAGCCGATCGGGTCAACTGGTGATGACTTATGGTCTTCGGAAGTTGGACCACCTGAAATGGCAGAAAATAATTTTCTTCAAAATTTCTGTTCGGGTTTCAAAGGTTATCTTGAGCCGACTATGATGTAATAAAATGTAAAATAAAATAATGCTAAGTTTGGTCGACCTTATTGGCTAAAATTTTGGAACCTTCCCAGGCGGTGGAAAATTGCCTCTATAAGGAAGGCTGTATTATTGTCTTAGGCAGTTCAGAATAGTTCTGGGTAGTAGATCTGGGTAATAGTTCGAGGCTTTGTCCTACAGAATATTGTAAGGGAATGCCCATGTGGCTTTGCATATTGTAATTCTGAAAGTTTGTAATTCCACATTTGTGGAGATAATAAGAAGCCAATTTTCTGTTCTTGCATATTGTTGTTGTTTCTCTATTTCTGTTATGTGTTTGTGGTATTAAGGGGAGCACCCTTCATCAATAACTAACTTGGTTATTAATGTCACTTGGTATACACTACACTGGCTCGGTGTATACATAAGTCTTCAATTATTGACCATATTAACTTATTCAATTCAAATCTCTTCTTCATAATAAAATAATGTAACATGCTCAAGTCAATAATATAAAGCCATAGACTCATCAATGAGTTACCCAATGTATACCTTATCCTTATCTATCATATCCATCTTTTCCTATAAATGTAGATATCTCATTTCTTCACCATTTCTTCCTTCTACATATATTCAGATGTTTGTAACTATCATAATAAGTATAGTCAAAACTAGTTGACATCAATGACAACATATTAACTGATTTAATCATCTTACATATCACTTTGATAGCTTGGTGATCTCTAATCACCATCTCTTCAATTCATCAAGATATTCAATCAGTTGTAGGTAATCAATCTCTCCCTTTGGCATTGACGGCAACACAAACAATATGAAATATTTCATACACATTCCAAACATGTGTTCGAAAACTATATAGATAAATGTTGTAGCTTGGTAAGCTCTCCCTAGCTTGATATTTAATATTTTTAATCAGTACAAACAACATTCCATGAAGACCCTCCCTGGGAATTTGATCTTTTTCAGTTCTCTAATTCTTTCTCTCTTCCATGTTCTTATTAATAGATATAATCTCTCTCCCTTTATTTCATAGAACTTCCTCTCCCTTTGACAATAATGCCAAAGAAAATAAATAACTCTTCAATAGCCAAATTATTCTCTGTTGTTTGGTCTTGATCAAGTACCTTCATATACTGATAAACTTTGTTCTAACTTCCACAATCTTTCAAAACCTTAGGAATCCTTGTGCATGTGAATTTTGTACCTAGTTGGAGACACAATACTTCAGTAAAACATTAGAAGTTAGCAAATCAAGAAATTTGCAAAATAAATAATATAGCTAACTAGGAGATTTACTACCTTCTAGTAGGTATGAGTTTGATATTCTGATATTATGACCGAGACCAGTGACAATGCAATACCTAAACGAAGGATTTAAAATGATGAAAGATGGATGAAAATGAATGCAAATTAATCTATATTTTTTGGATTTTCTATGCAATATGATGAAAACTGATATGAATTGATCTAGAAATGAATTGAATGCAATTGAATCTATTCTAACAATGCTATGGAATGCTACGAATTGATTGAAAACAATGAATGGAATTGCAAAAATCTCACAATCACCTGTTCGTAAGAGATCGATTCTCCAAGTAATTGAAAGATTCGAAGAACGATGCAACATTGTTTTTATAGAAATCCAGGGCTTGAGGGTGCATGGAAAAATCCATAAATCACTCTTTGATGAACTCAACTTGATTTTTGAGTTATTAATGAATTAGAAATAGTTAACTCACAAAATCATGCAAAAATAGTTTTTTAACTCAAATAAGCAGTTTAGATCACTTTTTAACTCAAAATAGATGTTGAGTTCAAAAAGATAACAAATTGAATTAATTTACTGATTTAAAGTTTAACTATTTTTCTGAATGTGCATGGATAATTATGAATTAATTTAATAATTCAAGTGAATTATTCTCAACTTAACTGATTTTTGAATTAAAATAATTGATTTATGGGTTAATCAATTATTAAATCAAACTTTATTCCTAAATTATATTATTAAATCTGACAACTTGATTTAATTAATTAAATAAGGATTTAATCAATTATTTGTAGGATTTCTGATTTATAGTCAAAATAAAATAATATAAATTAGGAATAAATAGAATTAAATTCAATTAAATGATTAAGTGGTAGAATTAAATTAATTAATCAAATATTTAACATATTCACTAAATTAACTTTAGGATAAATAATGTCATTTATCGCCAAATAATATTCAATTTGGAGATAATTTGGATAAATTAGCAATATTTAGGAAATATTTCCTGATGCAAAATTAAGATAGAATCGATTAGGGTTTTGATGATTTTATGCATAGATGTAGCTTTGGTTAGGCCTTTTTTGTCGATTTCAATCGATTTGTCAATGAAGGAGGTCAATGGTCCTATAGCCCATTTTTGGGGTATTACATTTTGCCCCTCTTTGAATTACTGTGCAAAGCACAGTGGTTCAAAGATTAATCTATTTTTGATGATGATGTGGACTCAGTTATGTGGTGGAGAAACTGATCTTGAAAGATTAATCAATTTTGAGACAAAAATTGATTGATTAATTTGAAGATTTGGTGATTCAGGTCCTAATTGACCAAAGAATCAAGATGATGTTAACTATAGAAACAATGAACTAGTGATTACGAAGAAGTGTCAAAATGCCTGATTCTAAACCTTATGATTACGAAGAAATGTCTGTCTTGACTCCAGACCTAATTTTCCAAAGGAATCGAAAGGATGTCAAATCTAAACCCTTCAGTTATGAAGAACCAAGGAAATAACACTAATGAACTGACGGTTATGAGGAACTGATATAGTTTACAAGTTTTATGAGAGAGTACCAGATTGATATGGATCTTTGATGAATCTGATATGCCCCAAGTGATGTGCCCCAAGTGACGAGGAGTTTTGATGAATCAACAACTAGATGTGGTTGTTGTCTTGATTACTGAAGAAAAATTTGACTGACAGATTTGATTAATAATGTGCAATACCATGCCCCGTTTGGGATGAAAATCAAAATCTGATAAGAAAGTCAACTTTGAGAGATTGTTGAAGCATGTTAATTGATTTGAGAAGTGGTTATGCACGTCTGAGGACGTGTTCTGCATTGTTTGGTGGTCTTGAAGACCAAGTTTGACTAGGTTTGACCATGGTTGACCAAGTTAAAATTTTGATAGTTTGATGTAAGACAATCAGTTAAGTTGAGTTTTGGATTTCATTGATATTTTGAAGGTTATATATGCAAGCAATCGGTCATCCCGTGTTCAAAAATTTTAAATCAATATTTTGACAAAGTAAATGATCTTAGATTTTTATTTTGATCTCGAAAATGGGTTCAGACCGTCAAAATTAGCCAGGGGTACAATTTTCATGCAAAATGGAGCACTTTGAAAAATTAGGTCAAAATCTATATAAGGTCCAAAAGGGTCATTTTCAAATCATTTCAACCATTTGTCTTTTGTGAACTTGTGGAGCCCTTTGAGCAAAAATACAAGTTCCCGTGTCTTCTCATCATTTTGAGTGTAGTTGGCGGTACCAGAAACCACACCAGTATGGCAACCTGGTAAGTGGACCTCTGTTCCTGTCCTGCATTCAATTTTGTCCATGTTTTATGCAATTTTGGATTCTTTTACACGTTTTTAGCTTTTTCATTTTTTTGCTTCACAAAAACTCGTATGACAGTCCACCAGGACTCGTATGAGTTTTCAAGTCCAATTCTAGACTCGTATGGGTTACATGTGTAACTCGTATGAAGGGGACCTAATTGTCATACGACATTTTGTCAGGTCCTTGATATGTTGTGTGAGACCTTGCACAGTATTGTATGACCATGAAGTATCGTATGAGACATTACTGTAACTCGTATGAGTTTTGGTGCCAGTATGAAAACTTGTATGGAAAAAAGTGAGCATTTTTCCCATCTTTAGGTCAAAAATTTGATTTTTCTAATTTCTTAGGCTGATTTCTTAGAATTTAATGCACCTTCTAAAGTTGTCAATTTCTCATTTTCTGTGCTCTGAGCCTTATTTGTGACTAAATTACTGATAGGTTTCCCTATTTTTTTGCTGTGCAATTCATCTTTCCTGATGTTCATGTTCAGATCTCTCACCCAGTGACCTAGAGACTATGTGTTTCCCTGCTTGATCTACTAACAGTACATTTAGCTTCCTGTGGCTTTGAGTATTTGATTCGGTTACCTAACATTCAGGTAAACCATGGCCTGATCATTGCATTAGTTGAGACTTTCCACTTAGGGACCCATACTTTCCATCTACCTACTGGAGAGATCACCGTGACTCTAGAGGACATATACAAGATTCTTCGAATACCCTTTCATGGACCTCGCCTGGACTACATCAGTTCAAGTAATGTTGGTTTAGTTGCATTTAGATCTTTGTTCGTGGCTGATGAGTAGATCACCCAACATATCTCATGGGAGAATCTGGTGTAGAGATACAGACAGATGCATCATCTAGAATGCATTATAGCTAGGATGATCAGAGGGATCATCATGTCTGATAGATAACAGTGTGGACTTTTGATGGGCTAGGCCCCTATGGTGCAGTGTCTGACGGTGAGTCCAGCTAAGCTTAGGTGGGGAAAATGTCTTTTGGCCCACATGTTTTCTAAGATGCATAAGATAGTGTATCATGAGGGGAAGTCTTTTGCATCTGGGTTCTTGTTCTTCAGATCTGGGCCTGGGAGCATATCTCCATATGTAGGATGATAGGCGGAGATGAGCGAAAACCATAGGAGTCATTGATATATAGATATTCTAGCTACATCACATAGGTTAGGATGGGACACACCGAGTATTGGAGGCATGTTCTAGATGACATGACTATTGTGACCTAGAGGCCATATTTGCAGATAGAGGTGTGGCCTACCTCCCATGTATAGTTTGGTTATTTTTTTCAGAGTAGGATGCTAATTGGCTAGTCTTTGACTATTTTGGAGCATTTTCTGATTACTTGGGTGTGGAGAGAGTATGGTATTATTTAGGATGCTCCACATGACTTTACTGCTTATGCTCGATTGGTACAAGAGCTCGGGCTCAAATGATCACCTCAACTATCATATGTAGAGTGCAACATGGAGTATGGGGGTTACATCGGCCATGAATGGTATTACATGGCACAGATCTCTAATGTTGGAGTAACTAATGCATATATGGCCTAGATTGTAGAGCATCCCATCCATAGATTCTCAAATCCTATAGAGCTCATCCCTACTATGGAGGATGCAAGAGATGTGACAAGTGCCCCTATGGGTAGAGGAAAGAGATGTCGGGAGGTGTAGATTCTTGTTGCTCATCCTACACCACCACATCCTAGAGCTATTATGACCCCACTGAGGCCATCAGGGTAGATGAGACCCCTTCATCCTTAGAGTTCTACACCAGGTAGACCTGTAGTTCTTCAGAGGAGATATGCTAGAGGTGAGAGTGGTCAACTTGGCAGTGTGGGTAGTGCTGAGGAGGTTCTAGGAGCACATCAAGATGTTGTTATGGAGGATGCCCTAGATGCTCCATATTTTAATTTAGGTGTAGAGGTCCATCACCATAAGGCGCGTAGAGGAGCTAGTGCAGAGAAGGCTACAGAGGAGGCATAGACAATGGCACCTAAGGTAGATCCTAGATTGAGATAGATTCCAGAGGAGATCATTAGGTGACTCTAGCTATAGATACATGATTTGAGGTTACAGAGTGCCACTCTTGAGATCTAGCTCAGAGAGTCTTAGAGACAATGACTAGAGTGAGAGGCTGATGTGAGGCAACTACAGAATGAGGTGATCCATCAAATGAGTCATGCCTCTTATTATGTTTCTATATATTACTCTAGAGTTCTTGTTGATCAGAGAGTTCCCTCATATTCCAAGCACATGCTTTCATATGAGGGAGCCAGAGCACCATGTGCTGACCCACCACAAGATGCACTTGCCAGAGGAGGAGTACCAGATGTGGAGGAGTAGGTAGACAACTGATCTATCATAGTGTACTAATTTTTTCCATTTTTGTCTATACATTGATCATATCTGATAGCTTAGTCAAGCTCACTCTTTTGTATACTATGCCAGTAGTACACCCCCATGTAGATTATGACATTCTGATAGATATATGAGATTGATTTTGGTTGTGACTTCATATGCACTTGTGATTTTGTTTTATGATGTAATATCATGCGATGCAAATGTATGAAATGCTTTGATTAGCGTATAATGTATAGATTATGCAATGCAATGTTTACTTTCAAATGTATGGATAATGTAATGCAATGATAGATAGAAAATGTAGATGTTATGCTTATGCTTCGTGGGTGCTCATGTATGCATGCAAATGGATTTATGGAATGCTCATGTAATGTAAATGTAGTGATACACATGATATTGTTTTATAGGTATTGATGAAGACAAGCGCTCGGTCATTTTTTGAAAATGGATGTGTAACCCAGGATAGTGACTGCTTGTTGGTTTAGTTTTAGGGGACCTTCATATGAAGCTCAGTCCTTGTGTCATGTTTAGCATAGTTTTGGAGAATCATTGAGCATCAAGCTGATTTTAGATGCGTGAGATAAATACAATCATGCAAAGTGCAAAATGCAAAATGAAATGCACCTAGGACCTAGGACTTAGTCACTGATCATGTGTTAGTCATTTTCATCACTAAATATTTTATTAGGTAATACTGAATAAATCAATACAATGTTCACTAGTTAGGCAACCATGAACATATGAATATTGATTTTTATTTTGAAATGTCAGATTAGATATAAGCATCAAAGCACAAAAGCCAGGATGACCTAAATATCATGTCCATTTTGATATAGTAATTTATATAAACATCATAAAATAAATGTTGTGATGACCTGAATACACCTTGCGAAACAAAAATGCCCAACAGTTGTAGAATTTATTCTATTTCCAATGTGAACTACCCGTAGTGACCCTTTATCATTCACATCCTTGAGTAGTAGCTCATTTCACAGTAGGATTAAGAACTCATTTAAAAAGACAAAGTTAGATCAAGCTTCCTTGAAGCATCTGGGTATCAATGGTTGATGTAGACATGGCCATCCAATACATGATGGAGGCACTTATAGTGGACACCAATTCAATCCATAATTTCCAAAGTTATTAGATTTTCACTCAAAGTAGAAAACAAATAAAAGATTATGCCCCCAGTCATCAATCTCTAAATCCTATGAAGGACATCCTCGAGGAGCTCATGGGGATAGAATATGCAAAAATCTCAATGTGAATCAATAAGCATACAAATAAGATTAAAAGAACGTAGCAGAGATTGTTTTTAGTTTGTTGTTGTTATTGTTTGCGTTTGGTCATAGGTACAAAATCCTTTCTTGGTGAGGAGACAGACAGATAGACTCAGAGATAGCTTGGGAAGGACCTTGATTGGATATAAATCATCTAAAGATACTAAGGACCATAGGATATCATGAAATTGATTGCCCCCAAGTTGAAGCTTTGATAGGATACAAACACTTTTTCTAGATTATGCTTAGACCAAATTTATTGAAAACCGGATGCGAAAGCAAACCGGGAGATATATACAAACTAAAGCATGACTGAAAGTTGGGAAAGACCAAGATTGCACTAATAGATGGAGTGATTTGAACAAGTGGCACCCATTTGCTGAGATTTTACCATCTTGGCAGAGATTCTATTTTTGTTACCAAGGTGCCTGTTTCTAGGTTTTCACCAAGGCACTTTTTCTTTTTCTTCTTTTTTTGTATTTTTCATCTTTTCAATTTTTTTGTATTTTTGTATTTTTGTATTTTTTCAATTTTTTTTGTATTTTTTCATTTTTTCAATTTTTTTGTGATACATCAAGGCACATATTGCTAGGTTTTCACCAAGATGATCATTTTTTCAGGACTTTTTTTTATTTTTCTGATTTTTTTAGGACATTTTACCATAGACTGAATGCCTTAGGCATATAATTTCTTCAGATGGAGAACATTGATTGGTTCTCAGAGCTGTTCTCCTTTAGTAATTAAGAGTTGATAGGCTCTAGAGCCAAAAGTAGTAGTGATAACAAAGGGACCCAACCAGTTGGCTTCAAACTTCCCCTTGCACTCTCGATGTGATTGATTTTTGGGATTCTCTCTCAAGACTAGATCGCTAGCCAGAAATTATCTGTGTCTAACTTTCTTGTTGTAGCCTCTAGACATTCTCTTCTGATATACTATGAGATGATCATACAGAGCTTGTTCATGCTCATCTAGTAGTTCAAGTTCTTGCAACCTAGACACTTTGTAATCATCATTAGTTACTAGACCATGCATTTTGATTCTTAGTGATGGGATTTCAACCTCAATAGGTAGTACCACTTCATACCCATTAACTAAAGTGAATGGTGTAGCCCCAATGGGTGTTTTGATACTTGTTTTGTAGGCCCAGAGAGCTGGATTGATCATGAGATGCCAGTCTCTTCCTATTTTATTAACTGTGTGATGTAGAATTTTTAACAAATTCTTATTTGATGCTTCTACTTGTCCATTCCCTTAAGGATAGTATATGGATGAACAATGTTGTGTAATCTTGAGTTTAGAGCACAAGGAATCCAAGTCCTTATTCTTGAATTGGCCATCATTATCTATGACTATTGAATGTGGGATTCTATATCGACAAATGATACAGTTTAGAATGAACATTGAAATTTGTTTTCCAGTTGCTTGAGTCAGAGGAACTGCTTCTCCCCATTTTGTAAAATAGTTTGTAGTTGTAGTGATATGAGTATGTCCATTGGAATAATGTGGATATATAGCCCCTATAAGATTAAACACCCATTGTTGGAAAGGCCATTGTGTAGTAAAGGGAATAAGATCTCTCCCTAGTGCATGAATTTAGTTACCATGTACTTGGCACTTTTTACAATTCTTAGCATATTTTATAGCATCTTTTTCCATTTCAAGAAATTAGTACCCAGCCCTAATAAGTTTTCAAGATAGTGTTAAACTGTTGGAATGTGATCCACATATACCATCGTGGACTTCCTCTAATGCACATTGAGATTCCTCACGTTCTAAACACCTAAGACATGTACCATCTAGACTCTGTTTGTACAGATCATTACTAATGATGACATACCATGATGGATTTTGGATAAGGTATCATTTATCATGGTGGTTGAAGGTATCAATGATGATTTGGTCTTGAAGGTAGGAGAAAAGGTGTTTGTATCTAGAAGAATCATGACCAACAATAATGCAGATCATGTAGGTTTCGGGGGAATCATATGTAGGAAATGACAATGCTTCCACCAGGAACTCATAATGTAGCTCATGTTTGGGCTACTGTAGTAGAGATGATAACATTGCCATAACATCATCAAGCTTGTTCTCCATTCTAGGAATCTGTTCAAAAGTGATTGAGATGAAATACTTCGTAAGGTCATCAACCATGCATTTGTATGGAACTAGTTTCTCATCTTTTGTCTGGCATACATCATTAACTTGGTGTATGACTAGCTATGAGTCTCCATGAATGCACAATTCTATCTCTCGCCAGTCAATTGCTATCTTCATGCCATTAAGTAAAGCTTCATATTCAACAATATTGTTTGTGCAAGGAAATTTTATTTTGAATGCTTTAGGTATTGAGTAACCTTGTGGTGTTATGAATAATATGCTTGCTCCTGATCCATTCTGTGTGTAAGATCCATCAAAGAAAAGACACCAAGTCCTAGAAGATATCTGCATGATGGATGAGTCAGGAAATTCCATCTGTAATGGTGTATCATTGAACATTGGTGCTTTAGCCAACTGATCTATAATGACTTGGCCCTTGATATATTTCCTTTCAACATATTCTATATCAAATTTTCTCAATAGCATCACCCATTTAGCTAATCTACTTGTGAGGGAAGCTTTTCTCAATAAGTATTTCAATGGATCTATCTTAGCTATCAATTGTGTTGTATGAGCTAACATGTAGTGTCTCATTTTCTGTGATGCAATGATCACATCTAGACAAGCTTTCTCAATCATTGAATAGTTCTTCTCATAAGCTACCAATGTTCTACTAATGTAGTAGATAGCTCTCTCTTTCTTGTCTTCATCATGTTGTGCTAGTAATGACCCTAGTGATGTATTAATGGTAGATACATACAAAATTAATGGCTTACCTTGAATAGGAGGCATCAGAATAGGAGGATTTTCCAAATATTTCTTAATGTGGTTGAAGTTATTTTCACACTCCTCGTTCCATGCAAAAGTAACACCTTTATGTAATGTTTTTGTGAAAGGTTGTGATATATCTACTAGTTGAGATATGAAACGTCTGATTGATTACACCCTCCCTTGTAAGGTTCTCATTTGATTGATATTTTTAGGTGGTTGTATCTCCATGATAGCCTTGACTTTAGCAAGATCTACTTTAATGCCTTTCTTTGAAACAATATAGCCTAGGAGCTTTCTAGAAGTGACACCAAAAGCACACTTTTTAGGGTTCAGTCTGAGACTATACTTCTCCATTCTATCCAGTATTTTTCTCAAGTCTATTAAATGTGCAGATATTATCATTGATTTAGCTAAGGTGTCATCAACATAGTCTTCCATAGTTTGATGCATCATATCATGGAAGATAGATGTCATAGATCATTGATATTAGCTCTAACATTCTTAAGACCAAATGGCATGATGTCCCAAAAGAAGGTACCCCATGCACATGTAAAAGATATTTTCTCTTGATCTTTTGGAGAAATTTTGATTTGGTTGTATCTAGAGAAACCATGCATTAAAGAGTACATTTCAAAGCCCGCAGTCATGTCCACTATCATATCAATGTTTGGTAGTGGAAAGTCATCCTTAGGGAATGTTTGTTTACATCTCTAAAGTTTGTGCATACTCTTATAGATTTATCTAGTTTTTAAACTAGAACTATGTTTGATATCCACTCTGCATAATCTATGACTTGGATAAATCTAGCTTTTAGTAACTTTTCTAGCTTAGCTTTGACTAGGAGTGCAACATGTGGATGTATCTTTCACAATTTCTGTTTGACAGGTTTGACTTCTGGAGCTATGGAGAGATGATGCATTATCAAATTTGGATCTAACCCTGGCATATCTAAATATTTCCATGCAAAGTTGATTTTCTTCTCTATTAAGAATTTGGTAAATACTTGTTTCTCTTCCTCTGATAGGGATTATGCTACATGAATCAGTTCTACTATACCCAAGTTGATAGATTGAGTGGGTTCTATCAATACTAGAGATCTGTCCTATAAATGACTCGAAAGGACATCAAATATCTCATCATTAGGTGCCTCAGGGAGGCTTTCACCTTCAGATACGTCTTTTATTTTTACTATTTTAGGTTCTGAGACTGCCACAAAGTGGTTTTCACCCTCATAACTCTTTTTCTTTTTACTTTTGTTTTTCTGACTGAGATATTTGATATCTGACTCTTTCATGCTAATGCTAGGTTTACTGATGGAAGTTGTCATGGGTTCCACTACATTAAGGTAGCAGGCAAGAGTGTAGTCAATTTGAAAGGTATGGACATCTTGGTTTAGATCAGTAGATGTTTGGTCAATAAGCTCTGGATGTTGGATAGTCAATGTAGGGGAGGATTAGGAAATGGTGTTCATGCATACGGTGTTGTAATCATTAGTCCTAACCAGACTCTCAAATTCAAAGGTGATATTAATACTTAGAATGTTTAGTTCATGAATCATTTCAACATCATTATTGGATTTCACTTTAGCAATAGGTGAATTAGAATTGTTAAGTTCATCATTGCACTCTAGACTTACATCAGATTTAGATGAATATTGGTGAATGTCATCAATGTGTTTTCAGTGATAAGCTCATTTTCTTATGGAATAACTCCCCATTCATAGTCATTTGATTCACTAGACCTTTGGGAAATCTGAGAACACATGTAAAGTCAGGATGAATCCCCCAAGAAGGATTACCTTCAGATTCTGAGCAGAATTCATATTCATGGGAGTCTATTTCAGAATAACTATTGTATCCTAAATGTTCAACTACTGTGAGAGGTTTACCTTCTTCTTGTTTAGTAGTAGGTTCTTGTGTATCTACCACATTGATATTATCCTTAGGTTTCTCTTCATCCTTAAAAAGATCTAGTATGTTTCGAGGTAAACGTTCATAAGGAATGAGATCAGTGGTGTCTGAATCATCACTGTCTGATTGTTGTGTTTCTTCCTTTAGCTGAATTTGTGTCATTGGACTTATCTATTCGAGGTGGAAGGGCTTCTTGTGATATCTAATTCCTATAGTTTCCTTGTTTGTTCTCCCATAGTGTTCAATAGGTTGTATGATTCCTTTACCTCTTTTTCCTAGAGGTACTTTTCCTGTGTATCCCATTTTAGACATGAGTTTGTGACCTGGTCCATATGTCTTTGAAGGAATCTTGTTTGAATTAGAGTCACATTTTTGAACTGATTGAGATTGAGAATCATCTTTATATATCCATGAAAGCATATATTCTTCCTCTTCAAACTCTTGTTTGGACACTTTCTCCATGAAAAAACTTCCATTATAGATAGCTTGAGGTTCTTTAGATGCTTGTTTTATCTATTTTAAGGGCTTCCCATAAGATTTAGGTGAGACCAGGAGAGATGTTAGAGATAGGACTGGTTCCATAGTATATTCTCCCATGCCTATGTCTTTGATTTTGACCTCTTTGAAAATGTCTTCCATCTTGTATGTAGATGCAATGTCTATTTGCTTGGTAGAAGATACTCTATTATGTGGAACAAGTTTTTTAGTACTCTCTTTCAAGGCATTAAAAGATGTAGATATGTCAGCTGGAATTGTCACCTCTACTCCATCATAAGGAAATTTCACACATTAGTGGTATGTCGATGGAATAGCTTGCATTTCATGTATCCATGGTGTCCCTAGAAGAATGTTGTAGGCCAATGGAAGATCCAGAACTTGACAGGTGATGTCTCTGATAACTAGTCCTATTCTGATAGGTAGCACAATTGTTCCCTTGGAAGATATTTCTTACTCATCATATGATTTTATGGTTATCTTCTTTTTAGGATCAATAGCATCTTCTAATAATCCTAGTTGTGTGACCAATTTGTAAGAAAATATATTTAGACTAGTGCCTCCATCTATCAACACACATTTGACATGATAGTTTTGGATTAAGACTTCAATGTGCAAGGGCTAGTTATGTGGATGACTCAGTGAATTGTCATCTTCCTCTAAAAAGGAGATATACTGGGGTGATGTCAAATAACCAACCATAGTCTAAAATCTATCTAGATCAAGATTGTTAGGAACATTGGAACCGAGCATAGCTTTATCCAGAATAACCCTATGAGCAGGAGATATCCAAAGCAACTCAAACATGGATATTTTTGCATTGGTATGTTGGAGTTGTTGGATAATAATGTATAATGTGGGCCTGGTCTCTTTAGGATTTGATGATTTTGAGGTAGCCCTCTTTTTAGAAGCAGATGAAAGATTAAAAGGCATCTTAGGGGCAGTTGATGAACCCAAGTTTTGTCCTTGTAGATGTACCTAAGCTTGTGATCAAGTTACTGCATTTGCTGATTGATTATCTCTATCTTTTCTTATAATGTTGATGATGTTGCAATGTTTAGATAGGCATGGTTCAACCATATTTATGATAGCATTGTTTCCAAAGTAGGCATAATTGACTTTAGCACCCATGTTAGGCTTAAAAGATGAATCTCCTTGGGTATGCTTCAAAAATGGTTCCATTAATGTCGTATGATCATTGGTGGTCTTGTGGTTGTCAATTACAATTTCTCCATCATCAATTTTTTCTTGAATGAGATGCTTCAGATGCATGCAGTTATTGGTTTTATGACCCTTGTTTCGATGGAAGTCATAGAAATCAATCTCTTTCCACCATTTAGGTTTAACTTCTGGATCATATGGTTTAATCTCAGGCAATATGATGATTTTGTTTTCCAATAGTTTTTTCATGGCAGATTCTAAGGACTCACCCAAAGGAGTGAACTTGCGCTTTGGTTTTGTAACCCATGGTTTATAGTCATTAGACTTTTTAGAAGATTCAAATGCCTTTAGCTCAGAAGCTTTTATGGCTTGGGTGCCAACTGTGAGATTGAATGTAGGTGCCTTTGATGGAGCACTAATATGATCAACAACACCATTTGTTACAACATTTTTGTTCTTGTTCCAGAATTTGACTTTATCTTTGTTGTTGGAACTAGAACCCGATGCATGCTTGATGTCTTTATTAAGTGATATATCTCCCTTATGAGCAAGCACATTTTCAATCTTTATGGAGTTTTCTACAATTTTCTAAAAAAAAGTATGATTTTGCATTTGCAAATGATAATTGAGTTCTGGAATCAGATTGTTGATGAAGATCTCAAGTTTTTGAGTTTCTAGAATAGGTCAAGTATAGGGTGAAAACTTCTTCCTCCATCATTTGAGGAAGGTCAAGAAGGGTTCCCCTGAGTTTTTCTTCAGATTACAGATGTCGATCATGGTGAATGGGTGTTGGATATTGTAGGAGTATTGTTGGTAGAATAGTTTGATTAGCTCCTCAAAGGTTTTGATTGTTGGAGGCATTTTAGAGAACCAATGAATGGTTTCTCCTCCCAGAGATCATGGGAAAAGATGTATCAAGTAAGTTCATTCATGCATAAACTCCATGGATTGATTACAAAATTCTCTGACATGATCTTGGGGGTCAGAGTTTCCATCGTATTCATCATACTTTGGTATCTCCACTCTATTTGGGAATGGTGGCATGTACAAGTTTTTAGCGAATGGGAAGGGGCATAGAACATCCATAGAGAATTCTTTAGGTTCCTTCTCTTTTTCCAGCTTGTTGAGCTTAACTTGCATAGCATGCATCTATTTCATCATGGCTATGATGGGAGTTTCTTCCTCTTTTGTGATGATATTCTTGACATTAAAGTCTTGAGGAAGTTTGGCTCCTTGTTGAGCTAGTTGTAAGAAATATGCTTCTTTCTCTTCTTGCAAGAAGTGTTTCTTTGAAAGTCATCATCATTCTTATATCTACCAATTTTAGATGGTGTTGGTTCTAGATCTTTGCCATGATTATGACCTTGGGAGCCTTGGTTTTATCCTCCTTGAGACATTGTGGTGTTGTGAGGACTACCATGGATTATTTTATGTGGAGTTGATTGATTACCTCTATGGGTTGATTGAGGAGGGTTAGAAAAACCTTCTTTCAGATGTAGATTACCTAGAGCGTCTTCTTTATAACAACTTGTATCATAAGGTTGATTAATGGATTTAACAATGTAAGAAGACAAAGGTGAGAATTTTGGTTCTTCTCTAGGTTGTTTGTGTGAGGAAGATCTAGTTTCTACCATTAACCTCGAGTGAATCTAAAGAGTAAGATTAAGATAATTGATGAAAGATCTGGTTTGGGAAAAATTGAATGATGTAACCTTTTCAAGATTGAATTGGTTTGATTGGATGTAAATGTAGGATATTGTGCCCTAGATGTATGGGTAGATGCCCAAAATATAGCAGACATGAGCTCACAACACTTAGTCAGTTTGAGGATTTAATTGAAAAATGATTTTGATACAAGATGAAATGGGATTCAAATTGATAGATTAGAAGGCTAAATCAAACTCAAGAGACCACTCTAGGAAAATTGATTGGATTTTTCTAGTTCTTTGCTCTATTCTTGACACAATGAATATTTTGAAAGAATATGATGGTTGATTGCAATAATTAAATTTATGACAAATTTGAAAGCTTTCTAACAAGTTTGACCTAACTCTCGTATGACTTTCCTCAGGCTCGTATGAGTCAGGATGGGGTCTAATATGGCAATTGACAAAACTCGTACAACATTTGACTCCATAATTGAATTTTTCTCAAGTTTTCTGACAACCCTCGTACGACACAGTACCAGTTACCGTATGATTTTTTGGGGGTTCTGATACGATAGTTTAAAAACTCGTATGAATATTATTTTTTCTAAGAAAACAACTAACACTAGAAAAGGATTTTTCTTTAGATTTTGCAAGTTTTCCAGATTGTTGGTTGATTTTGATGATTGGGTTTGTTCATTTTAAATGACCAAATGAACGTATTAATAGATTTTATTATAGATCAGGCACACAAGACAACAATCAGGGGAGTTCAAGAAATCAATTATCTTCAAACAATGAGCAAGGGACAAAGCAACCATGCACATGAACAATAATAGTGACTTATGATTCTACTCCTTAAGAATTCTACTTGTGTATGTTCTCAAATGTTTTTCAATCACGCACATAGTCCTAGAAAATAAAAAGTTAGTTGCACTATGGTTCGTAGTAATGGTCAACTCTGCAAATTTTGCAATCTCAAGAGGGAAAACTCCAATCCAAGCGCAGGGGGGTTTTGACACATTCTGAGAATTTAATCAATTGGAGATGCTGAGGAGATTTGACAACCCAACAAGAAACTACACCCATGGAGATTTCTTCCACAAGGACATTTATATAATGGCTACTGCTACCATGGTGAAAATGGCTACTACCGCTTGAGGTTCCATCCATGTGCTTGACCCAATAAAGGGAATGTCCACTATAGTTAACCCTCTCTAATAAGGAGACTCACAAAAAGGACCACATGGGGACTTAGCTTAGATTCAAGGATCTAAGTTTCTGATGTTTCCCAAAAAGGGAACAAAGCATAGTCCTCTAGCCTCTTTGCCTCACCCAAACATAGCAAGTAGATTGATTGACACACTAAATTGAAACCACCTCACCAAGGTTCATATGTCAACAACAATGACTACCGATCTCTCTAAGTGGGACCAAGAGAGAATGTACCATCAAAATTGAAAACTAAACCAAGTAAGACCGTGAGATGATAAGAAATCCTCCCTACCTACAAGGGGATCTATCTTCGAGAAGAGCTTCACATGTAAAACAAGAAAATGAAGCCCACTCTCTCAAGAACACCACAAATAGTGTTTATAGGGCCTATTTACTATGTGAAACATATATGCAAGAAAGAAAATCTAGATTCCTTTTAGAGCCAAAATGAATGTGTGATTTATGAAAGCAAGAAAACACTCAAGCTAAACACATGAGAGGTTCATTTTATTTACCAAAATTGAAATGTTATAGGGATGTAGAAAAATACCTCAGATCTAAAGAAACGTGCTTAGTAGATTTTACTTGATTTTTATTTTTGTTGAGCTTTTTTGTGAGCCAAAATGATCAGAAACAACAAGTATCAATCGTTAGGGTTTGCCGTCAGCATAAAATTGAAATCAAAGTCTGAAAAGATTGCTCAAAATGTGAAATGACTATGCAAAACTGACATCAAAACTCATACAAGTTTCTACAGCTTCCCATACGATAATCGAGAAATGATACGACAATGGGTCTATTGTCATAGGATAATCTAGCTTCCAAATGACTATACATAACAACTCATACGACAATCTAGAATGTCATCTATCGTACGAGAACTAGAGAGCTCTGATATGACTTTCTGGAATGTTGTATGAAACTATATGGATTAAAAAAATTAAAAGTTGAAGCTTGAATAGAAATGTAAGAAATTGATAGAAATGATGATGGAAACCCATTTCAAGGCCCCACAGTGGGCACCAAAAATGTGCATGTGAATTTTGTACCTAGCTAGAGACACAACACTTTAGTAAAACATTAGAAGTTAGCAAATCAAGAAATTTGCAAAAGAAACAATATAGCTAACCAGGCGTTTACTACCTTCTAGTAGGTATGAGTTTGATATTCTCAGATTATGACCGAGACCAGTGACAATGTAATGCCTAAATGAAGGATTTAAAATGATGAAAGATGGATGAAAATAAATGCAAATTAATCTATATTTTTGGATTTTCTATGTAATATGATGAAAACTTATATGAATTGATCTAGAAATGAATTGAATGCAATTGAATCTATTCTAACAATGCTATGGAATGCTATGAATTGATTGAAAACAATGAATGAAATTGCAAAAATCTCACAATTGCTTGTTCACAAGAGCTCGATTCTCCAAGTAATTGAAAGATTCAAAGAATGATGCAACATTATTGTTATAGAAATCCAAGGCTTGAGGGTGCATGGATAAAGCCATAAATCACTCTTTGATGAACTCAGCTTGATTTTTGAGTTATTAATGAATTAGAAACAGTTAACTCACAAAATCATGCATAAACAACTTTTTAACTCAAATCAAAAGTTTAGATCACTTTTTAACTCAAAATAGATGTTGAGTTCAAAAAGATAACAAATTGAATTGATTTACTGATTTAAAGTTTAACCATTTTTCTGAATGTGCATGGATAATTATGAATTAATTTAATAATTCAAGTGAATTATTCTCAACTTAATTGATTTTTGAATTAAAATAACTGATTTATGTGTTAATCAATTATTAAATCTGACAACTTGATTTAATTAATTAAATAAGGATTTAATCAATTATTAGTAGTTTTTTTGATTTGTTGTCAAAATAAAATAATATAAATTAGAAATAAATACAATTAAATCCTTTTAAATGATTAAGTGGCAGAATTAAATTAATTAATCAAATATTTAACATATTCACTTAAATAACTTTAGGATAAATAATGTCATTTATCGCCAAATAATATTCAATTAGGAGATAATTTGGATAAATTAGGAATATTTAGGAAATATTCCCCAATGCAGAATTAAGATAGAATCGATTAGGGTTTTGATGATTTGATGCGCAGATGTGCCTTTGGTTAGGCCTTTTGTGTCGATTTTGATCGATTTGTCAATGGTCCTATAGCCCATTTTGGGGTATTACAATCCTAAAGTGTGAGCTTTGTGCATCAACAAAAATGATTTTCTAATAAACTATAGGTTGATGCAACCTCCTAATCACCTTAGTGACCGATAGACAGGGGACAAACCCCTCTAGTTCTCAAATACTCAAAAGTGTCCTTCAGTAAGGGCTTGGTAAAAATATCAGCAAGTTATTCTTTAGATTTTACAAATTCCAATTTCACCTGCTTCTCTTGAACTTGTTCTCTTAAGTAGTGATACTTAATATATATGTGCTTTGTTTTTTAATACATCACGTGATTCTTGGAAATGTTTATAGCACTAGTGTTGTCACAATATATAATCACTAGGTCAGTGATCACCTCATTCATTCCTTCCAACACTTTTTTTAATCCAAGAAATACTTGAACAATTTGCAGCAGCATCAACATACTCTGCTTCAGCAGTAGACTGAGAAATGCATGCTTGTTTCTTTCTTATCCAAGTCAAAAGCCTTTCTCCTAAAAAGAATGCTCCACTAGTTGTACTCTTCCAATCATCAATATTTCTAGCCCAATCTACATCAGTGTAAACTTAGAGTTCAAATTTTCCTTCCTTTGTGTACCATAAACCATAGTCTTTAGTTTTCTTCAAATATCTCAGAATCCTTTTAACAACAACCATATGTGAATCTTTAGGATTGGCAAAAAATATTGCAAGAATCCCAAGTGCATGTGCTATATCAAGCCTACTATGTACCACATACATCAGTTTTCCAATCATTGATCTTTACAGTATCTGATTTACCTCAGTTGACTCATCATTTGTTGTTACCTTACATCCTGTTACCATTAGTGTTCCTACTAGTTTTGAATCTTCCATGCCAAAAGTCTTTAACACTTTCTTAATGTATTTTGATCGAGTGATGAAAATCCCATCATCCTATTGTATAATCTACAAACCTAGAAATAATTTAATCTCTCTAAACATTGACATCTCAAATTATTTTCTCATTTCATCAGCAAAATATTTGAAAATTAAATCATGTCCTCCAAAGATTATGTCATCAACAAAATTTTTAGCAATCAAAATATTATCATCAGATTCTCCTTTCATCTTCAAATTACTATTATCACTTGTCCTTACAAAGCCAATATTGATAATATAAGCATGTAGTCTTTCATACCATGCTCTTGGTGCTTGCTTCAGTCCATACAGAGCTTTGTGCAGTCTACATACCATGTTCTTTTGATTTGGATCAACAAAACCTTCTGGTTGTTTTATGTAGATCTCCTCCTCAAGAATTCCATTCAGAAATGTTGACTTCACATCCATTTGATATACTTTGAATCCCTTATGTGCAACATATGCAAGTAATATATAGACTCCTTTAAGTCTTGCAATTGGTGCAAAAGTTTCACTATAGTCTATACCTTCTTCTTATGCATACCCCTTACATACAAGGCTTTCCTTATTCCTAGTGACCTCCCCATTCTTATTTTACTTGTTTTTGAAAATCCACTTAGTACCAATCACATTTTTATCATTCGGTCTAGGTACAAATGTCCATGTATTATTTTTATCAATCTATTCATTTTCTTCATTCATAGCCTTAACCCATTCTTTAGTTTCAAGTGCATCTCTAACATTCTTAGGCTCAAATTCACAAACTAAGCATGTGTTTTGTCTTAACTTACTTCGAGTCATCATGTTAGCCTACTTGTCTCCAATGATTTGGTTTTGCAGATGGTGTCTTCTAATAAATCTTGCCAACACTTGTTGTCTTCTTTTCTCATCATTCGGTTCAAGTTCATTTTGTTCCTCGATAACTTCTTCCTATTTCTTGGTTTGCATTTGTTGGTTCTCGGTTGCATTTTCTTGATGCTCGATAGACTCAACCTATGGATTTGATAGATAGTCTAGATGCTCACTATATGTAAACCTACCATAGTCTTCTTGCTCCTTCCTACTTTCTTCATCATTCTTTTCAAAAAACTCATAAACTTTTACATTAGCACTTTCAACCATTTTATTACTAGCCTTGTTCAAACATTTATAAGCTTTACTCTTAGTAGGATATCCTAAAAATATTACTTCATCACCTTTAGAGTCAAATTTACCATTTCTATCATCTTTCAGAATGTAGCATCTACTTCTAAAAATTCTAAAATAACTTACATTTGGTGTATAGCTAAACCACAACTCATAATGTGTCTTGTTCATGTCTTTCTTTAGTTGAACTCAATTCAAGGTGTATACAATAGTTCTAACCACTTCTCTCTAGTACATTTGTGCAACATCTTTCTCAATCATCAATGTTCTGGCACAATCAATAATAGATCAGTTCCTTCTTTTAACAATTCCATTTTGCTATGGTGTCCTTGGTGCAGAAACCCATCTTTTGATTCCATGCTCATTACAAAAATTAGTGAATTCATCAGAAATAAACTCACCTCCTCTATCGGATCTTAAGCATTTTAATTCTTTTCGAGTTTCTTTTTCAACTTTAGCCTTATACCACTTGATAAATTTAAAAGCCTTACATTTCTCTTTTAAGAGCATGACTGTCATCATCCTAGATTAGTCATCAACAAATAAAGTAAAATATTTGTCACCATAATAGCTTTGAGTTCTCATAGGACCACATAAGTTGGTATGTACCAACTCCAAAATACCTTTAGATGAATAGTCTTTACTTTTAAAACTAGATTTGGTCATCTTTCCTTTCTGATATTGATTGCACATAACATGATCAGGTTTGGTTAGACTCGGTAAACCTCTAAATCTTCTCTTTTTACTGATCTTAACCATGTTATCAAAGTTCACAGGACATAGTCTCTTAGGCCATAACTATACATCTTCATTTTTCAGCAACAAACAAGAATTTTCAGCATTGTCAAGATAGAATATATTACCTTTTGATTGTCCTCTAGAGCCGACCATATTTCTGGTTTCATCATAGATTACCTTCTTACTTTCAAATGCAACTTGGTGACCTGAGTTATTTAGCTATGCTACACTCAAAAAATTATAGTTAACTCCTTTTACCCAGTATGTATTATCACATCTAATCCTATCATTCAATAAGATAGACCCTTTTCCTTTAACTTGACAAGGTGTATCATTTTTCATTTTGACTGATCCTCCATTATAGTATTCAACGTATTCAAATTTATCTTCATCACCAGTCATGTGATGTGTACTATTAATATTATTTAGAACAATAGAGAGGAGGGAGTGAATCAGTTGTTCTTAGGTCAAGATGTATCAATTGTACTTTTAGACACTTCAACAATCTCAGATCTAATCACCAACACAACTTAGTCTCTAAAGAATATATACCAGAAACATATAACATGCAGTCCACTATCCAAAAGTAATTAACTTGCAGAATATAAAAAAATTCACATCAAATCATTCACACAATTATAACACTAGGATTTATAGTGGAAACCCAACTTGGTAAAAACCACTTTGTAACATGTTACTAATATTTTCACTCTTATGAAGTGAGCTCTATGAAAAGCCAACCTTGTTAAAGGTTTACAAACACATTGCTAGGTATGGCCCTATTAAAGGATTTAAACACTCTGTCAAAAGTGACCTGGTTAAAGGATTTAAGTACATTCCATTAGAATGCCACATTTATTAAAGGATTTAAACAATGACTATTAGGTCAACCTTGATTAAAGGATTTAGACTGATACAAAGGTTAGAAAGTAGTAGTATTTTCTGATCTGAAAAATATACAACTCACTTTGAAAATATTAGATCCAATTTACACATATATGTTGATTTACTGAATGAGTTCTATTTCCATCTCCATCTTTGGTCTACTCAGAATTCACATCAAGCAATCACAAATCTGATCAACTACTTGACCTTTAGTCTTCTACTTAGACTTATTAGTCAATAACATCAATAACTCCAACATACTTTGTAACCTCACAATTAGGTTTTCCTTTATACCTCTCCAGTAGGTAGATCCATCTTTTTACATTTGATCTCCTCTGTAGATCTTAGGTTAGGTCAGATTCATTGAATCCTTCCAACATTTAAGTTCTTCATCCATCCTTCTAGATACATCTTTAATCTCCTCATTGAATCCATAATAAAATGATTTACCATGCTTTAATTTCTCCATACAATCAATTAATAAAGTCAACATGATTTACATAACCCAAGAATTCAAATATGTGGGCTGGAAATCCAAATTCTTCCTCCAAATGTAAATTATTGACATTCGGTCAATACTGTGTTCATCTCCTCGGTCATCATTGCATAACTCGGTCATCTCTACAAATTGTCTTCCTCGGTTAACACTGTCTTGCTCGGTAATTTCCTGTTTCTTGACATAAGTTGATGTTCAGTCAACACTAAATTTACTCCGCATATAATGACACTCATTCGACACTAACATCACTCAAATTAAACTAGCTTTCTTCACTTTTTCTCGGTTAAGCCTACTTCTTCAGCCTTTCTTCTTACTTAGATAAACAATACATTATCTTATCATTGTGAAAAATAATCAAGTATTCATTGAAGTATCAAATAACTCAAACTTTCCCTAGGTTCTATTGTAATCTCCCTTTCCCTAATCCTTTTCATTAATTAATAGATATAATACTTTCTTAGATAGAAACTATCTTACTAGTTAAGGTTTGACATCAATGACAATACAATAATTGTTTCAATTGTAGTTTCCAATAATCTCCCTCTTTGGCATTGATGGAAACACCATATGAAAAACACATGATTTACCAACCAATCCAAAACTATATCATTGCATCATAAATATTTATAATATCCTTAGCTTCATTCTGATTCACAATAACTTAGCCTTGCTTGACCATTCACACAGTTACTCCCTCTGAATCTTTTTTGTCTCTCTCTCCCTGATTCTCTGAATCTCTGAATCTTGGAACATATACCTCAATGTTCTTTATATCTATGTTTTCATCTGAATCTCTCCCTCTTTGACAATAATGCCAAATCAGTATCTAGAACTTACATCTTTCATTTGTAGATGTCATCTTGTCAGTTCAGTATCAGTATTTCTCCTTCTATCATCTTGCTTATGACTAATTATCATCTTTGCTATTCTTTTCACAACTCTAGGAAGCTCCTAAAGTGTGACCTTTCCTTCATCAAATTTTTAGATACTCTGTGCAACACATTTGATGCAGTGCTCCTAGTTTAACTAGGTAGCCTCGGTTGGGGGAAACACCCCTAATTTACCTCTAAGATATTCATGAGCATCCTTAGGTAAATATTTTGTGAATATGTTTGCTAGTTGTTCCTTTGTGTTCACATATTCGATTCTTACTTCTTTGTCTTGTACCAATTCCCTCAAGTAATGATACTTGATAGCAATATGTTTAGTCTTTTTGTGCATCACTAGATTCTTTGATATGTTGATAGCATTTGTGTTATCACAAAATATAACATCCGGTTTAGTGATCTAATTTTTTCATACCTTTCAAAAATTGGTTGATCCATACCAAATTTGAAGAGTTCACGGTAGTTGCTACATACTCAGCTTCTTCTATAGATTGGGAAATGCAATTTTGTTTCTTGCTTGTCCAAGAGACCAATCTTTTTCCAAGAAAGAAAGCTCCACCACTTGTACTTTTCCTATCATAAACATTTCCTTCCCAATCAGCATCAGTGTAGACTCTCAGTTCAAATTTCTCATTCTTCTTGTAGTACAATCCATACTCTTCTATCCCTTTCATATCTCAGTATTCTCTTCACAACCATCATATGATTTTCCTTAGGATTGGTAGAGAATCTTGCCACAATCCCAACTGTTAGGGCTATATTTGGTCTGTTGTGGATAACATATTGTAGCTTTCCAATCATGGATCTATACAGGGTTTGATTCACTTGAGCAGTATCATCAGTCTTAGATAGTTTTTGTCCAGTAGCCATAGGAGTACTTACTAGCCTTGAATCCTCCATTCCAAAAGTTTTCAATATTTCTTTGAATATTTAGTTTGGGTGATAAAGATACCTTTCTCTATTTGATAGACTTGTAAACCAACAAAGAATTTGATCTCATTAAACATAGACATCTCAAACTTAGTTTTCATCTCACTTGAAAATTTATGATATAGGGCATCTTGTCCTCCAAATATGATATCATCTACAAAAATTTCAGCTAACAAAATCCCTTTACCTTCTTCAGCTTTCATGTATAGATTGATGTTTTCATTTATCCTTGTATAGCCAATCTTTATCAAATAATTGTGCAGCCTCTCATACCATGCTCTGAAGTCTTGCTTCAATCCATACAATGCCTTGTTTAGTTTACAAACCATATTTTTATTTTCTAGATCAACAAATCCTTTAGGTTGTTGAATCTATACTTCTTCTAATAAACCATTAAAAAATAAAGACTTGACATCTATTTGATATAATTTGAAGTCTCTGTAGGTAGCATATACAAGTAGACTTCTCACTGCTAATATTTCTACAGGGGAAAATGTTTCCCCATAGTCTATTCCTTCTTCTTGTGCACAACCCTTTCATACCAATATTTCCTTGTTCCTTGTGACTTTTCCATGTTAATTAAGCTTGTTTCTAAATAACTATTTTGTTCCAATAACATTCTTGTTTTTTGGTCTTGGCACTAGAGTCCAGGTATCATTCTTTTCTATTTGATCTATTTTTTCATTCATAGCTTGAATCCAGTCTTCATTCTCTAAAGCATCTTTTACTATCTTAGGCTCAAACTCACATAATAAACATGTAGGGTCCTTCAAATTACTTATGGTCAAGACTCTAGATTCCTTATCTCCAATGATTTTCTCAGGCTTATGATGTCTTCTCACATACTATGCCAATGTAGGTTAAGATTTCTCTTCTCCTTGGTCTTCAGGCTCATCATGAAAATTATCATATTCTATTTTTTATTGCTCAGCAGCATCCTCCTGATGCTTGACATTGCTTACCCATGACTCTGCATCTGGTGCATGTGTGTTACTTGCCTCTCCTTCTTCCATATAGACAAAAGATCTATAATATTCAGGTTCTCTTTTTCCTTCTTGTTCATTTTTCTTTGCATATTCATCAACTCTCACATTTTCACTTTCCACAATTTTGTTAGTGTTAGAGTTCAAACACTTATAAGCTTTACTCTTAGTGGAATAACCTAGGAATATGCCTTCATCACTTTTTGCATCAAACTATCCATTTCTATTATCCTTCAATATATAGCATTTAATCTCGAAGATTCTAAAGTATTTTACATTAGGTGCATATCCATGCCATAATTCATAAGGTGTAACATTTGTACCTTTCTTGAAAAGTACTTAGTTTAAGGTATAAACAACTGTACTTACAACTTCTCTCCAATATTTTTGTGCAACATTCTTCTCAATCATTAATTTCCTTGCATAATCCATAATAGATCCATTTCTCCTCTTAGCTATTCCATTTTGTGGAGGTGTTCTAGGTGTAGACATATGTCTCTTGATTCCTCTATCATTGCAAAACACATTGAACTCATTTGATATAAAATCTCCACCTCAGTCAGATCTCAAACATTTTAGGCTTCTATCTATTTCCTTTTCAACCTTTTCCAAATACCACTTAAACAATTGAAATGGATCAGATTTTTCTCTCAAAAAAATTACAATCATCATCCTAGTGTAATCATTGTGTGCTAATATGTTGACAGACTTCTATTAGTCATTATATCCAAGTTTTCTCAAGAATGAGGTCTCAAATGGTGACTCATAGCTCTCTATTCATGGAGTGCAAGGGTTTCTAATAGAGGCCCTCAGTTAGACCTAGTTTGTGCCCATGCAAGTACACCATAAAATGAGAGATTCAAAGAGGAAAAGCAAGAGTCTTAGTCTCCACGATCATCAAATATGTGTGCAAATGAAAATGGAAGCTATTCTATATAATAAAAATGCATGAAAGAAAACTAATCTATGAAAGGAAATTTTGCATGCAAGATTATTCTATGAAATGAAATATGGATCTAATCTAACATGAAAGTGAAAAATTAATCTAAATGGATTGCCATGGAGGCATGAGAGAAGAAGACAAGAAAAGAGAAGTTGCAATGTTCAAGCTCAAGTGCTCAAACTCTCCACCAAAATATCTCTCCTAACCTCCAGTATAACATTACATAAAATCTTCAATCCCTAATGAGAAGGAGAGAATTCCTTATAAAAGATTTAGAAATGAATGGATGATCAAGATTAAGAGGCAAAAAGAAATGAGCAATAGTGGAGATTAAATCTTGGTTGATCCATGTGCTCAAGATTCTCAAGAGGCAAAATCAATAGGCATGATTAAGAGACAAAATAATGAGTGGTTGAGATAAAGAGGCAAAAGGAGATTCTAATCATCTTGGAAATTGTGCATTCAATGTGTAGAGAAAAAGTCTTTTTCTTTTTATTTTAAATTTAGAAATTCCTTTTTCATGTGCACACATAGGATAAGATGGATTTTATTATCTATTTAAAAGAATTTTTTTATTTAATTAAAAGGGAGCATGTTCTCTTAATTAAATAAAACTTAGGATAAAATGATCAAACCTTAGGAAATATTTGAATTAATTATGATTTGATCAAGGAAATTGATTTGAATTGAAAATATTGCAAGGCATATTTTAGGAAATTGATAAATTGATTCTGTCATTTGATAAATTGAAGAATGGGGCCCCATAGTCTAAGTGACCATTTTAGGGTGCATACATTTACCCATCTTTGCTTAATGTATGATCTTTATGGGAAGACATGTAGTCAAAGAATGCAGTTGAAGTGTGAGATTGATTTGGGATCACAAAACAACCCAGACGTGTGATCGATGGATGTGAACAAATCAAGATAAAGATAAGCTGATTGGAAAAAGACAAGGTCAACACCCCTGTAAATAGGTAATTGAAATGTCCAAGATAAGAATCTCAAGAAAGGTTGCCCCAAGAAAAAAAATTGACAAGATTGATAAAGCTAAATCAAGGATTGAAGTTTGATAGGTATTGGCCCCTCGTGATTGAAATCAAAATGAGATAGAGGAGAAATAACAAATTGATAAATTTGATCAAATGAAACTAAAGATAAGGTTCTTGATGTAAGATGAAAGATATAAGGATCATAGAACCAAGGTAGATCATCTAGCATGAAAGATTATGCCCCAAGGTTGAATTAGAAGAAAAGAAGTGGGGTGAAAGTGAATGGAAGATAGAAGTTTGGAAGAGGTGGAGAGAAATGGAGAGAAGAAAGAGAATTTTCCTTAAGAAAGAGAATGCCCCAAAATCAATCAACTATTTAAGATAGAAAATTTTGATTGAGATCACGAAAGAAGATAAGGAAATAAAGATCAAAACATGACCACAATTGATTAAAAATCCAAAAGAAAGATGAAGGAAAACCCTCTCAAACTCATAATGAAACCTAAAAATGCATATTAACATGAAGTCTAATAATGCAAGCTACATGAAAATGCAAAGGTGTACTTGTAATAGAGAAACTATAACTAGGATTTTGTGTTCATCATTCATTAGAGAATGTTAAGGAACTTATTTTCATCATTGGGCCATTATTAACGGACATCAAAAAATCACACAATCATCACTAGTCATAGGAGAAACTATGAAGATATGAATGTGATTTATATCAGATTGGAATGTGGAAAGATTATAACATAAGCATTAAAGACATAAAGGTCAAGATGACTTCGATGTTAGCTTGCCCAATTTAATGTAGAAAAACCACACTCGCATCAAAGCATAGATGTCGGGATGACCATAAGAATGGTTGTGCAAAAATAGTCAAGGATGATGCCTCAAATATCCTAAGTGTTTCAAGGGGATAACAAGAGACACTATAGAGTTTCAAGACCACACCCACAAGTAGAAAGAAAATAAAAACATACCCCATGTCCCAAGTCCTCTAGCTATGCATACCAAAGAGACTTATTAGACAAGGACACTCAATGAAAATCAATAACAGTTAGCACATAAAGAAAATATCATGACATAGCTCAAGCATTAAGTGTTGCATTTAAAAATTTAAGTGTGTTAACTGATACTGAGTTTCGAGGATAAGGATCGAATGCTTACAAGAAGGTAAGATCACCTGACAAAAATGGATAAGACCAAATCGATAAGTGTTGAAAAACACTCAATGTGATGCAGGAGAATCTTGGGTCCTTGGCAATCTTGTGTCACCAAAAATATGTTTGAAGTTTTCTATGTTGCTTGGTTTCTTCTTTGGCTGAGTTGGTTGGTTTCCTTTGGTTACCGAGTATGGTCGGTCATCTCCTGGGCGGTCGATTGTTTCACTAGTGCTTGGTGTTGCTTGTTTGTTGCTCAGTCATCCTTGTTTTCCAAGTAGTTTATTTTGAGTTCTTTTTGGGCTGACTTGTGCATTTATTATGGGTCACAAATTTAATGCTAGAATCTTTCATTGGGAGGCATGTGGTCCTAGATCTGACCATTCCTTCTGTTGATTTTGGATTTGAAGGCCGACTCAATTCGGTAGACTCTTGTATAAATGTAGTTGTTTGGTTAGAGTTTAGGGAGAAAATTTTTGCATAGAAGATAGTAGACATTAGAATTGAGTTTGTAATAGATCCTCGCATGTTTGAGGACTTTTGAGATTTATTGTAATATTTGGCTGAAATTGGGAAGGCCTTATAGCCTGACATGTATGGTTCTATTTGATCAAAATATATGAAGGATCCTGCATTCTCTCTCTCATTGTTGTGTTTGTTGGCTTCCACATTGTGTTGAGCAGGCTTGGATCATCAAGGTATGTCATAATTTGGCCCCTCTTGACCCCTACCTTGTGTCAGGTGGTATCAAAGCACGATTAGATCTTGATCTAGATCTGCGGATCTAGGTTTGTTGGTTCCTCTTGAAGCCCTAGTTGATTGTTGTGGGGTACTAGATTGCGACTTGACCTACAATTGTAGAGGGTTGTCAAGATGGTTCGTGGGAGGTGAGATGTAGATCCAAGATTGGAAGATATGCTAAGATAGATTGCTGCTAGATTGGAAGCATTGGAGACAACCCAAAGAAGAGGCAGACATCTTGAAGATGTTAGTGATGATGAAGTTGAAGAAGAACAAGTGAATGCAGAACCTACACCTGTTATGGATCAAGGTGAAGAAATGTTTTTGAAGGCTTTGACAAGTTTGAAGTCTACACCACATTTCAATCCTCCTAAATATGGTGGAAAATTAGATTTTGATGAATTGGTGGACTAGATCATCGAGATGGAAAAATATTTTGAATATGAGAATATTCCTAAAGATAAGAAGGTGAAGATTGCAAGAACTAAGTTGAAAATTCATGCATGCTTATGGTGGGAACATCTACAAATGGATGGGAAAAGGAAGGGAAAAGACAAAATCAAGGTATGAAACAAGATGGTTAACAAATTAAAAGGAAAGTTCTTACCCTGTGATTATTAGATTAACCTAGTTTGGTGAATGCAAAGCTTGAAGTAGAAAGATAGCTTGGTAAAAGAGTATACTAAGGAATTATATAGATTGGATATTAGATCTGGACATGATGAAGATGATGTGGAAAGAATTGGTATATATCTGAATGGTTTGAGAGTTTCCATCCAAGAGGAGATCAACTTGGTTAAGTTGGAGAGCATTGAGGAGGCTTATCAATTTTCTTTGAAAGTCGAGGAGAAATTGAACAAGAGACATGAGAAAATATAGAGAGGTTGAGGTGGTAGATTCCCTAGAGGAAGAGGTAGATCTAATGGTGAAACTAGTAGATCTAAATCTAAAAAGACAAATTTGGACAAAGGCAAGACCGAGTGGAAAGGTGAAAGTTCATCTAGAGGTAGAGGTAGTAGCTATCAAGGTGGTTATAGAAGAGGAAGTTTCCAAGGAACTTTTTATAACTATGGAGAAGAAGGACATAGATCATTTGAATGTACAAAAGTAATTAAGAAGGCTGGTAGTAGTAGAAATGTTGTAGTGCAAGAAGAGCCATTGAATGAACTTGAGAAGGAAAATAACTTGATGGTAAGGAGAGCACTATGGAATGAAAGAAAAAAGGAAGATTCAGTAAGGAAAAGTTTGTTCAAGACTAGATGTAGAGTTTCTGATAAAGTTTGGAAGGTAATCATTGATAGTGGTAGCTTAGAGAATCTGGCATCTCAAGAGATGGTCACCAAATTGCAGTTGAAAAGGTTGGAATATCTGAAACCCTATCATATTTCATGGATCAAGGATGAGTATACACTCCTGGTAAGTGAATAATGTTATGTGAATTTGAAAATTGGGAAATACTATGATAAGGTGTTGTGTGATATCATGCCTATGGATTGTTGTCATATTTTGTTGGATAGACCTTGGCAATATGATAGACATGCTATATATGATGGGAGATTGCATAAGTATACTATTGTGGCTAACGGAAAGAAACAAATATTTTTACCATTGATGGAAGAACCTATTAGTAATGTTTGCACATTTGTGAAAGTTTTCTTGATGGAAGGAAGGAAGTTTGTGAAAGATTGAAAAGGAATGATGTATGTTTTTCTGTAATTCCTAATAAGCTGAGTAAGAAAATAGAAGATAGTGTCCCTAAGGAGATTGATAAGTTACTCACTGAGTATAGTGAAATCATTTTTGATAATGTACCTGATGGTTTTCCACCGAAAAAAAGTATTGATCATTTTATGGATCTAATCCCCGAAGCTAGTTTACCGAATAAGGCACCTCATCGGTTGACACCTACTAAGAATCAGGAATTGAACCGACAGATTCAAGAATTGCTAGAGAAAGGTTTGATCAGAGAAAGTTTGAGTCCTTGTGTAGTACCTATTGTATTAGCACTAAAGAAGAATGGGGAATGGAGAATGTGCACTAATTCCAAAGCAATCAACAAGATAATAGTGAAGTATAGGTTTCCTATACTGAGAATGGATGACATCATGGATAGTTTGATTGAAGCAAAGTATTTTACCAAGATTGATTTGAAAAGTGGATATCATTAGATTAGAATTAGAGAAGGTGATGAATGGAAGACTACTTTCAAGACAAAAGAAGGTTTGCATGAGTGATTGGTTATGCCTTTTGGTTTAACTAATGCACCGAGTACTTTTATGAGGCTGATGAATGAAGTTTTGAAGAAATTCTTGGGCAAATTTGTGATTGTATATCTTGATGAAATTATGATATTTAGTAAGACCAGAGAATAACATTTGTTGCATGTTAGACAAGTTTTGCAGAGATTGAAAGAGGAAAAATTACTGATAAATCTGAAAAAGTGTTCATTTATGAAAAAAGAGATTGTGTATTTGGGATTTGTTATTTTTGTTGATGGTTTGAAGATGGTGTTAGAATAACTGAGAGGGGGGCATGAATCAGTTATCCACTATCCCAATACAAAATGTATAATTCAAAACTTCTCCAATTTTTGCTCCTCGGTAAACAATAATAACTCTCACTGTCTGTGCTTTTACCGATTACTAGTCATACTATAACAGTTACCGATCAAATCTAACATCTAACATGTAAAGAATGATAACAAAAAAATATCACAATCAACACATAACACAAGAGATTTAACGTGGAAACCCTATAAAGGGAAAAACCACCTGGGACCGGCAACCCAAAATTGTTCACTCTTTTGAAGTGAGGTCGGTTAAGACCCAACCCTGTTAAAGGTATACAAACACACTGTTAGGTGTGACCTTGTTAGAGGATTTTAGACTAGAATTTATTGTCCAACCAACATTCACTATGGGGTTGATAGGATAACAATGTTCATTCTATGAATGATACATCATAAGACTTTTAGAGTCCACTTGGTTAAGAGATTTTGACTGTATACAATGGTTAAATATGTAACAGTAAATGACCCACCTTAATACAACTTCAATTGTAGATTACAGATCAATATTCAGTCCATACAAATCCTTCTGATCAATATTTCACTTCAAATTCAATACTATATAAACTTACTATTCGTTGGTAATCACTCTCTGTAGCTCAGTAATTGTTCTGCAGCTCGGTTCTTACTAACCAGTATGATCAGAATGCATGAAAACCTTATTCACATGATAATCCTGCAGCTTCTTCTTTTCTTAGCATCCATTCATAAAGAAATTCTATTCTCTTATATAGACAAGTAAATCATTTTCTTCTCCACCATTAAATTTTTTCGTTTAACCATATTCATAGATTTGCCGCTTCAAACTTTCTCGGCACTTGTGTCAATAACATGTTTCAATCTACTCCGTTAGATCTTCCCTGAATTTTGTCAGCCATCGATCTGTGTAACAAACATTATCCGTTACCTCGATGTTATACTCTTGCCAGCTCATCAATCTTATCATCTAAACTAATCATTTAGTTCATTCTATTCTGCTCGGTTAACAAAGAAATGTGTCAATGAACACTGCTCGGTTAATACTACAATTGGTATACACTACACTCTGTCGGTGTATACTAGAAATGCTTCATTTACCGACAACATTGCTTTGTGTCTTTCAGCTCTATACTTCATCATAGATGAATGCAACATAATAAAGTCAATATCATCAAGTCATAGACTCATCAACAAGTTACTCAATGTGTTCCTTATCCTCATCTGTCATGTACATCTTTCCTCATGTAGATTTCTTTGTTCTTCATCTCTTTCACCTTTCTTCAGATGTCTCGGTATAGTAACTTGCAAGATAAGTTCTATCAAACTAGTTGACATCAATGAAAACATAATATTGATTTAATCATATTACATATCTAATCAAAAAATCCTCAGTGATCTTTAATCATAGTTTCTTCAATCAGATTCTGAATCAGTTGTAGTCCAACAATCTCTCCCTTTGGCATTGATGACAACTCAAGTAATATGAAATGTACCATGCACATAACAAACATATATTCTACAACTTTGTGAAAAAAATGATGTAAGTCAAATAGACTTAATATGTTTAATCACTACATTACTAAACTAGCATGAAATAATACAGCTTTACCATTCTGTAGTTGTGATCTTTTCAGTTGTCCTGTTTCTGCTTATGTTCTCTATAACTGATCTTCGATACTATGTCTCATTTAGATTGTCTCTCCCTTAGATAGTTCTCATTGATGCTTGTTCCTTTTCATAGATTGTTCCTTTTCATATTATTTCTCTCCCTTTGACAACAATGCCAAAGAAACAAATAAACAAACAATTATGTCTTCCTTTGTGTCTCTGTATACTGATATTCCAATCAGTTCAAGTTCTCAAACTTAATCACAACCTTGAACATGATTCAAAGTGTGAACTATGCTACATCAACATGAATGATCTTTTGATATAAGTAGGCTAATGCAACAACCAGATCACATTAGCGACCAATAGACAGGGGACAGACCCCAAGTCTAGTCCTCAAGTATTCAAATGTGTCCTTCGATAGAGGCTTTGTAAAAATATCTACAAGTTGTTCTTTAGATGTGACAAATTATAACTTCACTTGGTTCTCTTGCACTTGTTCTCTTAAGTAATGATACTTAATAGATATATGGTTTGTCTTAGAGTGCATCACAGGATTCTTTGAAATATTAATAGCACTAGTGTTGTCACGATATATAATCACTGGGTCAGTGATCACCTCATTCATTCCTTCCAACACTTGTTTGATATATGTAATGTTCAAACAGTTAGTAGTAGCAAAAAAATACTCTACTTTAGTTGTAGACTAAGAAATACAAGCCTGCTTTTTACTTGTCCATGTTACAAGTCTTTCACCAAAGAAAAATGCTCCTTTGGTGGTGCTTTTTCTATCATCCACATTTCCAGCCCAATCAGCATCAGTGTAAACTTTCAGTTCAAACTTCCCTTCCTTAGGATACCATAATCCATAATTCTCTATTTTCTTCAGGTATCTTAAGATCCTTTTTGTTGCTATCATGTGTGATTCTCTAGGATTGGCAGAAAATCTTGCAACAATACCCACAACATGTGCTATATTTGGTCTATTGTGAACTACGTACATTAATTTACCAATCATGGATCGGTAAAGAGTCTAGTTTACCTTTGTAGTTTCATCCTCCTTGGTCAATTTTCATCTAGTAGCCATCGGTTTTCCCACAGGTTTAGCATCTTGCATGCCAAATGTCTTCAGTACTTCCTTTATGTATTTAGATTGTGTGATGAATATTCCATCACTCTGCTGAATCACTTGTAGTCCAAGAAAGAACTTAATCTCTCTGAACATAGACATTTCAAATTATTTTTGCATTTCATCAGAAAATGCCTTGCAGAAAAGATCTGAGCCTCTAAAAATAATGTCATCAACAAATATTTCAGCAATGATAATAGTATTATCAGTATCACCTTTCACATACAGATTAATGTTTTCACTTGTTCTAACAAATCCAATACTTAACAAGTAAGTATACAATCTTTCATACCATGCTCTCGGTGCTTGATTCAAACCATATAAAGCTTTATGTAATCTACATACCATGTCTTTATTTTCGGGATCAACAAATCCTTCAGGTTGTTCAATGTAGACCTCTTCTTCAAGTATACCATTTAAAAATGCTGACTTCACATCCATTTGATAGACTTTGAATTTCTTGTGTGCAGCATATGCAAGTAGCATTCTAACTCCTAATCTAGCAAAAGGTGCAAATGTTTCACCATAGTCAATGCCTTCTTTCTATGAATATCCCTTGCATACCAATCTAGCTTTATTTCTTATGACTTCACCATTTTCATTCAATTTATTCCTGTATATCCACTTAGTATCGATAACATTCTTATCTTTTGGTCGAGGTACTAAGGACCAGGTTTTGTTCTTCTCTATTTTCTCTATTTCCTCCTTCATTGCATTAACCCATTCTTCATTCTCTAATGCAACTTTCATAGTTTTAGGTTCAAATTCACAAATTAGACATGTACCTTGTCTTGTTTTGCTTCTAGTTTGCATTCCAACATGTCTGTCTCCAATGATTTGTGTTTCAAGATGATATCTTCTGATAAAACTAGCTAGAAATTGATTTCTCCTTTCTTTTTCATCTTGTTCAGGGTCATTTCCTTGCTCGGCAGCTCCATCTTGTTCCTTGGTTTGTGTTGCCTATTGTCCTGCATTGTTTCCCTGCTGACTGGTTGTTATAGCTTGTGGTGTCGGTAGATACTCTAGATGTTCAATGTAAGTGAACCTACCATAGTCTTCTAGTTTCTTTGTGCTTTCCTCTATGTACTTGTCATCAAAAGTAGGTTTGTGTCCAAACCATAGTTCATAAGGTGTTCGGTTTGAGTCCTTCTTTAGTTTTACTCGGTTAAGAACATACACAGCTGTACTGACAGCTTCCCTCCAATATGTCTGAGCAACATTCTTTTGTATCATTAATGTTCTAGCATACTCAATTATAGACCTATTCCTCCTTTCAATAATGTCATTTTGCTGAGGTGTCCTTGGTGTAGATACTTGTCTTTTGATTCCATGCTCATTACAAAAATTAGTAAATTCATCAGAGATAAATTCACCTCCTCTATCAGATCTTAAGCATTTTATTTCCTTTTCAGTTTCTTTCTCTACCTTAGCTTTATACCACTTAAACATTTTGAAAGCTTTAGATTTCTCTTTTAGGATCATAACAATCATCAGTCTAGTATAGTCATCAACAAAAAGAATGAAATATCTATCACCAAAATAACTCTGAGTTCTCATAGGACCACATAGATCGGTATGAACCAACTCAAGTATCTTCTTTGTTGAATAGTCTTTGCTTTTAAAAATAGACTTAGTCATCTTACCTTTTTGACATTCATGGCACATGGCATGATCAGGTTTTGTCAAGTTAGGCAATCCTCTAACTCTTTTCTTTCTACTAATCTTGATCATGTTGTCAAAGTTCACATGGCATAACCTTTTATGCCACAACCAAGCATCTTCATCCTTTATTAACAAACAAGAAGACTGATCCATATCAAGATAGAATAGATTACCTCTGGATTGTGTACTAGTTCTAACAAGTCTTCCTCCATCATCATAGATCTTCACATTTTTTCTCTCAAAAGCTAGTCAATGGCCTGAATTGTTCAGCTGAGCCACACTTAATAGATTATAGTTTAGTCCATCTACCCAGTATGCATTTTCACATTGTAATATGTCATTGAGCATCAGTGAACCTTTACATCTTACCATACAAGGTGCATCATTTCCCATTCTCATAGATACTCTATTATATTCAACAAGATGATCAAACTTCTCTACATCACCGGTCATATGATGTGTACAACCACTATCTATGATCCATGTATCATTTCTGCTTAGTTTAGAGATCAGTGCTATCTCTTCATGTTTCTCTTCTTCCTTTGAGTCATATTTCATAGCAACAAATACAACTTCTATGTCATCTTCAGAATTAGATTCAGTTTCAATATCTTCGGCTATGTAACATACCTTTTTTCCTTTATCATCTTGGTTGTCTTTGTTGTTGTGTTGGTAGCCTCTTGTGACTCTTCTCCCATAGCTTCCTTCAGATCGGTCTTTGGATTTATCGTCATCTTTATTCTAAGGGCATCTAGCAGTGATGTGACCAACTTCTTTACAATTAAAGCATGCCAAAGGTAGCTTACCTCTATACCTTCCTTTTCCTTTGGGAAATCTTCTGGCCATAAGTGCTTCAAGCTCATCAAGTTCATCATCGGTATTGCCATCACTATCACAATTCTTACTATTCCTGCTAGACTTTCCAATCTTCAAAGAAGACATGAAAGTAGATTCAATAGAAGGAACAACATTGTTATCAAAATTGTTTAATTCAAAGGTTGTAAGTTTACCAATCAGAGTGTCAAGAGTAAGGTTGGATGTAGCTCTTGTTTCATGAATTGCATAAATCTTGATTGCATAAACTGGTAGCAAAGTTTTGAGAATCTTTCTTATCACTATTTTATCATCAATTACTCCATCAAATGCTCTAATAGCATGTACCACCTCTTTGAGTCTATTTGAATATTGGACAATGTTCTCACCTTCTTTTATTCTCATATCATCAAATCTGCCTCTCAGAATTTTAGCTCGGGCTCTTTTGACATTCATATCTCCACTGTAGATTTGTGTTAATTTATCCCACATTGCTTTGGCAGTTGTGCATGTCTTAATATTTTCAAATTTAGCATCGGTATAGGCAACAACAAGTTCCATCATAGTAACATTGTGTTCATACTTGTCCTTTAGTAGATCAAGAGTTAAGGGACTAGTGGGTGGTTGTATGTAGCCATTCTCCATCAGATCTAGTGTAGAGTTCCCAATTCTAGATATGTGCAGCTTCATTATGCTTTGCCATACTGAGAAATTCTCTTTGTTCAGTTTTGGTACTTCCCTCTTATACATCTTGAGACCTTTATGCTTAAGTCCTTAAAACTCTGTTCCAAGAAACCAACACTCTGATACCAATTGTTAGAATAACTGAGAGGGGGGGGTGAATCAGTTGTCTAGTGTCCCAATACAAAATGTATAATTCAAAACAACTTCTCCAATTTCTACTCCTTGATATACAATAATAACTCTCACTATCTATGATTTTACCGATTACCAATCAAATACTATAATAGTTACCGATCAAATCTAACATGTAACATGTAAAGATTGATAACAAATAAATATCACAATCAACACATAACATAAGAGATTTAACATGGAAACCCTGTAAAGGGAAAAATCACCTAGGACCGGCAACCCAAAATTGTTCACTCTTCTGAAGTGAGGTCGGTTAAGACCCAACCCTATTAAAGATATACAAACACACTATCACATGTGACCTTGTTAGAGGATTTTAGACTAGAATTTATCATCCAACCAGCATTCACTATGGGGTTGATAGGATAATAATGTTCATTCTATGAATGATACATCATAAGACTTTCAGAGTCCACTCGGTTAAGAGATTTTGACTATATACAATGGTTAAATATGTAACAGTAAATGACCTACCTTAATACAACTTCAATTGCAGATTACAGATCAATATTCAGTTCATACAAATCCTTCTGATCAATATTTCACTTTAGATTCAATATTGTATCAACTTATTGTCCATTGGTAATTGCTCTTTTTAGCTCGATAATTGTTTTGCAGCTCAGTTCTTACTAACCAGTATGATCAAAATGCATGAAAACCTTGTTCATGCGATAATCCTACAACTTCTTTTCCCGGCATCCATTCATAAAGAAATTGTATTCTCTTATATAGATGAGTAAATCATTTTCTTCTCCACCATCAGATTTTTCCATTTAACCATATTCATAGATTTTGCCACTTCAAACTTTCTCAGCACTTGTGTCAATAACACATTTTAATCTGCTCCATTAGATCTTCCCTAAATTTCATTAGCCATCAATCTGTGTAACAAACATTATCCATTACCTCGATGTTATACTCTTGCCAGCTCATTAATATTATCAGCTAAACTAATCATTTAGTTCATTCTATTCTACTCGGTTAACAAAGAAATGTGTCGGTTAGTACTGCGATCGGTATACACTACACTCTGTCAGTGTATACTAGAAATGCTTCATTTACCAACAACACTGCTTTGTGTCTTTCAGCTCTTTACTTCATCATAGATGAATGCAACATAATAAAGTCAATATCATCAAGTCATAGACTCATCGACAAGTTACTCAATGTGTTCCTTATCCTCATCTATCATGTACATCTTTCCTCATGTAGATTTCTCTGTTCTCCATCTCTTTCACCTTTCTTCAGATGTCTCAGTATAGTAACTTGCAAGATAAGTGTTGTCAAACTAGTTGACATCAATGACAACATAATTCTGATTTAATCATATTACATATCTAATCGGCAACTCCTGAGTGATCTTTAATCACAATTTCTTCAATCAGATTCCAAATCAGTTGTAGTCCAACAGATGGATCTTGAAAAGGTTGAATCTATTCTGAATTGGCCTACACCTAAAAATGCTAGTGAGGTAAGATCATTTCATGGACTGGAAAGTTTTTACAAGAAGTTCATTAGAAATTTTAGTGCAATTTGTAATGCTATGACTCAAACTATGAGAGGAGACAAAAGAGTATTCAAGTGGACACATGGAGCTAATAAAAGTTTTGAGACTTTGAAGCAGAAAGTTGTTGAATTACCTATTTTGGCATTACTTGATTTTAGTAAAGTATTTCAAGTAGAATGTGATGCAAGTGGAAGTGCAATTGGAGCTGTGTTGAGTCAAGAAGGTAAACCTGTTGCTTTCTTTAGTGAAAAGTTGAATGATGCTAGAAGGAAATATTTTGTGTATGATCAAGAGTTCTATGCTATTGTTCAAGCACTGAAGAAATGGAGACATTATTTGATACTGAGTGAATTTGTGTTGTATACTGATCATAAGGCTTTACAACATTTGGGTAGTTAGAATAAGTTGAATCAGAGAGATATGAAATGGGTTGAGTATCTGCAGAGTTACACATTTGTGATAAAACATAAGAGTGGAGTCACTAACTGAGTTGTTGATGCATTGAGTAGAAAAAGATCTTTGATGACTGAGATGAAAATTTAAGTTCTTGGTTTTGATGAGATGAAGGATTCTTATGAGGATGATCCTAATTTTTTTGAGCCTTGGAGAAAGTGCAGAGAACCTATACAAGATCAACATGATACTAAATGGGATGAATATTTTATTCAGGAAGGTATTTTGTTCAAAGGTATTCAGTTGTGTATACTGAGAGGAGTAATGAGAAATAATTTGATAAAAGAGAAACATAGTATTGGTTTGGCTAGACATTTTGGCATTGAAAAAACATGGAATTTGTTGAAGGAAAAGTACTTTTGGCTGTAGTTGTATAAATATGTTCAGAAATTTGTGAAAATTTGTGGAATTTGTCAAGTTGCAAAAGGAGTAAGTTAGAATACTGGTTTATATGTATCGATTGCTGTACCTGAGAAACCTTGGATTGACATCAGTATGGATTTTGTTCTTGGATTACCGAAGATAGTAAGAGGTAATGATTCTATATTTATTATTGTGGATAGATTTTCTAAGATGGCCCATTTTATACCATGTAGAAAGACATCGGATGTAGTACATATAGAAGATCTTTTCTTCAAAGAAATTATGAGGTTGCATGGGTTACCGAGGAGTATTATCTCTGATTGAGATAGTAAATTTGTTGGATATTTTTGGAAGACCCTTTGGAAAATGTTTGGCACTGATTTGAAATATAGTTCTACATTTCACCCACAAACTGATGGATAGATAGAGGTTGTAAATAGAAGTTTGGGCAATCTTTTGAGATGCTTAGTTGGAGACACACCGAGTAGTTGGGATTCTATGTTAGCACAAGCAGAGTTTGCATACAATAATTCAGTGAATAGAAGTACTAGGAAAACACCATTTGAGATTGTGAATAGCACACAACCTAGAGGTATATATCTTATTTGAGAGACATTAATGATGAGAACAAAAGTAGTGCCGAGGGAGTGAAATTTTTTGAATACATGAAGACATTGCATGAAGATGTGAAACTGAAGCTGGAAGAGAGTAATTAGAAATACAAAGATAGAGCTGATAGATCAAGAAGACATAAGAATTTTGATGTTGGTGATGAAGTGATGGTTCATTTGAAGAAAGACCGATTTCCTATTGGCACATATGGATAGCTGAAGATGAAGAAATTTGGACCTTGCAATATTTTGAAGAAATTTGATAGTGGAAATGCTTATGAGGTTGAGCTACCTGATGATATGGATATATCACCTATTTTCAATATTGCTGATTTTTATGAATATCATGAATCTGATGAAGAAATGATAGTACTGATAGAATATCCTAAGAAGAATAAGGAAGAAGTGGGGCAAATTTTAAAAGAAAGAGTGGCAAGAGCACAAGAGGAAAACAATATATGGAATATCTGGTAAAGTGGAAGAATAGACTGATGGAAGACAGTTCATGAATTTAATACTCTGAGTTGGATGTAGCTTAGATCATACCTATTAAATGATTCTAATAATCATTTCAAAATAACCCTAAGTGTTTGATGCAGGAGCATCTTGGGTCCTTGGAAATCCTATGTCACCAAAAATATGTTTGAAATTTTCTGTGTTGCTCAGTTTATTCTTTGGCTGGGTTGGTCGATAGTTGGTCAGTTTCCTTTGGTTACTAAGTATGGTTAGTCATCTTCTAGGTGGTCGGTTGTTTTATTGGCACCTGGCATTGCTTGTTTGTTGCTCAGTCATCCTTGTTTGCCGAGTAGTTTATTTTGAGTTCTTGTTGAGCCGACTTGTGAATTTATTATGGGTCACAGATTTAATGCTGAAATCTTTCATTGGGAGGTGTGTGGTCCTAGATATGACCATTCCTTCCATTGATTATGGATCTGAAGGCCGACTTAGTTCAGTAGACTCTTGTATAAATGTAGTTGTTTGGTTAGAGTTTAGGGAGGCAATTTTTGCATAGAAGATAGTAGACATTAGAATTGAGTTTGTAATAGATCCTCGCATGTTTGAGGACTTTTGAGATTCATTGTAATATCTAGCCAAAACCAAGAAGGCCTTATAGCCTGGCATGTATGGTTCTATTTGATCAAAATATATGAAGGATCATGCATTCTCTCTCTCACTGTTGTGTTTGTTAACTTATGCATTGTGTTGAGAAAGCTTGGATCATCAGGGTGTGCCATACTTTGGCCCCTCTTGACCCCTGCCTTGCATCATGATGTCAGGGGTTGTGTTTAAAAACACAGTTGGGGTGGTGTTGAAAAATACCATTTGTGAGGTGTCCTAAAGACTAACGCATCCAAGAGACCAAAGCTAACATAGTTATGCCCCCTAGACAAAGACAAAGACCAATTCCAAACCAAGGCAACAAGGACAAGGCATGATGGAGAAAGGCTAAGTGTCGAGGATGTGTGCTAAGAAATAGGGGTACAAAGGCCTCAAGTAGCACCCATTTCCAGGTTTTCACCACTTGGATTTTATTGCAAAACTTTTTTTTTAAATTTTTTTAAATTTTTTTAGGAGTTTTTATTAAAAAAAATTATTTTTGCTACCAAGGCACCTATTTCCAGGTTTTCACCACGACACTTTTTCTATATTTTTTTTTGAATTTTTTGAATTTTTTTGTATTTTTAGAATATATAATTTTTTTTGGAGATACATCAAAGCTCCTATTGCTAGGTTTTTACTAAGATGATCATTTTTTTAGGACATTTTCTAATTTTTAGAGTTGTTGACAATATATCATTTTTTTGGATTTTTCAGGATCAATAAGTATGTACAAAGGATGCCTCTAGACAGAATGGGCATCATGGATAGAACTTCTTTAGGTACAAGACATTGATAGGATTAGGGAGCTGCTCTCCCATTGCTGAAGATAGTAAATAAGCACCTAACCCAAAAGCTGCTATAATGATGTAAGGTCCAAGCCAATTAGGTTCAAATTTTCCCTTTTGATCTCTATGTTGTTGATTCTTAGGATTTTCACATAGGACAGGATCTCCCACTTGGAATTCTCTAGGGAGAACCTTTTTGTTGAAGGCTTTGGACATGCACTTTTGATAAACCCTCATATGGTCAAATGATGCTTGACATTTCTCATCTAGAAGTTCTAACTCTTGAAGTCTCATGACACGATAGTCTTCATTTGTAACTAGACCTTTGAGGGAAACTCTAAGTGAAGGAATATCAACCTCCAAAGGCAACACTACTTCAGCACCATATGTAAGGGAAAACAAAGTAGCCCTAGTTGGAGTATGAATACTCATTCTATAGGCCCACAAAGCTGGGTTTATCTGTAAATGCCAATCTCTACCACTCTTACAAACTGTTCTATGTAGGATTTTAAGAATAGTTTTGTTTGATCCCTCTGCTTGACCATTTCCTTGTGGGAAGTAAATGGACAACTGATGTTGCTTAATCTTGAATTTCTTACAAATTTTCTTAAACTCTTTATTTTTGAACTGGCCTTTGTTGTCAGTGATAATCTCAAAAGGCACTCCATATCGACAAATGATATGGTTCAGAATGAATAGAGAAACTATCTTTCCTGAGGCAACAGAAAGTGGGACATCTTCTACCCATTTAGTGAAGTAATCAGTAGTAGTGATAATAAACTTGTGTCCACCTAATGAGTTGAGATGAATGTTCCCAACAAGGTCAAAGGCCCAGCACTAAAATGGCCAATGAGATATAGAAGGAATGAGCTCCCTTCCTAGAGCATGTATCATGTTACCATGTTTTTGACACTTTTCACATGACTTTACAAAATCTACTACATCAATTTTCATCATAGGCCAATAGTACCCTACCCTAAGAAACCTTCGAGCCATAGAAAGACCATTGGAATGTCCCCCACAGATGCCCTCATGGATGTCAACTAACGCTTGGTTAGATTCTTCCTTTTCTAAGCATCTAAGAAGTGTTCCATCTAGAACCATCCTATACAAATCACCAGAGATAAGGGAATGATGAGAGGCATTTTGGGTAAGCTTTCTACATTCAGATTGGTTAAAGGTTTTATGGATAATGCCATCATGAAGGTATGAGTAAATGGCACCATAACAAGATGACTCAGGACCAACAAGGGTACAAATGACATGACTTGCTTGGGATTCATAGATAGGGTGATGTAGCTCTTCCACCAGGAATTCAAATCTAGATTCATGTTCCCCTAACTGAAGGAGTGAAGCAAGTGTAGTCATAGCATCAGCTACTTTGTTTTTTGCTCTAGGGATTTGCTAAAATGTGACAAATCTAAAGTATCATTTCAAGGAATCAACCATATTCTTATAAGGTACCAGTTTCTCATTTTTTATTTGATATTCATCATTGACTTGGTTGATTATCAGATGTGAATCTCCATAGATGTGTAACTCTATGATTCTCCATTCTATGGCCATCTTAAGTCCATTTGTTAAAGCTTCATACTTAGAAATCTTGTTTGTATATAGGAATCATAACTTGTAAGACTTAGGAATTGTGTACCCATGAGGAGAAAAAAATTACACACTAGCTCCTGAACTATTTTACATAAAGGATCCATCAAAGAACATCTTCCATGTTCTTTCAATCATATACATGAGGTACTCATCTAGGAAATCAGCTTGAATAGGTGCATTATCTTGTATTGGGAAATCAACCAATTGATTTGCTATAGCTTGTCCTTTGATTGATTTTCACTCAATGTATTCTATGTCAAACTCTAAAAGGATCATCATCCATTTAGCAAGTCTACCTATGAGGGTAGCCTTACCTAGTAAATACTTGAGTGGATCTATTTTTTCTATGAGGTGTATAGTGTGCACAAGCATGTAGTATCACAACTTTTGAGAAGCAAACACAACTACAAGGAAAGCTTTCTCAATGCTGGTGTAGTTAACCTCATATGAAACAAGAGTGTGGCTAATGTAGTATATTGCTCTTTCTTTCCCATGTTCATCAATTTGAGCTAGTAATGCCCCCAAGGAAGATTATGTCACTGACATATATACAATAAGTGGTTTCCCTGGGATAGGAGGCATTAAAATGGGAGGATTTTACAAGTATTTCTTGATTTGATCTATGCTATTTTGATAATCCTCATTCCAAACACATTTGAATCCTTTGTGTAAGTTCTTGTTGAAATGATGAATCCTAGTAGTTTTCTAGAGGTGACACCAAATGCACACTTTTTAGGATTTAACCTTAGTTAAAATTGTTCCATGTGATCTAGAATGACTTTGAAATCATCTAAGTGTGTGTCTCTTTTCTTAGACTTGGCCAAGCTATCATCCACATAATCTTCCATGTTTTTATGAATCATGTCATGAAAAATGGTTGTCATAGCTCGTTGATAGGTGGCTCCTACATTTTTTAATCCAAAAGGCATAACATTCCAACAATAGGTACCCCATACACAAGTGAATGTAGTCTTTTCTTGATCTTTAGAAGCTATCTTAATCTGATTGTATCTGGAAAAACCATCCATCAAGGAATAAATCTCATAACCCACAGTCATATCCACTATCATGTCTATATTGAGAAGTGAAAATTCATCCTTTGGGCATGCTCTATATACATATCTAAAATCTGTGCAAATTCAAATGGATTTGTCATGTTTGGAAACTGTACAATGTTTGATATTTAGCATAGTCAATAGCTCTTATGAATCCTAGACCAAGGAGTTTATCTAATTCTACTTTGACCAGGAGAGCTATGTGAGGATGCATCTTTCTCAATTTCTATTTAACTAGTTTGACACCCAGAGCTATGGACACATGATGCATGATAAGATTAGTGTCCAACCCTAGCATATCTGAATAAGTCCATGCAAATTTGATCTTCTTTTTTGTAAGAACTTAGTTTAAGCTTCTTTTTATTGTTGTGACAAGGCCTAAGCCGAGTGTACTATCTGTGAAGCCTCATCTACACCCAAATTGATTGTTTGTGTTGGTTCAATAAGCACTGAAGATCTATCTTGAAAGTAGCTAGGGAAATGATCACGTACCTCATATTTAGTTTTCACCCTTGGATATGCCATTTCTTTTTAATTTTTTTGGTTATGACACCACCACATAGTGGTTTTCACCATCAGAACTCTTATTCTTTTGATTTTCTTTTCTTTTTATTTTGTGACTATGGTACTTGATGTCTGGCTCTGTCATGTTGGTAGCCAATTCACTAGTGGAAGAGACTATGGGTTCAATGGCATTCAAGTAACAGGTTATCTCATAATCATTTTTGAATGTTAAGAGCTCAAGTTCTTGATAGCATTGGGACCAATCAATGAGGTTAGGATGAACAAGAGGTAATTCAATGACTAGTTCAAGGTTGTGAATGTGAATGATATAATCTCTGGTGACTAGAGAGTCAGAGTCCATCAAGTATCCTTCTAAGCTACCCAAATTGGGATATGTCTTAACAAGTGAAGATCTGTCTACTAAGGCAACATGTGGGTTCAAATCCTCTAATCCTACACATGCCTCATTGGCTACCTCAGGTTGAGAACTATAAGTGTGGATGACATCAACATCCATGTCAACTATGGAAGGCTCTGATAAGGAGTCCCATTCATACTCATATGAACTTGTTTTTGAACTTCGAGTAGGATTTTTACACCATAAAGGTTTGGGATGTCTTGATGTGGAAATTCTAATGTCATCAAGGGTAACACCTTCTCTTTCCATCAAACAAATAAGATTCTTTTGCTGACATTCTCTGATAGGATCTTCTACATCTGATTCATCTTGTTCTAAGGTTGCAACTGTCTCATGAGTGATTGGACTATCTGAATTTCCCCAAAGGAGATCAGTGGAAGGGACCCATTCTTCACACATATCTTGCTAATTTGTCAAATTAGGTATGTATTCTATTTCATCTTCACTATCTGACTCATCAAGGATAGGAGTAGTGTTCTTGTTGCGATTCACAAATCCTAGGCCAACCATCTTCTTAGACTTGCGTCCAAAAAGATCATGATCAAGGGATTCATCTCTAGCATCCAATCTATAACTAAGAGGGCTATGTCCAAGATAGCCCATATGTTTGATAGAAGTATACCCTCTTCCATAAGCCTTAGGAGAGGGAGAGAAGTTCTCATTATGCTTGTATTTCTCTTCTCTATAAATCCAATCTTTAAGAACCACCTCTTCTTTCTCATCTTTAATAGGCACTGAGGACTCCACAAATGTGCCAAATAAAGTCATAGCTAAAGAGTAAGGTCTCATTTCTTGTGAAGGCTTTCTATAAGACCTAGGTGAAACTGCTAGTGCTATGAGGGAGTTGAGTTGATACCCCCCCATGCCAAGGTCTACTGACTTGAACTTGTCTTTATATTCAACTAAAGCTGCATTGAAGTCTTCTACTTCTCTATTGAGGGGAACATGAGCACTCACTGAAACTAAGTTAACAAATAAAGTGTTATACCTAGGTATACATATCTTTGTTCCATTATAGGGGAACTCAACACACTAATGATAGGTAGACGACACTGCTTGCATATCATGAATCCATAGTCTACCAATTAAGATATTGTATGCAAGGGGGCTAGCGTCAACTATTTAGAACAAAAAATCTTTTTCAATAGGGACAATCCTAACAGGAAGGATGACCAACACCATGGAACTTCTTTCCACCTCATCATAGGCTTTGATAGCTATCTTTTTTCTAGTATCTATGACTTGTTTAGAATAACCCAATGTCTTCAAAATACTTAAGGAATAAATATTAAGCCCATCACCCCCATCTATCAACATGCACCTAATATAGGTCTTTTGAATCACAACCTCAATATGAAGAGTGAGATTGTGTGGGTGGCTCAAAGCTTTGTCACCATCCTCCAAAAAGGTGAGGTAATGAGGGCTAGCAATATGGTTAGCCATGTTCTAGAATTGATCAAATCCTAAGTTTTTGAGGATTTTCACTACACAAAAAGCATCCTCAAGGGATTACTTGTGTCTTGGAGACAAATCTAAAAGGTCAAAGATTGAAATATGAGCTGGGATTCTTTGCAACTAATTGGCAAGATTATAGCTCAACTTAGGATTGACTGCTGGTTTTGAGGTGACATCCTTGGATGTCACTTGCTTTGGTTTACTTGGTTGACTTGAACTAGGTCCTCTAATGACAAGGGGACCTTGAATTTGTATGACAACATTGAGAATTTAAGACGACACTCTAGAGTGAGGAGCCTTTAGCACCAGGACAGGTTCTTCATCGAAGATAGGAGGAGAGTCCATGTCTAGATCATAACCATAGGGATCTTTATTTCTCATCATGTTAACATTCTCTTCTACAACTTCAAGCATGTTGACAATATTCTCGGCATCTGTGTAAGTGTAATTGACCTTAGCCTTGCCATGATTTTTAGGTTTAGAGGTTTCCCCCTTCTCATACTTGGGCAAAGATTCTTTGAATACCTTATGGTCAGCATTGGTGTTCAACCATCTACCTTAAGTTTTCCATTCTCAATGAGATCTTGGATGATATGTTTAAGTTTCTAGTAGTTTTCAATATCATGTCCAATGCCATTGTGAAACTTGAAAAAGGATTTCTCATCCCACTAATGTGGCTTAACATCAAGTATATAATGTTTTGTGGGGTCTTGAGGATGCACAAGGTTGTTGGAAATGAGTATTTTTAAGAAATCCTCATATGAATCACAAAGTTTTAAAAACTGACGTCTCTCTTTCTTAGGCTTATCTTTGTATCTTGGCTTGTGCTCTTGTTGATTTGATGCATTGAGTTTCATGGCTTGAACAACACTAGACAAGTGGAGAACAACTTGATCTTTGGGTTGAGAGGAGTCCAAAACTCCATCATTGACCACTTGTCTATTCCTATTCCAATGTGAGTTATTTCCTTTATCCTTGTCAGAGTTGTTATTTTGATCATTGTTGTTATTGTTTCCATGTTTGGTCAGAATTCCTTGTTCTCTCAAAACATCCTCAATCCTACATGCGGTTTCAACCATGATGTCAAAGGAATCAAAAACCATCTTCCTAACTTCATACCGCATTTCAGAAACCAAGTTACTAACAAGGATATCAATCTTCTCATTTTTAGGAATGGTCCTAGAGTAGCAAGAACATTGTCATCTCCACCTTTGGAAGAAAGTGACAAAGGATTCCCCTTGATTTTTATTTAAGTTGCATAAGTCCAACATGGTGAAAAATATTGAAAGGTTGTATGCAAAGTGTTGGACAAATCTATGGATGAGCTCTTTGAAAGTCTTAACGGGGGGGGGTGGGGGGGGGCATTATGTTGGTGAACCATTCCATTTCTTGACCCTTAAGACTCCTTGGGAACAATCTCATAAGGTATGATTCATCTTGATGGGACTCAAAACTCATGGTATAGAATTGACGCACGTGATTGAATGTGGGTCTCCATTCCCATCATACTTTTCATATTGAGGGATCTCAACCTTTCTAGGGTGGAAGTCTTTCATCCTAACACTTTTGTCAAAAGGATTAGGACAAATTGAATCAAGTGAGGATGAACTCTTGGGTGCCAACATCTTTTCCATCATACTCTTAATTTGTTTGATCTCTTCTTCTTGAGATGGACCCTACTTCTTAATCTTCTTGTCCACATCAAAGTTGTAGGGGACTCTAGCACCCTTGTTGATTAAAATCTCTAGGAAATTGTCTTTTTTTTTTCTCTAAGTATCTCTCCACATACTTCTTGAAGAGTGGTTCTTTTTGTATCTTCATGAAGTCTTGGGAGTTGAGGTCAAAACTCAAGCTACAACCCCCATATTTTGAACCATGGTGAGCACATTGTGAAGGTTGTCTTGAGTTCCTAAGAGGTGTTCATCTCCAATAATGATCATGTTGTGAGGCCCTTCTTCCTCTAGGGCTAGGAGATCATGAAGGTATTCTTGAACGTCTTCCACTTCGTGGAGTCTTAGGAGGAGTGGATGGAGGAAAGCTATTTCCACCACCAACATGCATGTTGTTAAATTGATCATTAAGTTGTTGGGCCAAGAGTCTATCTTGCTCTTCCTGGAAGGCTCTCTTTTCTATCTCCACCAAGGCTTGTCTCTCTGACTCCAAGAGTCTAAACTTCTCTTCCTTTTTGGCTTGTTCATCTAGGAAGGCTTTCCTTTCATGCTCAATTCACTTAAGTCTTTCACTCGTATATCTTGAAGTTTTTTTGAGCACTAAACTTGGTCTTGAATATCTAAACAAGTCATTGGTGTATGATGCATTCACATGAGTTTCATAAGGTTCATCATCTTGGTTTTTATGTTGTGATTGTTCTTCTTTATAGGTTTGCCTCTTCTCTCTTTCAGCCCTTTGGTGTGCATCCAAATATGTAGTTGAGATAAGGGGTGAGACTAGTCGATGTTCATGAGAGGAATTGCCAAATGAAATGTTATCTCTATGTTTTTCAATTATGCCATCAAGGCATTTATCCATTTCTTCCCTCTCTCATCGAGTCATTGTGTAACTCATATCCATATCTGAGTGAGAAGATGTTAAGGGTGTACTTAACTCACTAAGGTTACTCTTGGGATCAAACCAAACTTTTGAGTTGTTCCTGGGTGATTGATCAAATACGGGTTCTTTTCCCTTATGTTTTTGGCAAGTTTAAACTAAGGGTAATTGGCCAAAGATTACTTGAGGTCACTTTCCTTGATATAATTGATATCTTGTTGTAATCGACATGAAAGAAAAGGTACTAGGTGATAGGATGACCCTAAGAAATGTTGGTACTAAACTAGGATAGTAAAAGCACTGACTTGTCCATAAGAGAGGTGATAAGATAGAATTTTGCAAGCGGCATAAACTAACACTGCCATAGAGATGCCCACTCAATGAGTGAATACCCTAACACACATGGATCAGGAGGATGATTTACCCAAGTTATATTAGTTAAATTTGAATTTGTATGGAAGTGAATGGACAAGAGATTACTAAAACTCTCCAAGTGTGTTATCAAAGGATCCAAAGGTTTATCTTCTCAACAAGGATGGTTTCTAGCTCACCGACTCCAAGTAAGGTCACTCATGAAATAAAATATTACTAGTTAAAGAGGTCAAAATGCAATAATCCAAGGTGCAAACATGATTCTAATCATGGGGTAAGTGACCTGATCTGACCTGGATCGACCGAGGAAGACTGGAAATGACAAGATAGAAAATTGATCAAGTTTTAAAAAGTTGGTTTTTTGACTCAGAACTTAGTTTTTGTTCTTTTTAATTGACCAATCAAATGCATTAACATATTCTTATCATTAATCAAGCACACAAGACAACAATAAAGGAGGTCAAGAAAACAATTGTCTTCAAACAATGAGCAAGGGATAAACCAACCTTGTGTGTAAACAAGAATAGTGACGTAGTATTCTACTCCCTAAGGACTCTACTTGTGTATGTTCTCAAAGTGTTTTTTAGTCATGCACATAGTCCTATAAAAGAAAAATTTGGTTACACTATGGTTTGTAGTAATGGTATACTCTACAACTCTTGCAATCCCAAGTGGGCAAAATCTAATCCTGGCACACTGAGGTTTTGACATAGTTCAAGAATTTAATCAATCAGGAGCTGTTGAGGAGATCTGACAGCCCAACAAGAGACCACACCTGTGAAGATTTCTTCCATAAGGGAATTTATATAGTGGTTTTTACCCAATAAAGGGAGTGTCCACTATGGTTAACCCTCTCTAACAAGGAAGACTCATAATATGGACCACATGGGGACTTAGTTTGGATTCAAGGTTCTAAGTTTCTGATGTTCCCAAAAGGGAACAAAGCATACTCCTCTAGCCTCTTCACCTCACCAAAATATAGCAAGAAAATTAATTGACACACTAAGTTGAAATCACCTCACCAAGATTAATATGCCAACAACAATGACTGCCGATCTCTCTAAGTGGGACCAAGAGAGAATGTACCATCAAGTGTTGAAGACTAAACCAAGTAGGACAATGAGATGATAACAAGTCCTTCCCTACCTACAAGGGGCTCTATCATCAAGAAGAGCTTTGCATGTAAGAAAAGAAAATAAAGTTCACTCTCTCAAGAATGCCACAAATAGTGTTTGTAGGGCCTAATTAATATGTGAAACATATATGCAAGAAAGAAAATCTAGATTCATTCTTTCCTTTAGAGCAAAAATTGAAAATGTGATCTATGAAAGCAAGAAACACTCAAGTCAAACACATGAGAGGTTCATTTTTATTTCTAAAATCCAAATTTTATAGAGATGAAACAAAATACCTCAAGTCCAAAGCAACGCACTTAGTAGATTTTACCTTATTTTTATTTTTGTTGAGCTTTTCTATGCAAGCAAGCCACAAACTCTCTAACAAGCAAGACAAGCAAATAAGATATGAAACATATATTCAACTTATGCAAACCCTAGGGTTAGATCTGAAAATCAATTATTAGGAGCAATAATAACTAGAAATAATCCAAATGACAACTCATATCATGCATTGAACCATGTGAAAAATAAGTGCATACTCATCACAAAATTTAATTTTTTTTGCATTTGACCTAGTAAAAAAGATTTGATTTTTTTTATATGATTTCGGCCACAAAAATAGAAATGAAAAATAGAGACCCCTGCTAAAAAAATAGAGAGCTTTCCAAAAATGTAAAAATTTTGGAAAAAAACCTTAATTTGTACCCTAGGGACCTGATTTATCGAAACAGACCAGTTTTCAAAGATTGAATTTTTGAGCCATATTCATGCATCACAATAAAAAATACAAAGAACATGCCATATGTAAAATTTTTAGACCTGTTCAAAAATGTAAATTTTTTTGAAAAATATAGAGATTTGTGACTAGAAATGAATTTTTGTTGAAAATCATAAAAAAATCATAACTTACAAGAAAATGATCAGAATAATCTGAGCTTTGGAATGAGACATACTATGATGATCCCCCACTTGCAAAAAACAAGTTAGACCCTAACTCCCAACTGTTTAAAAGATATGATCAAATCTTTCAAAAAATCCTAGGTTTTTATCTTCAAGCAAATCTGCACAAGGGTTAGGCTTGAAAAACTTCAATAAAATAACCATGTAAAGATTAGAAAATCTGAAAATCTGAATAAAATGAAGGAAAATCAAGAGCATCAGTCCCACAGTGGGTGCCAAAAATATGTGCTAATATGTTGACACACTTCTATGAGTCATTATATCCAAGATTTCTCAAGAATGAGGTCTCAAATGGTGACTCAGATCTCTCTATTCATGGAGTGCAAGGGTTTGTAATGGAGGCCCTCAATTTAGACCTAGTTTGTGCCCATGAAATTACACCATAAAACAAGAGATTAAAAGAGGAAAAGCAAGAGTGCTAGTCTCCATGATCATCAAATATGCATGCAAATGAAAATGGAAGCTATTCTATATGATAACAATGCATGAAAGCAAACTAATATATGAAAAGAAATATGCATGCAAGATTATTCTATGAAATGAAATATGGATCTAATCTAACATGAAAGTGCAAAATTAATCTAAATGAATTACTATGGAGGTATGAGAGAAGAAGACAAGAAAATAGAAGTTGCAATGTTCAAGCTCAAGTGTTCAAACTCTCCTCCAAAATCACTCTCCAAACCTGTAGTATAACAATACATAAAATCTTGGATCCCTAAATGAGAAGGAGAGGATTCCTCATAAAAGATTTAGAAATGAATGGATGGTCATGATTAAGAGGCAAAAAGAAATGAGCAATGGTGGAGATTAAATCTTGGTTGATCCATGTGCTCAAGATTCTCAAGAGGCAAAATCAATAGGCATGATTAAGAGGCAAAATAATGAGTGGTTGAGATAAAAAGACAATAGGAAATTTCTCTCATCTTGGAAAGTGTGCATTCAATGTGTAGACAAAAAGTATTTTTCTTTTTATTTTAAATTTACAAATTCCTTTTTCATGTGCACACATAGGATAAGGTGGATTTTATTATTTATTAATTTTATTTTTTAATTTAATTAAAAGAGAGCATGTTCTCTTAATTAAATAAAACTTAGGATAAAATGATCAAACCTTAGGAAATATTGAAATATTTGAATTAATAAAAATTTGATCAAAGAAATTGATTTGAATTGAAAATATTGCAAGGCATTGATTCAGGAAATTGATAAATTGATTCCGTCACTTGATAAATTGAAGAATGGGGGCCCATAGTCTAGGTGACCATTTTAGGGTGCATACAATCATCAACAAACAAAATAAATTACTTAGCACCACAATAACTTTGTACACCCATAGGTCCACAAAGGTCAGTATGAACCAAATAGAAAGTATTCTCATAAGTAAATGTCTTTCTCGTTAAACTAGACTTTGTCATTTTATCCAACTGACATTGTTTACACATTACATTATTAGGTTTCTTGAATCTTGAAAAATCTCTAACTTTCTTATTTTAACTAATACTTACCAGATTGTCAAAGTTAACATGACATAACCTCTTATGCCATAACCATACATCATTAAATTGTCCAAACAAACATGTCTCTTCAAATAGATCTAGGTAGAACAAATTACCTCTAGTCTGTTCTCCACTTCCAATTAGTTCACTAGTAGCATCAAATATTTTAGCTTTCCTATGATGAAACTCCACTCGATAACCAATACTATTAAGCTACACAACACTTAGCAAATTATAGTTAAGACCTTCAACTCAATAGGCATTTTCACATGTGATCTTATTGGTTAACTTAATTGATCATTTATCCCTCATAGGACATGGTGCATCATTACCAAACTTAACACTTCTACCTTTGTAATGATATAGGGTCTCAAATTTACTTTTATCACCAGTCATGTGATGTGAGAAACCACTATCAATAATCCATTTATCACCTTTACTCGCATAAGAAATAAGTGCAGTTTTCTCATCTTCATCAGAATCATCTTTCATAGAAACATAAACTACTTCAATGTCAAAATCATCACTATGACTATCAGTTTCATCTTCTACATTATAACATGACTTCTTACCTTTATCCTTGTAATCTATGTACCTTTGATGATCTTTGTTATCTCTCTTATCCTTGTACTTTCTTTCTCTTTCCTCATCCTTTTCATTCCTATCAGGACACCTTGCAACAATATGGACAACTTTGTTACATGAAAAATATATTATAGGAAGTTTACCTTTATATTTTCATTTTCCTCTCTTCAATCTTCTAGCCATGAGTGCCTCAAGATCATTTAGTTCCTCATCAAAAGTGTCACTGTTACTTTCACTATCACTTTCACTTTTAAAACATTTTTCTTTTTCTCTCTTAGATTTATGTAAAACCATTTGGGACTTGAATGTAGATTCAATATTAGGAACAATGTAGTTGTCATAGTTAGAAAGTTCAAAAGTAGTAAGCTTACCAACAAGACTTTCCAAAGTTAGAACATTACCAGGGTTACATCTTGATTCTTGAATTGCTAAAATTCTAATAGCATAGATAGGAAGCAAAGGTCTCAATACTATTCCAATGACAGTCTCATCATCAATGATTCCATTAGCTCCTCTAATAGCATTCACTATCTCCTTGATTCTACTATAATACTGAGCAATATTCTCACCTTCTTGCATTTTCATTTCATCAAACTTACCTCTCAAGCTTTCAACTTTTTCCTTCAGTATATTTATATCACCACCATAGATAGTTGCAAGAGTATCTCACATTTTCTTTGCAGTAGTGTAATCCTTGATGTCTTCAAATTCAGGATAGCTTAAGGCAGATGCAATCTCCAATATTTCTTGATTGTGTTCCTATTTTTCTTTCATCTCCTCAGTAGTCAAAGGTGCAATAGGTATAACATAGTCATGTTCAAAATAGTATTTCATCGAATCACCAATACTAGCTAGATACAATTTCATCAGACTCTGCCATGCAGGGAAGTTCTCCTTGTTCAACTTCAGTACCTCCTTTTTATACATCTTGATCATTTTCTTCAAGTAGCTTAAAAATTTTTCTCTATAAGCACCAACAACTTTGATACCAATTTTTAATATTATTTAGAACAATAGAGAAGGGTGGTGAATCAATTGTTCTCAGGTCTAGATGTACCAATTTAAATTTTAGACACTTCAACAATCTCAGATCTAATCACTAACACAACTAGGTCTCTAAAGAATATATACCAGAAACATATAACATGTAGTCCACTATCCAAAAGTAATTAACTTGTAGAATATAAAAACATTCACATCAAATCATTCACACAAGTATAACACCATGATTTATAGTGGAAACCCAACTTGGGAAAAACCACTTTGTAACATGTTACTGATATTTTCATTCTTCTGAAGTGAGCTCTGTGAAAAGCCAACCTTGTTAAAGGTTTACAAACACACTACTAGGTGTGACCCTATTAAAGGATTTAAACACTTTGTCAAAAGTGACTTGGTTAAAGGATTTAAGTACATTCCATTAGAATGCCACCTTGATTAAAGGATTTAAACAATGACTGTTAGGTCAACCTTGATTAAATGATTTAGACTAATACAATGGTTAGAATGTAGCAGTATTTTTTGATTTGAAAAACATACAACTCACTTTGTAAATATCAGATCCAATTCACACATATATGCTGATTTACTGACTAAGTTCCATTTCTATCTCCATCTTTGATATGCTCAGAATTCACTTCAAGCAATCACAAATCTGATCTACTCCTTCACCTTTAGTCTTCTTCTTAGACTTATTAGTCAATAACATCAACAACTCCATCATACTTTGTAACCTCACAATTAGGTTTTCCTTTATACCTCTCCAGTAGGTAGATCCATCTTTTTCCACTTAATCTCTTTGATAGATCTTAGGTTAGGTCAGATTCATTGAATCCTTCCAACATTTAAGTTCTTCATCCATCCTTCTAGATACATCTTCAATCTCCTCATTGAATCCATAATAAAAAGATTTACCATGCATTAAATTATCCATATAATCAATTAATAAAGTCAACATGATTTACATAACCCAAGAATTCAACTATGTCCACTAGAAATCTGAATTCTTCCTCCAAATGTAAATTACGGATGCTCAGTCAATACTGTATTCATCTCCTCAATCATCACTATGTAACTTGATCATCTCTACAAACTATCTTCCTTGGCTACCACTGTCTTGCTTGGTAATTTCCTATCACTCGACATAAACTGATGTTTAGTCAACATGAAATTTAATCAGCATATACTAACACTCAGTTGACACTAACATCACTCGGATTAAACTAGATTTCTTCAGTTTTTCTCGGTTAAGCCTACTTCTTTAGTCTTTCTTCTTACTTAGATAAACAATACATTATCTTAACATTTTGCCAAATAATCAAGTACTCATTGAAGTATCAAATAGCTCAATCTTTCCCTAGGATCTATTGTTATCTCCCTTGCCCTAATCCTTTTCATCAATCAATAGATATAATACTTTCTTAGATAGAAGTTGTCTTACCAGTTAAGGTTTGACATCAATGACAATACAATAATTATTTCAATTGCAGTTTCCAATAATTTATATCCACTATCAATGATCCAAGTATCATTCTTGCTAACTTTAGAAATAAGGGTTGTTTTTACATACCTTTCCTCTTCTCCTGAATCATCTTTCATTGCAACAAATACCACTTCAATTTCATCATCAGTGTTGGTGTTGGTGTCATTCTCATGTTCTTCAATAAGGTAACATGCCTTCTTTCCTTTGTCTTTGTAATCTCAGTTATTTATTCTATCATAGTGTTGGTTTCCTCTGTTATCTCTTTTGCCAAAATTTCCATCACCAGATTGGTCATTGTCTTTATCATCTTCTTTCCTGTTAGGACATCTAGTAGCAATATGGACAATCTCTTTACAATTAAAACAAGCTAAAGGTAAATTTACCTTATACCTTCCTTTAGCTTTCTGAAGTCTCTAAGCCCTAAGTGCTTCAAGCTCATCAAGCTCATCTTCATTGTCACTACCACTTCCATTATTTATGTTATGCTTACTACTAGATTTACCAATCTTCAGGGATGACATAAAAGAAGACTCAACACTTAGTACAACACTATTGTCATAATTATTCAGATCAAAAGTAGTTAACTTTCCAATTAGACTATCAAGGGTAAGAGTATTATTAGGTGTAGACCTCATTTCATGAATTGCAGATATTCTAATTGCATAGACGGGCAACAAGGCTCTCAGTATTTTACTTACAACAGTATCTTCAAAAATAATACCTCCTACTCCTAGGATAGCATTGACTACCTCTTTGATTTGGTTAGAGTATTGTGTGATGTTCTCACCTTCTTTCATCTTCATGTCATTGAACCTACCTCTTAAGCTTTTATCTTTGGCTCTCATTACATTCACATCTCCACCATAAACTAGTGCAAGTTTGTCTCACATTTCCTTCATTGTAGTGCATGCTTTGACATCTTCAAATTCAACATCAGATAGAGCAAAAATAATCTCTATCATAGTTATGTTGTGTTCATGTCTGTCTCTTAACTGATCAATTTTCAAAGGTCCAATAGTCTATTGTAAGTAGCCATGGTCTATTAGGTGTAGAGAAGATTCTCCAATTCTAGACATGTGAAGCCTCATCTTACTTTGCCATGTCAAAAAGTTATCTTTGTTTAGCTCAAGCACTTCCCTCTTATACATCTTGTGATCTTTTTTTAAGTCCTTGAAACTTTCCTCCAAGCAACCAATATGCTCTGATACCAATTGTTAGAATAACTAAGAGGGGGGGTGAATCAGTTAAGTCAGTTATCCTACAATCTCAAACTCTCAAATGTACTTTTCAAATATTTTTGAATAATTCAAACAGCTCGATATGATAAACTATCAATCTTTTTGTTTATTTACCGAATACCAGTAATTATCCAAATTGTGATTACCGATTAAATCAAATATGTACTATGTAAAGTTTGATAGAAAAATAATCATAAAAAATAACACATAACATAATAATTTAATGTGGAAACCCTGCTAGGGGAAAAACCACCTGGGACTAGTAACCCAAAATATTTCACTCTTCTAAAGTGAGTTCAGTTAGGAGCCAACCTTGTTAAAGGTTATAATGCACACTATTAGGTGTGACCTGGTTAGAGGATTTATCACTAGCACTTAAATCTTGACCAACATTCACTATGGGATCAACAAGATAACAATTAACATTACTTAAATGTCATATGATAATACAAAAAAGACTGTTAGGTCCACTCAGTTAAGAGATTTTGTTGAATCAATGATTAAACTGATATTATTCTGATCTAATTCATATACAACTCAATTGAAAATATTAAGATCTATGCTAAGCTCATAAAACTCACATGATCATTAAATAATTCACTTCCTCAATATTTCTCCAACTTACTTTACTTGGTGTATGTATATCTCTGATGCTCGGTTATGTTTGCAACTCGGTTATTCCTATAACTAGTTTGATCAGGAATGCATGAATAATGTCTTCACGCAAAATCTTCTACAACCTATCTTTTTATACGACTTGTTTCAACAATGAAACTCATGTCTCTTAAATAGACAAGTAAACCATTTTTATATTAGCCATCAAATTTTTCTGCTTAATCTCCATCCATTTTTCCACTTAAACCTTCCTCGATAGATGTGTGCATAACACATTTCAATCTCATCCTTTAGATTATCTCTGCTTTATGTCATTTATGGATCTGATAACTAACTTGATCAGTAACCTTGAAATCATAACAATTTCCAATTCATCAATTTTAGTCAGTTATTCTTAAAGCATTTAATGTTTTCATCCATTCTTAGTTAATATTGAATGTGTTGGTGATAACTAACTTAGTTATTACTATCACTTGGTATACACTGTATTGGCTCAGTGTATACACAAGTCTTCAATTACTGACCACATTAAGTTGTTCAATTCAAATCTCTTCTTCATAATAGAATAATGTAACATGCTCAAGTCAACAATATAAAGTCATAGAATCATCAATAAGTTACCCAATGTATACCTTATCCTTATCTTTCATATTCATGTTTTCCTTATGTAGATATCTCATTTTTTCACCATTTCTTCCTTCTACAAATATTCAAATGTTTGTAACTATCATGATAAGTATAGTCAAAACTAGTTTAGATCAATGACAACATATTGACTGATTTAATCATCTTACATATCACTTTGATAGCTTGGTGATCTCTAATCACTGTCTCTTTAGACCATCAAGATATTCAATCAGTTGTAGGTCATCAATTTTTTATCAAGTCATTTTCACATTTGAAATATTTTGGTTTGATAAAATTTTCATTTTACATTTGTAATCAATAAAAACTTATACTCTAGAAAAGAATCCCATAGTTTATAAGCCATCTGTAAATATAAAAATATCACAATACATATAAATTATTTTTAAATTTTTTTAAGACATAGTCGTCAATAAGAATGTTGGTAATGATTGTGGTAGTTATTTATCTTGGCCACAATACCTTTTTTGACAAAGAGATTGATAGTTATTTTTAACCACTCTTGAGATCCAACTTGGTGAAGTATTGGGCTCCTCTTAAAAAATCCATCAAGTCCTCTATCCTAGGTATAGGGAACCTATACCTAATTGTAATCTCATTAATGTCTCTTGAATTAGTACAAAGCCTCCATTTTCCACCCTTCTTGGATGCTAGTACCACTAGTATTGCACATGGGCTAATTCTCTTCTTTATGAGTCCTTGATCAAGAAATTCTTACACCTACCTTACCACTTCTTGATTCTACTCCTGTGTGATTTTATATGCTACCTTATTTGAAAATGAGGCCCCTAGTATGAAGTCAATTTGATGACTTATTGACCTCTTAGGTGGTAAGGTTGTTGGTGTCCCATCACTTACAATATCCTTATACTTTCCAAGAAACTCTTGAATCTCCATTGGTAAGGGTGCTTGATTAGGCTTCTCCCCTTCTTTGGGCTTCACTACTATGGCATATCCTTCATGTTAGGAATAGTCCCACTGAGAGGGGGGGGGGGGTGAATCAGTTATTTACAAGTTTCAATTCTTTATCCAATTAAGTATACTTAAACATTATGCATAAACACAATGAAAGAACACTTAAACACAATACCAATATTTTGGTTACGGGGAAACCCAAATAAGTAAAAACCCCGATGAGAATTGACACCCACTAATAAACTTCACTAGTGTATAATGATCTTTGTTAGAAGATCTTACAACCCTATTAGGAGTTGATATTTACAATGTAATAAGTACAGTGACCTGGTCAAAGGTCGGACCCTATTAGGAGTCTTTTATGATTAACCCAGTTAGGGGTGAGGACACACTGTCCAAGATCTCACTGCTCAAAGGGGTGAAGGATGTAACCTTCTAAATAAAAAATACACACTATATCTATATCTTGGTGAATTGTGAGGTAGAACTTCTATCTTGATCAGTTCCAATGAATAACATATACTCTTTACTTGGTCACATAGACCTTTTGTTGATGGCTCAACATTCAAAAATGACTGCCTATAAATATCTTCTCTCTAAATGATATAATCAAGTCAGCCTATTAGAACCACCTTGAAATCATATTAGAGAAACAATAACACTCTCCAATAATCTCTATCATCTCTACTAAGCACACAACACAAACTGGGACCTGTCCAAATTAATAAGTGTAGACACATGCTACACACTGTCAGCTCTACCAATTTAACTCATACTTTCTCCTCAAGCTGAATTACATCATGTGCTCTTAACCAAACCTTCTTAACTCTTCTTTAATCATTAATCCAAGCACACATACTGAAATGATACGTGCAACTCCTGTACCAATATAATGTATGTCGGCTCTTCTAGATAAACATAGGAAACTGCAACTGGTGAATAGTGACTGTATAACTTCACTTCTACTACACATCAGACTCTATGTCCATGAATGGAGAAAAAAAAACATGTCTCCATCACATATCCAAGGGCATAAGGCTCTATGATAATTGTATGGATAATCACAAATAAAACACTATATGTAACTTTGTCAAGAAAATTGCTAACACAAGCTGCTACATAACTATCTGTATAAACAATTAACCTCTACATCCATGATATCATGTTGATAACATGTCCATGATACATATACTCAAATCTTACTACATAAGTCTTCCATGCATGCTACTTATCATATGTTGTCATTAATGACAAACATACAGTTAGCAATCTAGCTTGCTAGCAAATATCCAACAATCTCCCCCTTTGGCATTGATGACAACATATAGAATGAAAAACACCACCAATCCACATGACCAATTATTTTATAATATTTTCCATTTACTCATCAAAACTCCCCCAAGGATGAATCCTCCATCTACTGCAATATTCTTTAATATTCTCCATTTTCTCAACTGAACTGCTTGGATGACTAAATACTACTCCCTCTTGCTACAATATATTACTCCTTAATTTTGTATGTACTCCCCCTTTAATGTTGTTTTTCATGACTATATACTACTTCCCCTTTGACATCAATGGCAAAGGGTGCTAATATTTTAAGCTCTGGTACTAATCCTAAATTAGAGTAGTCAACCATTCATCAATCACTGAGGACTGATGCTCTTTTCACTTTCTCTAACTAGAATCAGGGAAGGGAATTACTCCCAGCCTCTTCCTGAGATACTCAAAAGTATCCTTTGGTAAGGGCTTAGTGAATATATCTGCTAGCTATTCCTTTGTACTTACATAATCCAATTTGACTTCTTTCTCTGCCACTTTCTCTCTTAGAAAGTGATACTTAATCTCTATGTGCTTTGTCTTTGCATGCATCACAGGATTCTTTGACATGTTGATAGTGCTAGTGTTATCACAATGAATAACAATAGGATAATCAATCTGAATTCCAAAATCCTTTTTCATCTGCTTGATCCAAACAATTGTAGAACAATTCAAGGCTATTGCAACATACTTTGCTTCTATTGTTGACTGAGAAATATGTTTCTTTCTTGTCCAAGTGACAATTCTATCACCAAGAAACACTGCTCCTCCTGATGTACTCTTTCTATCATCCACGCATCCTACCCAATCTACATCTATATATACATGAAGCTCAACATTATTTGAATTAGGATACCATAGATCATAATCTATAGTACCTTGCAGATATCTGAATATTCTCTTTACTACCATGAGGTGACTTTGTTTAGGCTCTGTTGCAAATCTTCCAACTATGCCAAGTGCATTAGAAATATTAGGTCTAGTTTGAGTAAGATACATGAGTTTACCAATCATAGACTTGTATAATGTTATATCTACTACTAGAGAATCATCTTCTTTTGTAAGCTTGCATCCTATTATCATAGGTGTACCCACTGGCTTATAATCATCCATCTTGAATTTCTTCAATATCTCTTTCACATATTTAGACTGATTAATGAAAATACCTTTCTCTGTCTTCTGTATATTTAATCCCAAAAAATATTTGATAGGTCTAATCATGCTCATCTCAAATTCACTCTGCATCTCCTTAGAAAATTCTACACTAAGTTTGTCATTACCCTCAAAGATAATGTCATCAAAAAATATAGCTACAAGTAGTAAACCTTAAGAAGTCTCTTTGATAAATAGATTACAATCTTCTGCTCCTTTCTTGAATCCAATTTTTGTTAGATATCCATCACGTCTCTCATACCAAGCTCTAGGGGCTTGCTTAAGTCCATAGAGGGCTTTCTTCAATCTGCATACCATATCAGGCTTGTCTAATAGGGTGAATCATTTTGGTTGCTCAATGTATACTTCTTCATTTAACTCTCCATTCAAGAATGCTGACTTAACATCCATTTGATAAAATTTGAAGTTTTTGAATGTTGCATAAGCTAGAAACAACTTAATAGCTTCTAATCTCCTCACAGGTGCAAATGTGTCTAAATAATCAATACCTTCTCTTTGTGCATGTATCCTTTACATACTAACCTTTCTCTATTCCTTACTACTGTACCATCTTCATTCATCTTGTTTTTGAATATCCACTTAGTTCCAATCACATTCTTATCACTAGGTCTTGGGACTAGTTCCCAAGTATCATTCTTAATAATCTGATCTAGTTTTTCTTTCATAGCATCATGCCAATCTGAATCATTACATGCATCTTCAACACTTAAAGGTTCAATCTGAGATAGTAAACATACGGCTCCATTTCTTGCTGAACTCTTTGCTTTTGATCTTGTTGTGACTTTTCTTCTCTGATCTCCAATGATGTCATCCTTAGAGTGATATCTAGATGTAAACTTTGGAGCTTTAGGTGATATTATCTCATCTTCCTTTTGAGTTTCTTCTTCACTTATTTTAGGGTCATTGAATAATACATCAATACTGTCAAACATCTCATCAACAACTATCTCACTAGTGGAAGGAATGGGTTCTTCTTCAATCATAGGTGAATAATCATGATATCTTTCTTGAACCATAAAATTTTCATCAATATTAATATGAGCACTTTCAATGATCTTCTTCAATCTTAAATTAAAACATCTATAAGCTTTTCTTTTAGTAGAGTAACCAAGGAAAATACCTTCATCACTTCTTGCATCAAACTTTCCTATTGCCTCATCCCTCTTGATGTAACACTTGCTTCCAAAGATTCTGAAGTATTTCACTTACCAAACCATGATTCATAAGGTGTCTTGTTCACACTAGGCCTTAATTGTATTCTATTGATGGTATAGACTGTTGTATTGACTGCATCTCTCCAATAGATGTGTGCAACATTTCCTTCAATCATTATGGTGTGCATTGTATCAAGGATGATCCTATTCCTTCTCTCTGCAATCCCATTCTGCTGAGGGGTTCTAGGTGCACTCAATTGTCTCTTTATGCCATGTTCTTCATAGTACTCATAGAATCTGTCAGAGGTGAATTCTCCTCCTCTATCTGATCTTAGACATTTTATCTTTAGTCCAGATTCATTCTCAATCTTAGCTTTGAATATTTTGAACTTCTCAAATGATTCTGACTTATCTTTCAAGAATGCAACCCACATCATTCTAGAATAATCATCAACAAACAAAATGAAATACCTTTCACCATAGTATAATCTTGTTTGAGTTGGTCCACATAGGTTTGTATGAATCAGATCCAACTTTTTCTTTACTGAATTATTCTTGCTTCTGAATGAATTCCTCACATGCTTTCCCATCACACATTCCCTGCAAATAGTATCAACTGGCTTTTCTATGCTAGGTAGATCTCTTACTACCTTTACATTGCTTATATTTACTATGTTATTGAAATTGACATGACATAGTCTTTTATGCCATAGCCAACTATCATCTACTTTACCAACAAAAAAAATTGCTTCTAAATTAAGCTAAAAAACATTACCTTTAGTCTTTGAACCTAATGAAATCATTACACCATCCTTGTTGTTAATGATGCACTTATTGTCTTTGAACTCCAATCTATAACATTTTTCAAGAAACTGTCCAACACTAAGAAGGTTATGCTGCAAACCATCTACATAAAGAACATCATCAGTGTTGTTCTTTCCATTGAATGTGATAGCTCCTCTGCCAATGATAGGTTTAGGAGTTTTATCTCCAAATCTAACCATGCCACCATTGTATTTGTCTAGATGAAAAAATTCATCTTTATCACCTATCATGTGATGTGAACAACCACTATCTATAATCCAATCTGTTCTTATGTCTACTTGTGAAATCAATGTTAGCTCTTGTTCCTTTTTCTCATTTTCACAATCCATCCCATCATACATCTTTTCCATAATAGAAATGAATCAAATTTCATCTTCAACTGAATCATCATCAAAAACTCCATCACTAGCATAGTAACATTCTTTTTATACTTAGGCTTGTAGTTATTTTTGAATTTATTAACTCTTGTAGGACACTTAGAGGCAAAGTGACCAATCTTATTACATGAGAAACATTTGAATGGTAACTGACCTTCATACTTTCCTTTTCCTTTTCTTTCTTTCTTAGCAATCATAGCAATAATATAATCTATCTCTTTATCTTCATCCTCATCATCAAAATTACTAGAAGTGTTTAAAGATTTATTACCATGGACTAATGCTTTGAAGACCATCTCACTTTTAGGCTCTGTCTTCACTCTTGAAATCTCAAAAGCTGAAATTTTGCTGATCAAGGTCTCTCTCTTGAAATTTTTTCTAAGCTGCATGGTCTCATCAAGGATGTTGATCTTGTATTCACACTCTGCTATAAGAGTAGTCAATAACTTGTCCATAATGTCTTCCTCTGAGATCTCTCCACCATTGTTCCTGATTCCAGCAACTACTTCATTAATCCTTTGATTGTAAGCTCTAATGTTTTCTTCAGGTAGCATTTCTAATGCATTGTATCTTTTCTTCCATGTCTTTCTACGTGCATTATTTTCTTGTGTATCTCCTTCAAACATGTCTTCTAGGTGCTTCTATATCTTGTATGTTGTGTCTACTTTCTTTAACTTTGAAAAATCACTATCAGATAAGGCACTGATAAGGGCTTCTTTTTCTATTGCATTTTGATGGAACAAATCATTTTGATTTCTAGTAGAATCATCCTTTGCAAGATCTTCTAGAGAGGGGATCTTAATAGCTTTGATAACCACTTCAAAAACTTCAAAAGAAATGCACTGCAAATGTGTCACCATTTTGTTCTTCCAATCAGGATAGTTCTCTCCTTAAACTTAGGAATGTCTTTTCAAAAGAATGCCATCTGATCAACCTCAAGCTGTAAAAATTTCTCTCTGAGGCACTAGGCTCTGATACCAATTGTTAGGATTAGTCCCAAGAGATAACTAAGTAGGGGGGGGGTGAATCAATTATCTAAAAGTTTCAATTCTTTATCCAATTAAGTATACTTAAATATTAAGCATAAACACTATTAGCACCTATAAAAATTTCATGGCTGTAGCATTTTTCTTCTGGTCCCTGCAATTATTTTTATGTCTCTGGCTTTAAACCCTTGTCAAAATTTCAAAAATCTAGCCATTATAGTAAAAAAACCCTAAGTCTACCCCGACCCTGTTCTAATTTTAAGTTATTTTTTGGGCCACTTAAAAACTCCTATAACGCATGTGCTTTATATTTTTGGTCACCCCGCGAAGGTTTTCTTTTTAATTTTTCCTAAAGTCCCCAAGCCCTCAGCGGCCTTTAATATTTCCTAAGTCTAAGTGCCCGGCGAAATAATCTTCCTAAGTCCTGCGCCTTAAGTTTTCCTAATGTTTTGGCCTTAATATTTCCTGGGCCCGGTCTTCTGATAGCATCTTCATCCAACGGTTGGTGTATAAGCACATAGAATATTTTAAGCTCTTTAGATCATGCGCCATCCGTCTGATTATCCAGGCATTTAGGTCAGTAATAAACGGTGGGTCCAAAGTGACACATGAGCACAATTGGTGATTTGTGATTGGTCCATGAAGCAATACATTGGCAGTTGTCAATGGGACCTAGTTTTCAACTTGTCAGAGGGTCTTGACATCTACAAAAAATCAATGACGGGCATAAGTTCTCATGGGATGTGTTAGAGGTTTGAGATCTTACACTGGCCGTTGATTTTACCTTTCTTAGAGGTGATAAAGTGAAGTGGGTCCATTGCTACATGTACTCATTTGGCAGTCGATGATTAGTCAAGGAGGGATGATGTGGAGTTTGTCAGAGGGACCTGTGTCAGAGAGTTTGATCGATGGTCAACATGTGATCTCATGGAATATTCTTGCCCCATGCGATCATATGCTAGTTGTCCATTTTGATCTTGAAGGATTTGTGGGTCTAGTGTCAGGAGTGACTGGGTGGTAAGTAGAAAATCGTATAATGATAGGTGGCACAAAGCGGGCCCAGGCAGGGGTCTAAGGTTTAGCAGATCTGATAAAAGGGTTAGCAATGCTGACAAAGTCCAAAGGGTTCACTCATTTGCGTAATAAAATGGCAGTGCTCCAAATTGACTGGTGATTCAATGAACAAGAATTCGCGTAGTTGCTAAACTTTTTCGCGATAAGATAAAGTATTTTGTGAATGGTCGATTGTCTTCAGTCACCAGTTCACTAAATAAAGATTGGGGTTGGTTACTTTCCTTTGTTCATCAAATTTCTGAGTTTGTTAGGAATGAATGCTGAAGCCTTTGGCAGTCATTTTATAGTAGTAGTTGTTGCATTCATGACTATGATTGTCATTGATGTCAACACAATGATATTCTAGAGTTTAGCAGAGAAGTAGGCATAGTTTTGTTTTGTGCACATGTTATATTGTAGATTGAGTTATGCATAGTTGAGGGTATGTTATTTTTTGTGTTATTAGCCTATGGTTAAGAGTGCAAAAAGAAATTCATTTATTCATGAAAGTTATAAGCATTTTGGTGGAAGCAGTATCCTAGCAGTATTCCTGTGTAGCGGTTTTTGGTAATCGGAGGATATCTCCTAACCGGTATGGAATCTAATTATACATAGTTAAAGGGAAGTTTGAGACTCATTAGTGGTGACATGGTTCATAGCGAAAACTTTGAGGTCACACGACTAGAAAGTTATTGTATCTGGAAGCCGACAGTTTTATGTAATTTTGATGTAGCATGTTGAAATTATTATTTTGTATTTACATGATGACTCATTTGTAATTATTTGAGTGTAGTATAAAGAAAGGAATGTTTTACTTTTTGAGTGAGTGGATTGTAAGAATTTTAATATGATGTTGTGAAAGTTGTGATGCGAATGTATGCATGAAGTGAAGAAAAGAGCTAATTCAGTGATGAAGGAAGACTTGCGAAGTACAGAGATCTAGATTTGTCATCTTGTGTAGTAGAGAGTGTAGTTTTGGCATAGTGTGAAGGAGGTAACATATTTAATATTATTCTATTGAATAATCCTAAGATCTATTGGACATTGAGTTCAGATATCTTGCCTTGAAGCTATTTGGGCAGTGGGTCCTTCTGTCTTCCATAACTCCTAATAGGGTTAGAATCTTTTAACAGGGATTCAAAATCTCCTAATAGAGATTCATATGTACTAAATGTATTTCATAAGACTCCTAATAGGGTCCATCCTCTAACAAGGAACTTTCATATTAGTGCATCATTTTGTGGGCATCATTCCCACTGGGGTTTACTCTTTGATCAAGAGGTTCCCTAGTTAACATATCTTGTGTTATTGTGTCATTGTGTATGATTATCTTTCAATGGTTGGTTACTGCATTAATTATATGGTTTAAAGTGTTGAAGTTGATATTGAAGTTAATGTTGATAAATGGTTTAATTATTAGATAACTGATTCACCCCCCCCCCCTCTCAGTTATCTTGGTGGTCTTTACTTTCTAACAATTGGTATCAGAGCGGCAGGTCCTTCAAAGAGAAGTTTAACAACTTAAGAAGATCTATGGTGAATTTTAGGAAAGAAAGCCCTAAGTTTGATGCAGTAAATTTTGACAGCTGGAAAGAAAAGATGAAGACACATCTCTTGTGTTTAGGACTAGGTTATTGGTTGACTACAAAGAATGAAAGGACTATAATTGAAGAAGACAATCTTGAAACAAGTTCTAAAGATGAGGTAGATCTATTTATGTGTAACATACTTGCAAGAGAAGCACTTTTATCAGCACTTCTGGAGAATGAATATAGTCAGGTAAAAGGTTTAACTAAATCTCATGATATTTGGAAAGCTTTACATTCTACTTTTGAAGGTGATGAACATGCAAAGAAAGCTAGGTTACATAATTGGATTTGTGCATTTGAAGACATAAGAATGATGGAAGATGAATTTGTTAGAAGCTATATTGGTAGGATGCCATAAATTGTTGCAGGAATAAAGTCTTGTGGAGGTGAAAAGATAGAGAATGAAGTAATATGGAAGATTTTGAGAACATTGACACCAGTATTCAGGTAGACTACACAAATGATTGAACAAGTGATACCTTGTACACAAAAATTTTCAAGAGAGACTCTTCTTCAAAGATTGGAAGTAGCAGAGATGAATTTGATATTATCAGGAGAACTACCTAGAGTGGAGACAATATTCAGTGCTCTTAGCATCAGACCTACTTTGTCTAGAAGTACAAGTGTGAATGGAGATTATGCCAGTGGTAGCAGATCCACATCTAATGAAGATAAGAAGATTGAAGAAGGTATTGCCTTTCTTGTAAAAAGATAACCATATGGTAAGAAAATCTTTAAATGTTGGACATGTCAAGAATATGGTCATTTTGCATCTAATTGTCCTAAGAGAGTTAAGAAGTATAGAAACAATTTTAAGCCTAGAAGATCTAAAGAATGTTATTATGCAAATGATGAAGAAATTGAAGCAGGAATTGAAAGACATTTGAGTGACAGTGATAATGATAACTTTGATGACATAGGATTTGTAGCAATTAAGGAAGAAAATTTTGAATCTGATATTAAAGAAGAAAAAGCCTTAGTTTCCCAAGTTGAAAAGAAATTTGATAAGATTATAGATAGTGGTTGTTCACATCATATGACTGGTGATAAAGGAAAATTCATAAAGTTTAACAATTATGATGGAGGAGTTGTTAGGGTTGGTAACAATGCACCTTGTTTGATTAAAGGTATAGGATCTATTACTCTTGATGGAAAGACTAATACTGATGATGTTTACTTTGTTGATGGATTGAAACATAATCTTTTGAGTGTTGGATAGTTAGTGGATAAAGGATATCAAGTTTGGTTTACTAAGAAAAATTGTGTGATTAAGGATAAAGATGGAAATCTAATTGGAACTAGATCTAGAACCAGAGGTAATGTATTTCAGTTGAACCCTACTGAGATGACATGCTTGATGACTAAGATCGATGACAGTTGGTTATGGCATAGAAGGTTTTGTCATATAAACTTTGATAATATTGTGAAAGTAAGTTCTACACTTGCAGTAAGAGACTTACCTAAGATTATGAAGCTTACTAACATGATTTGCAAGGAATGTGTGATGGCTAAGTAGAAAAGGAGTTCATTTCCTAGCGAGAAGTTCACATCTACAGAGAAGTTGGAGATTGTTCATATAGAATTGAGCGGTCCTACTAGGACTAGAGGATTCTATGGAGAAAGGTATTTTATGATTCATGTTGATGATTTTACAAGAATGATGTGGATTGCATTTTTGAAAGAAAAATCTGAAGCATTTGATAAGTTTAAGGTCATGAAGAATAAAGTTGAGAATGAATCAGGAATGAGGATTAAATGTTTGAGATCCAATAGAGGTGGAGAATTTACATCTAAAGAGTTTAACACTTTTTGTGAAGTAAATGGTATTAAGATACAGTTATAAGCCCCTAGAACACCTGAACAAAATGGTATTGCAGAAAGAAGGAATAGATCAGTGACTGAAGCAGCTAGAGCTATGTTATTTGAAGGTGATTTGGCAAAGACATTTTGGAGAGAAGTAGTGAATACAATAGTATATACAATGAACATAGTACAAATCAAAGCAAACACAGACAAGACACCTTATGAATTGTGGTTTGGACATGCACCCTCAGATAAGTATTTTAGAATTTTTGGAAGCAAATGTTATAATAAGAGAGATGATGATATAGGAAAGTTTGATCCTAGAAGTGATGAAGGAATTTTTCTTGGATATTCTTTGAAAAGAAAAGCATATAGATGTTACAATAAGAGAACTAAAATTATTGTTGAAAGTGCAAATGTAAAAGTTGATGAGAAGTTTAAAATTTAGGAAAGAATGCTTGATTATGAATCTAATGAAGGAGCTAACCCTCAACCTAACATTGAAACTACTGAACAATTTTTTGAGACTGACAGTGAATTGTTGAATGAAAGTCATGCTGAAGAAAACAAAGAAGAATCTAGAGAAGAATCTACAGTTGAAGAAAGATCAATGACTATGACACCTACCAGGTATATATCAAGACATCATCCTGTTGAGCAAGTTATTGGAAGTTTGGACAGTGGACTTATGACTAGAAAGAAGGTACATTTATGTTTGATTTCTCAAATTGAACCTAAGTCTACTAATGAAGCTTGTGAAGATGAACATTGGATTAAAGCTATGAAAGAAGAATTGGATCAGATTGAAAAGAACAAGACATGGGAATTGGTCCCTAGACCTAAAGACAAAAATGTGATTGGAACTAAATGGGTATTCAGGAACAAGATGAATGAACAGGGAGAAGTAATTAGAAACAAAGAAAGATTGGTATGTAAGGGATGCTCACAACAAGAAGGAATTGACTATGAAGAGACTTTTTCCCCTGTGGCAAGACTTGAAGCAGTAAGAATATTTTTAGCTTATGCAGCATTTAAGAAATTCAAAGTGTATCAGATGGATGTGAAGTCAACATTTCTGAATGGTGAATTAGAAGAAGAAGTCTACATTGATCAGCCTAAATGTTTTCCTTTGACTCAAGAAGGAGACATGGTATGTAAACTAAAGAAAGCATTGTATGTACTAAAGCAAGCACCTAGAACTTAGTATGCTAGATTAGATATGTATTTGTTAAAACTAGGATTTACAAAAGGAACAATTGATAGTAACTTATACACAGAATGAATTGAGAATGGACTATTAGTTTTGGTTATTTTTGTTGATGACATTATTTTTGGAGGAGAAGATGAAGCTAGTGACCAATTTGTTGATGAAATAAAGATAGAATTTGAAATGAGTATGATTGGAGAAATGAAATATTTTTTAGGATTAAAAATAACACAAAATAAAGATGGTATCTTTATAAGTCAGAAAAAGTACTTGAATGATTTGTTGAAAAGATTTGGTATGGAGAATTGTAAACCAGTTGGAACACCTATGGTTATAGGACATAAACTATCTAGTAAAGATGAGACACTAGAAGTTGAGAAAAAGAAATACAGATCTATGGTTGGTGGATTGTAGTACTTGACACACACTAGACCAGATATACAACATTCAGTTGGAATGGTAGCAAGATTTCAAGTTGAACCTAGAGAGTCACATTATGCAGCAGTAAAAAGGATATTGAGATATCTTAGAGGCACAATGGACTATGGACTGTGGTATGAAAATTTTGATGATTTTACCCTATGTGCATATACTGATGATGATTGGGGAGGTAGCATTGATGATAAGAAAAGCACTAGTGGTGGAGCCTTTTTTCTTGGAGGAAGATTAGTTTCTTGGTTGAGAAAAAAGCAGAATTGTATCTCACAAAGTACAACAGTAGCAGAATATGTAGCAGCAGCAAACAATTGTAATTAGATAATTTGGATGAAGCAGATGGTGATGGACATTGGAAATGAGCCTATTGTCATATATTGTGATAATAAAAGTATAGTTAGTATGTCTAAGAATCTGGTTTTACATTCTAAAACAAAGCATATGGAGATCAAGTATCATGTTGTAAGAGAGAAAGTTTCAGATAAAGAAGTCAGACTAGAGTACATAAGCACAAAGAAGCAGATAGCAAATATATTTACTAAGACTTTTCCTAAGGATACATTTGAGTATTTGAGAGGTATGCTTGGGGTTATGCCCCAACCTAATTTTGAGTAATGATGTAGTTGGTTGCATCCGTCCAGCGGTTTATGGCCCTATCTATTTTTTGAATTGGATGTTGGTACTTCCTCTATGGGGGAGTATGTGTATTTGAGCTGAGTCATTGAGGACTCTTGTGAATGTATTTTCTGAATAGTGTCTTTTGACATTGAGCTATTGTTTGACATAGTGATAGAATTTCTATCATTGATGTCAATGGGGGAGAGAATCATGAAAAACATTGAGGAACTACATTTGTTGGAGAGACTGAATAGGATAAGGAAGCAAGATTTGATTGATGATGAGTAGTAGTGCAGTTGAGCAACTGTGATTGGATTTTTGGAACATTAGATGTTTTTCATCTATGTGGCCATCAATGCCAATGGGGGAGATTGTTAGGAATGAATGCTGAAGCCTTTGGTAGTCATTCTGTAGTAGTAGTTGTTGCATTCATGACTATGATTGTCATTGATGTCAACACAGTGATATTCTGGAGTTTAGTAGAGAAGCAGACATAGTTTTGTTTTGCGCACATGTTATATTGCAGATTGAGTTATGAGTAGTTGATGGTATGTTATTTGTTGTGTTATTAGCCTATGATTAAGAGTGCAAAAAGAAATCCATTTATTCATGAAAGTTATAAGCATTTTGGTGGAAGCAGTATTTTGGCAGTATTCCTGTGTAGCAATTTTTGGTAATCGAAGGATATCTCCTAACCGGGATGGAATCTGATTCTACGTAGTTAAAGGGAATTTTGAGACTCATTAGTGGTGATGTGGTTCATAGCACAAAATTTTAGGTCACACGATTGGAAAGTTATTGTATCTGGAAGCTGATAGTTTTATGTAATTTTGATGTAGTGTGTTGAAATTATTATTTTGTATTTACATGCCAACTCATTTGTAATTATTTGAGTGTGGTATAAAGGAAGGAATGTTTTCCTAGTTGAGTGAGTGGATTGTAAGAATTGTAATATGAATTTTTGAAAGTTGTGATGTGAATGTATGCATGAAGTGAAGAAAAGAGCTAATTCAGTGATGAAGAAAGACTTGCGAAGTACAGAGATCTAGATTTGTGATCTTGTGTATCAGAGAGTGTGGTTTTGGCACAATGTGAAGGAGGTAACATATTTCATATTATTCTATTGAATAATCCTAAGATCTGTTGGACAGTGAGTTCAGAGATCTTGCCTTGAAGCTGTTTGGGCAGTGGGTCCTTCTGTCTTCCATAACTCCTAACAGGGTTAGAATCTTTTAACAGGGATTCAAAATCTCCTAATAGAGATTCATATGTACTAAATGTATTTCATAAGACTCCTAATAGGGTCCATCCTCTAACAAGGAACTTTCATATTAGTACATCATTCCCACTGGGGTTTACTCTTTGATCAAGAGGTTCCCTAGTTAACATATCTTGTGTTATTGTGTCATTGTGTATGATTATCTTTCAATGGTTGGTTACTGCATTAATTATATGGTTTAAAGCTATTGAAGTTAATGTTGATAAATGGTTTAATTATTAGATAATTGATTCACCCCCCCTCTCAGTTATCTTGGTGGTCTTTACTTTCTAACAGAGTTAAGCTGCAGTTAAGTTTTTCATTTCGTGAATAGGAATTGCTTTGTCACGTATTCGCTAAGAGTTAACCCAGGGATAGCTAAAGAGTTAAGTCATGAAGCCCAAAAAAAGAACAAGATCTGATGATCATGATATAAAGTTGATCCAGATTTAAATGTTGACCTCTGATTTGCTGCCGACAGTTTGATACTAGCCGTTTAAATTTAAATTCAAATTTTGAGAGGGTTTCCAGCGATAGGAAGGACTAATTTTTAATGTTTTAGTGGCTGGGTTTGGTGAAATTGGTTTTACCAACTGTTACAATGTGGTCTAGGGTGTTGCAGAGGTCTATGTCATAGAGGAATGGGTTTTCTTACTCCAAGCAGATTGCAAGTGACTGATATGACTGATTGGCATGACAAATTCATGGTCCTTGGTACATTGCTCAAAAAATTCTCATGAATAAGGATTATTTTTGGATCTGATCACCTAGGTTTCCATCCCTGTAATAAATTTTTGATTGATTCAGTTGTTTTAGTGGTTAGAAAATCTAACCCTAGCTGTCCGAAGCTTGTTGCGTCCTAAATTCTTTTGGAATTCCAAGGCAGCTAGTGGTATATATTGTTATATTTTTGACTTAGTTGGGGTTCCAAAAACTTTCTTTTTGGTCCCTAGTTGATGGTGTATATCGAAAGTCAATGTAAAGACTGAACAAGGAGATGGTTGGATTTAGGGTTTGTTTCCTAGCATTTTATTATGGTAATGTATTGATCCTGCAAATTTTAATGAGAATACACTTGGATTCTGATCTTATATTTGTGTATGTCTTCTTATTTTGTTCTTGAGCTCATATATGTAAATGTCACAAGGTGAGTTAGCATATGGTAAACAAAGAGTATTGTGGAGTCAACTTTGAGTTCCTAACAACGTTAGGATTAAAGTCTTTAAGGTGATTTCAATGAGTTCATGGCTAGATGAGAATTGGATGTCCAGGTATGTGAGGGAGATGAATAATAGGAAAAGAACTTATTCTGAGTCCACGTGTGTTTGAGTTGGGGTTTTCAATTGATATGCATTGTTGATGACTCTATGCCCTTGGTTAAGGCACTAGTCCATTCTCTAGAAGCAGCTCATCATCATCAATCACACACACACAATATAAATGATAAAATCTTTCAATCAGTTTGTAAAGGGTATAATGCATAACATTTGGTGATTCCTTTCAAGAAGTGAATCAGAGGTAGACCCGCCTGAGCATACAAGCTCAAAGTGTAGGAGGAGCTCTTTGATCCTTGTTAATTGGCCCTTTTCCTTACAGACTTTGGAGTGGTGATAGAGTCAGTGACATAGAGTTGTTAATCATAGTGTAAACTTGCAATTAGAAATGAAAAGGGGAACCAACAAAATGGTGACACTACTTAGGAGAGTCTAGAGATAAAATTTATTGAGTGCAATTTTGTTTTCCTATTGTATTTAGTTAAAAGATTTCCCATTTTGGTGGGTGGTGACTCAAAAAGGTTAGAACCAGTGCTATAAATTGTAAATCATGGAAAAAAGAAGGAATACTAGGTCCTTTGTTAAGAAAAATCTAGAGGTTACTCTGGAGCAATTTCCTAGATAGGAGAAAAAGAGTTGGATCAGAAGAAATGGTGAGTCTACTAGTGCTCCCATGAGAGAACAAAGAAATACCAGAGGTAGAGCACCACATGTTTCCTCAAGTGAGGAAGGTTCACAAGATAAAAGTTCTAGATTAGATGGTGGTCACTCTGAAGATAAATTTTATGATACCCTAGAGGCTATATTTCAAGACAAGGGTTCATTGCATGTAGGTCAGGATGAACAAGCTAGAGAAAGAGGTTCTAGACCAGATTTAGATCCTGATGAGGATATATTCATAAGGCAACCCATGAGACCGAGACAGGTCCATTTCCCATATAAAAATCTCACTAATATGGATGTGTCATCAGGTTCTGATGACATTATGATAGACCCAGATGATTTAAATGCACTAAGGTTATAGTTGGTAGAGCAGGATGCCATACATAAGAGGTTACAAAAGGAGAGAGAAGTTGAAAAAATGAATTCCTTAATAGAAAGAGAGTCTCTTCTTAGAAAGATTAATGAAATGAAGGAGAGAAACAAGATTCTTGCTTCTGCTCCTAAGATTTTATAGCATGATGTCTTTGGTGATCTTGATGCTTTGAGAAGTGAGTAGGAGCACTTGCTGCAAGATCATGAATTTGATAAGGAGGGCCCTATGGTTAGACAAGTTCAAAGTTATGCTTCCCTCCCTAAAGATAAAGATGGGCATGAGATCATTAGGTCTGCTGTTGCCGCTAGTGAAAAAGGAAAGAAAAAGATGGTGGGACATCAAACAAGCAAATCATTGACAATACGAGGGGTCCCACCACCTGATTCAAATAAAGACACAGATATAGAGAGAAGAAGAAAAGAAGATGAGGACCTTGCAAGAGAACTAGAGAGGGCTGAAATTGAAGCTTCCATTGCAAAAAAGAGAAGAAAGATCTAGTTCTTGAAGGCTTCATCTACCAATGATCTTGGCCCATCTACTATTGAACTAGGTATGCCATCTATGACTACTACTGTTCCCCTTAGTAATGCTACTACTAGTTCATTTCCTTCCTCATCTGCTAGGATAAATGTTGATCATAGGCAATAGGAAAATGAACAAGTAGATGGAAATGCAAATGTAAATGTTGATCCTAGGGTTAACACTAGTTCAAGTTTTCAAAGAAGACCTATGCAATTAGAAGGCTATAGGAAAATTAGTTTTGATGGAATTCCTGGCTATCCAAATGCTTTTCCAACTGATATAAGAGATAAGGTACCTAAGTTTTCTGGTAACAATGCCATTAGTTGTGAAGAACATCTTAGGTTGTTTGTGGATGTACTGAATGATTATGAGGTAGAGCATGAGGATGTATTCATGAAATTATTTGTTCAATCTTTGGTGGAGGATGCTAGAGATTGGTTCAAGAGACTTCCTGACAGATGTATTGATACATGGGATTTTTTTGAGAAGTGTTTCAAAGAGAAATATGGTGATAGACCTAATGCTAGCTTTATGCTGAATGAATTTAACACCATAAGGAAAAATCAGAATGAGTTTGCAACTAAGTTCAATATGAGATTTCAGAAGGGTAAGTTGTTCCAAGTCATGTGGTTAGATGCCAATGTTTGTTTGACCACATACTTCAATGCCTTTGATGAAAAAATGGGATATTTATTGAGGGATAAGGAACCAAGAACTCTTAGAGATGCTTTTAGGATTTCTATCAATATTGGAAACAATATGAAGATATCAAGAAAATTGGGTGGGAAAAGAGATGATCCAAAGTTTTTTGGAGATAGAAAGTATAAAAGGGATAATGAGAGAAATGTGGGAAATAAGAAGCAAGAGGAAGATAAGTTGGATAAGGTGTTGAATGCATTGAAGGATTTGAAAGCACCTACTAATAGGAATAGTAATGTTCTTGCTAATGAAAAGCCTCAGTTCAACAATAATTTCAGTAGGCAAAATAGATTGTAGAATTATCCCTACAACACCCAATGGAGGGATGGAAAGCCTATTGTCCATGCTGCAAGAGGAAATAATGATAGAATTGTCCCTGATCCTTTACAAAAATCTTCTATAAATGTTATAGAAGATACACCATGGTGCACAACATGCCAGTCCCCTCATTCTGTAGAACATTATGTGGTTGCACAATCTATGTCAGCATATCAAGATGATAGTAATGAAGAGTTAGATCAAGAAGAAACTCATGATGACATTGGGTGAAATATGGCAACTTCATATTTGGGATATGAAGATGATTCTGATATTGGTGAAGAAGTAGATGTATGCTCAAAGAGACACAATCAGGCACTTTTCCATCAGGAGGTTTTTTCTAATAATGATGACATTGATGAAAAGACGTGTAACATGAACTCTTCCTTTGAGCCAGTGAATTTAAGAAGACCTTCAAGGGAAGAGATGGATAGAATTACTACAGAAATGATTACTCAAGTGCAAACTAGAGGCATGGTAGCAAGGGATGCAAGTGGGAAAGCTGCAGGAATGTTTATAAAGAACACCAACTCCAGAGAACCAGGTGAGAACAAGTTAAAAAATGATCATATGGTCAGGTTCAAGAATGTAAAAGGTAAGAAATGGGAACCTAAGGGAGTTGGAGTTGAAAAAACTTATAATGAGATAGAGAAGCCAGTTAACACAATGGCTAAAGATGAAAAGATGAAAGTCACCAATACACCTAATGTATCAGATGAACAAAAGGACACTAAAGTAGTGCAAATTGAGATCCCTCCCTCTAATCCTATTGATATGTTAGTTGTATTGTCTCAAATAACTATTAAGGTTCCTTTGTCAGAACTATTGAGGATCCTTGAACATAAGGACAAAGCTATTGCATGGGTAGATAATGTTCATAACAATGATGTTGCATGTAATGAATCTCAAGCTAAGGTTTTGAAAAGAGTAGAGGCTCAGGGATTGGAATCTCAAATTCCACCTATATACTTGGATAGTTTTGTCAATGCTAGCCTTGAGAACATAGATCCATTCTTTTTGAGTGTCCTTGTGAATGGAATGAAATTGAGAAATTGTATGATTGATTCAGGTGCCTCCAACACTATCATGCCTTTCAAAATCATGGATAAGTTGGGCCTTAAAGTTGATACAGTTTAAGGAAGATGTTGTGCAATGGATCAGAGAGAAGTGCCAGTCATTGGCACTATAAATGCAATGCCTTGTAGATTGGTAGCCTATCCAGAGAAAGAATTGACCATGAGTGTTTTAGTGGTGGACATCCCTCCTCGTTATGGGATGCTATTATCTAGAAGATGGAGTGCTTCCATGGGTGGAAGTTTACAATGTGACTTGTCCTATGCAACTTTCAAGATTGATGACCAATTTGTCAAGATTGATTGAGAGCCAAGAGTATGCCACATGATTGAAAGGAATATTGACAATGAAACTACATGCTTTGTGGATACTGACATTAATGCTTTCAGGGTAGAAATCCCAATGCTTGAAAAGGAATTTGTATTGCCACTTATCTCTGTTGAGGTGAATGCTAAGTCTGTGAAGGGTGATTTGTGGGTGATGTACTTTGATAGTGCCAATTGAAAGGATGGTGCAAGGGCAGGTATTTTGCTCATTTCTCCTAATGGTAACATGTACAAGTTCTCTTTCACATTGAATTTATTTTTTACCAATAATATAGTAGAATATGAAGCATTGTTGTTAGGACTGAAATTGGCACAAAAGCATGGAATTACATGCATAAAGGTTATTGGAGATTCTGAATTAGTGGTATCTCAAGTAAGGTCAGTGTATGCTTCCAAGAACAAGAGGTTGAAACAATATAGAAATGTTGTGTGGGATTTGATTGAATGTTTTGATGCCTTCAATATTGAATGGAAGGATAGGAGTAATAATAAGATGGCTGATTTGTTAGCCAATATAGCAATCAATCCCAGTGATATTACTTTTGCTGGTCTCTCTAAAGTTGAAGTTCAGACTAGGCCTAGTATACCAGACAATGTTGAGAATTGGAAAGTCTTTGAGGATGACCAAGATATTTTGAAATTTATGAGTTGTGAAGAGCAGTATCATGGTCAAGAATTAGATTGTTTGGCTCTGATTGAGACTATGGAAGGAAAAGAGGTTGTCCTTGGTAATGAAGTTATTCAGCTTAAAACTAACAAGGTTCCTAAGGGACTTGTTGTTCTTGAGACTATGTTTGATAACCAGGACAGAGTTCAGAAGGATATTAAAAAGCAAGATCACATGGAAGTGGAAGAGATAAATCTTGGAACACAAGAAGCACCTAAGAAGGTGTACATTGGTAAGCATATGTCTAAAAAAGTAAAGAAATCTTTGATTGAATTGTTAAGAAAATTCAAGCATATTTTTGCATGGTCATATGATGACCTAAAGTTTTATAGAGAAGATTTGTTTCAGCATATTATTCCTTTGAAAGAAGAAGCTAAACCTTTTAGGCAAAAACAAAGGCCTATTAATCCTACTCTAGCATCCAAGATGCAAGAAGAATTGATGAAGTTGAGAGATGCTGGAATTATCAAGCCTATTAGGCATTCTTCTTGGGTGTCAAACTTGGTCCCTGTCAGGAAGAAAAATGGTGACATCAAACTTTGTGTAGATTTCAAAAATTTAAATATCAACTCATTAAAAGATAACTATTGTCTGCCCAATATGGAAGCTATGTTGCAAAGAGTGATCAGATCAAAATTGAAGTCTATGATGGATGGTTTCTCTGGTTACAATCAGGTGATTGTAAATGAATCAGAATAATTCAAGATAGCTTTCACAACACCTTGGGGGACATATGTCTATGTGAGAATGCCTTTTGGTCTCACAAATGCTGGTGCAACTTTTCAGAGGGCAATGGATGTTGCCTTTTCAGATTTTATTGATGATTTCCTTGTAGTTTATCAGGATGATTTAACTGCCTATTCCAAGAAGGAAGAAGACCATTGTACTCATTTAGAAAAAATATTTGTGAGGGCTTTGGAATATGGCATTTCATTAAACCCAAGGAAATGTGCTTTTGGTGTCACTGAGGGTAAGTTGCTTGGCCACTTGGTTGGCAAGAAAGGAGTTAGAATTGATCCTAAAAGGGTGGCAGCCATTGATAAGATTCAAAGACCAAATAATGTTAAAGGAATTCAGTCCTTCTTTGGTTAGGTAAAATTCTTGAGAAGATTTGTAACAAACTTTGCTGAAGTTACTGGACCTATACCTAAGATGTTAAAGAAAGGATCTACCATCATGTGGGAAGGTGAGCTAGATGAAGCTTTCAAGAATATCAAGCAGGCTATTAAAGATGCACCTATGCTTAAAGCACCTGATTATAGTATCCCAATGTATATCTTCTCTTTTGCATCTTTTCATACTATTGTTGCAGTGTTGTTGCAGAAAAATAAGGAAGGTTATGAGAAGCCTATTGCATTTTTCAGTAAATCTTTGCAGGCTGCTAAATTGAAGTATGACATCAATGAAAAATAGGTATATGCATTGGTCAAGGCTGTAAAAGCTTTTAGATGTTATTTGATGGGAGCAATTGTGATTGCCTTTGTACCAAGTGCAGCAGTCAAAGATATCTTCTCATAGCAAGAGGTGTCTGGGAGAAGATGTAGATGGATCAATAGGATCCAAGAATTCAATATTGACATCCAAATTACCAAACTGGTTAGAGGACAAGGATTGGCAAAATTGATGGCTCAATCCAATCTTGATGCAAATTAGATAAATCAAATTGTGATTGATTATACTTGTGATATGGATGAGTGTATCTGGTATCAAGATATCATCTATTACTTAAGAAATATGAAATGTCCAGCAAACATGGATGACAATAAGAAGAGGACATTGAAATTACAGGCCATCAAGTATGTAATTGTGAAATGTAAATTGTATAGAAAGAATTTAGATTGCATACTTTTGAAATGTGTGGATGAGAATCAAGATAACAAGTTGTTAAAAGAAATGCATGAGGGATTTTGTGGTGGGCATTATATGGGTAAAACCACTACTCATAAAATCTTGAGCGTAGGATTTTGGTGGCCCACAATCTTCAAGGATGCAGAACAGTTGGTAAGGAGATGTGATTCTTGTCAAAGGTTCTCTGGTAAGCTTAAATTTTCAGGCAGTATGCCCTTAAGGCCAGTAGAAGTACAAGCTCCTTTCCAACAACGGGGAATAGATTTCATAGGGGAGATACCAAACAAGTCCAGTGGGGGACATTCGTGGATACTAGTTGCCACTGATTACTTTACTAAGTGGGTAGAGGCTATCCCTATAAGAAATGCAACTAGTAAGGTGGTAATTGATTTTCTATTGAATAATATTGTTACAAGGTTTGGTTTTCCTGAGAGGATAGTTAGTGAAAATGCACTGTGCTTCAGGTCTATTGAATACAAGCAATTCTGCAAAGGTCTAGGAATTTAGAGGTCAAATTCCTCACCTTATCATCCATAAGGAAATGGATAGGTAGAATCATCTAATAAGAGCTTGATGAAAATCCTAAAGAGGATTCTTGAAAAGAATAAGAAGGCATGGAATTCAAAGTTTCCATTAGCTCTATGGGCTGATAGGGTAACTGTAAAGAAGGCAATTGGTTGTGCACCCTTTGACCTAGTATATGGAATACATGCAAGAATGCCTTAGAATAATTTATTGTAAATGTATAAGTTTGTTCAATTATATGATGATGATATAGATGATGAAATGCAGTTGAGAATTGAAGATCTCATCAGGCTAGATGAAATTATAAGAGAATCAGCTTCAAAAAATGCCAAATTGCAGTTGCAGGTTAAAAATTTATATGACAAGAAGGTTGTTGAAAGGAAGTTTGAACCTGATGATTTGGTGTTAATTTGGAATGCCAGACTGGAGGATAAAGGAAACATGGTAAATTTGATCCACTCTGGTTAGGGCCATATCTAATTCATGAGAAATGGGGCCAAGATTTATATATGGTCAGAGAATTGAATGGTGAAGTTCATGAATTGCCAGTTCATGGACAATTCTTGAAGAAATACTTCAATTGAAGGTATTTTTCTTTCCATGAACAGTAGTTAGGTCTATATAAATTGTACATTTTGTGAATAGTTTCCTGCTCCTTGTTCTGTTCCAGCTTAGTTTGTAGGTCTTGCCCTGTTGTTCAAAATTTTGTCCATTAGGTGGTCTGCTTTAACTAGTGATTCTAGATTCTTGCTATGCCTACAAGAGCCACACATCCCCAAACAAAGCCACTATTAGTACCTACAAAAAATTTCATGGCTGTAGTATTTTTCTTCTGGTCCCTGCAATTATTTTTATGTCTTTGGCTTTAAAGCCTTATCAAAATTTCAAAAATCTAGCCGTTATAGTAAAAAAACCCTAAGTCTACCCCGGCCCTGTTCTAATTTTAAGTTACTTTTTGGGCCACTTAAAAAATCCTATAACGCACATGCTTTATATTTTTGGTCACCCCGCGGAGGTTTTATTTTTATTTTTTCCTAAAGTCCCCAAGCCCCCGACGGCCTTTAATATTTCCTACGTCTAAGTGCCCAGTGAAATAATCTTCCTAAGTCCTGCGCCTTAACTTTTCCTAATGTTTCAGCCTTAATATTTCCTGGGCCCGATCTTCTAATAGCATCTTGATCCAATGGTTGGCATATAAGTGCATAGAATCTTTTAATCCCTTCAGATCATCTGCCATCCATCTGATTATCTAGGTGTTTAGGTCAGTTATAAATGGTGGGTCCAAAGTGACACGTGAGCACAGTTGGTGATTTGTGATTGGTCCACGAAGCAATATGTTGACAGTTGTCAGTGGGACCTAGTTTTTGACAAGTCAAAGGGTCCTGACATCTGTAGAAAATCAATGATGGGCGTAAGTTCTCATGGGATGTGTTAGAGGTTTGAGATCTTACACTAGCCATTGACTTTACCTTTCTCAGAGGTGATAAAGTGAAGCAGGTCCACTGCTACGTGTACTCATTTGGCAGTCACTGATTGGTTGAGGAGGGATGATGTGGAGTTTATTAGAGGGACCTATGTCAAAGAGTTTGATCAATGGTCGATGTGTGATCTCATGGAATATTCTTTCCCCATGCGATCATATGCTAGCCATCCATTTTGATGGCGAAGGATTTGTGGGTCCTGTGTCAGGAGTGACTGGGTGGTAAGCAGCGAATGGTATAATGGCAGGTGGCACAAAGTGGGCCTAGGTGGGGGTCTAAGGTTTAGCGAATCTGATAAAAGGGTTAGTGGCACTAAAAAATTCCAAAGGGTTCACTCATTCATGCAATAAAATGGCAGTGCTCCAAATCGACTGGCGATTCAGCGAACAAGCATTCATGTAGTCGCTAAACTTTTTGGCAATAAGATAAAGTATTTTGCGAATGGTTGATTGTCTTCAGTCGCTAGTTCACTAAATAAAGACCGAGTTTGGTTACATTCCTTTGTTCATCGAATCGCTGAGTTAAGCTACCATTAAGTTTTTCATTTTGCGAATAGGAATTGCTTTGTCACATATTCGCTAAGAGTTAACCCAGGGATAGCTGAAGAGTTAAGTCATGAAGCCCATGAAAAGAATAGGATTTGACGGTCATGATATAAAGTTGATCCAAATTTAAATGTTGACCGCCGATTTTCTGTTGGCACTTTGATACTAGCCATTTAAATTCAAATTCAAATTTTGAGAGGGTTTCTAGCGATAGGAAGGACTGCTTTTTAATGTTTTAGCAGCTGGGTTTGGTGAAATTGGTTTTGCCAACTGTTGCAGTGTGGTCCAGGGTGTTGCATAGGTCTGTGCCATAGAGGAATGGGTTTTCTTACTCCAGGCAGATTGTAGGTGACTGATATGACTGATTGGCATGACAAATTCATGGTCCTTGGTACATTGCTTAGAAAATTCTCATGAATAAGGATTATTTTTGGATCTGATCACCTGGGTTTCCATCCCTGTAATAAATTTTTGATTGATTTAGTTGGTTTAGTGGTTGGAAAACCTAACCCTAGTTGTCCAAAGCTTGTTGCATCCTAAATTCTTTTGGGATTCCAAGATAGCTAGTGGTATATATTGTTGTATTTTTGACTTAGTTGGGGTTCCAAAAACTTTCTTTTTGGTCCCTAGTTGATGGTGTATATCGAAAGTCAATGTAAAGAGTGAACAAGGAGATACTTGGATTTAGGGTTTGTTTCCTAGCATTTTGTTATGGTAATGTATTGATCCTGCAAATTTTAATGAAAATACACTTGGATTCCGATCTTATATTTTTGTATGTCTTCTTATTTTGTTCTTGAGCTCATATATGTAAATGTCACAAGGTGAGTTAGCATATGGTAAACAAAGAGTATTGTGGAGTCAGCTTTGAGTTCCTAACAAAGTTAGGATTAAAGTCTTTAAGGTGATTTCAGTGAGTTCATGGCTAGATGAGAATTGGATGTCCAAGTATGTGAGGGAGATGAATAATAGGCAAAGCACTTATTATGATTCCATGTGTGTTTGAGTTGGGGTTTTTAGTTGATATGCATCGTTGATGACTCTATGCCCTTGGTTAAGGCACTAGTCCATTCTCTGGAAGTAGCTCATCATCATCAATCACACACACACACAATATAAATGATAAAATCTTTCAATCAATTTGTAAAGGGTATAATGCATAACATTTGGTGATTCCTTTCAAGAAGTGAATCAGAGGTACACCCACCTGAGCATACAAGCTCAAAGTGTAGGACGATCTCTTTGATCCTTGTTAATTGGCCCTTTTCCTTGCAGACTTTGGAGTGGTGATAGAGTCATTGACATAGAGTTGTCAATCATAGTGTAAACCTACAAGTAGAAATTAAAAGGGGAACCAAAAAACACAATGAAAGAACACTTAAACATAATACCAATATTTTTGTTACAGGGAAACCCAAATAGGTAAAAACCCCGATGGGAATTGACACCCACTAATAAACTGCACTAGTGTATGATGATGCTTGTTAGAAGATATTACAACCCTATTAGGAGTTGATCTTTACAATGTAATAAGTATAATGACTTGGTCAAAGGTAGGACCCTATTAGGAGTCTTTTATGATTAACCCTATTAGGGGTGAGGATGCACTATCCAAGAGCTCACTGCTCAAAGGGGTGAAGGTTGCAACCTTCTAAATAATAGATGCACACTATATCTAGATCTTGGTGAATTGTGAGGTAGACATATTATCTTGATCAGTTCCAATGAATAGTATATACTCTTTACTTGGTCACATAGACCTTCTACTAATGGCTCAACACTTCACACTCTCTTCTCTTCTCTTGTCTTTCAACTCTAAACCATGTCTTAGCAATCACAAATGATTGCCTATAAATATCTTCTCTCTAAATGATATAATCAAGTTATCCTATTAGAACCACCTTGAAATCATATTAGAGAAATAATAACACTCCAATAATATCTCTGTCAGCTCTACTAAGCACACAAAACAAACTGGGACCTGTCCAAATTAATAAGTGTAGATGCATGCTACACACTATCAGCTCTACCAATTTAACTAATACTTTCTCCTCAAGATGAATTACATCATGCACTCTTAAAAAAACTTCTTTACTCTTCTTCAATCATTAATCCAAGCATGCATACCGAAATGATAGGTGCAACTCCTGTACCAATATAATCTCTATCGTCTCTTCTAAATAAACATAGGAAATTGCAACTGGTGAATAACAACTGCATAACTTCACTTCTACTACACATCAAAATATGTGTCCATGAATGGAGCAACACTAACATGTCTCCATCACATATCCAAGGGCACAAGGCTCCATGATAATTATAGGAACAATCACACATAGAACACTATCTGTAACTCTATTAGAAAAACTGCTGACACAAGCTACTACATAACTATCTGTATAAAAAATTAACCTCTACATCCATGATATCATACTAATAACATGTCCATGCTACATATACTTAAAGCTTACTAAATAATTCTTCCACACATGCTACTTACCATATGGTGTCATCAATGAAAAACATGCAGTCAACAATCTGACTTGTTGGAAAATCTCTAACACTTCGCTGTCCCTTTCTTGGAGTGCATATAATAACTCTTTTCCATTACTCAATAACACACTAGGATTTTTGGACTTCTCCCCTTCATCTTCTAGGAAGGATTGGATCTTGAAGGTTCTTCCATCCTTCTTAAAGGTGACAGTGTTGTTTTTCCCATCATACATGGCTTCTATATCATATTGTCATGGTCTACCTAATAATACATGATATGAATCAATGGCTATTGCATCACACAACAACTTATCCTTATAACCCCCAATAGAAAATTCAACCTAAGTTTGTTCATTGACTAGGACACTTTTCCCCTTATTCAACCATGTTACCTTATAAGGATTTCTATGAGGTACCTTAGTAAGGTTGAGCTTCTTGACTTCCTCTTCTACAAGAATATTGTTTGTGGAGCCATAATCCACAATCACCTTGCATAGTTTTCCCATGATTTTACACCTTACCCTAAAGAGAGCTCTTCTTTTCTTTGGATCTTTTTTTTTTTTTTTGGTTTCCTAATGAGTACCCTCCTAAACATGAGGTTCTCTCCCATTTCTGATTCAATATGACTAAATTTTGGTGACTTGACACTTGAAGTATCTTCTTGAGTGTAGACCAATCTATTTTCTGTATTGGAAGAAGATGCCCTATCTGGATACCTATAGGCTGGATGTCCCATCTTCCCATAGTTGTAAAATTTGATGCTAGAAAAATAGGAGTTGCTTCTACCTCCACCTCTCCTTCTGCTAGAGCCTCCTTGATTTCCTCTACCTTTACCAAATTTTCCTTTAGAAGATGTTTCACTACTATGCTTTGTAAGTTTGGACTCTCCCTTGCTTATTTGTTCAGCCCCTCTACCTTGGTAACTATCCCTATGACCCCTTTGGTCTCTTCCTCTTCCTCTGCTCTTGGAGGTTTGATCTTTCTTCCTTTTACTTTTTTCCTCAATCTTGATGACTAGCTGGTAACACTGGTGTACTATTTTGGGACTGAGAAGAGTCATCTCCTCTTGAATACTCCACTTCAATCCATTCATATATTTGGCTACTTTTAGGCTCTCATACTCTAATACATTAGACCTCATGAAAAGCTTTTGAAACTCCTCTGTATAGGAATTGACATCAAGGTCCCTTTATCTTAAAATTTTCCTCTTCTTATGCAGTTATATCTCATAGTCATCTAGCATGTAGGCTTCCCTTATCTTTCTTACCATGCCCTTCCAAGTAGAAATTGGGTTCTTACCTTCCTTTTCCCTCTTGGTTTGAATAAACTTCCACCATGTCAATGCAGAGCCTCAAAGTCTTGATTTGGCCACCCTTACCTTCTGTACCTTAGTGAACCCATCACATTCTAACGCAGGGCTGGAAAGAATAATCCAAGAATGGATAGTCCAAGTCTACACTAGTAATAACAAAAACAACAACCACATCAAAATACAACAATATAATGCTTCAAATAGAATTTCATTCAACATTCCCGACTATAAGGCCTTCCAGGTTAGGGCCAAATAAAATCACTTACAAAAGTATTTCTACAATCTCCTAGCTAGTCCAGCTCTGAAACACATCAAAAACTAATGGAAACACTAAGGCAGATCTAAACTTGAGCTTGCAAGTCACCAAGCAATCTCCTTGTCTCCAAGCATGCAAACCACTAGCTCTACTATTACAATATTAGATAGACAATCTAACCTTCAAGATCTCACAAGATCCAACTATTATCCTTCTCAATCTACTTCCACTAACTGACTTCCAATGCCCCCTAAACAACTACCCAAATACTCCTTAAATACATTTATTCAACCATAAGTCAGTTGGAATAAATAATTAACTCCTAATCCAAGTTAGCCTCTACTATAAACAAATATTAAATGTAGCAACAATCAGTTCTCAAATAGCCTTACAAACAATTAATTCTCCATGTCACCCTCTAGATCTACATTGGAGAATACAACACAAGCTACCAACATTAAATACACCAACTCAGCCAACCAAATCTCCAAGAACTCTAGTTGGTAAGCTAGAACTATTGAGTGCTAGTAAAATAACTGATCCAACTAGGCATCACCAAGCAAGCATGTTGATTGAGCACCACAAGCATCATCAAGTACAACTTCTATCGAGTGCTAGAAGTTTACCAAGTTCCTTTAGTGACTGAGCCCCATCAATGATCGAGATCCTTAGTTAAAGCTACAATTGAGCAACACAAAACCACTTCAACACACCACCATGTAGATTTTATGAATACCTAAGAATGCCACTGCATCACATTCAAAATGATTTTCCATGCCTTCTATCTAGTCCATGACCAGATCTGCCTCTATCTTACCATTGAACAATGGTATCCTTGCTAGAGCCCTCCCACTCATGGCTTTCAAGGATTTCATGAGGGGCTCCTCTTGCAATATAGGGTTAGGTTCTAGAGTCTTGTCTTCTTTAGGAACCTCTTTATCCTTTTCTTCTCTCTAATCTAATTTATCACTGACTTCTTCAGTCTTTATTTGCACTTCACCCAATGCTTGTTCCAATTGGGCTATCCTTTCTCTTAACAACCTATTATCTTCCTCTTGGTCTTTGACTTTATTGGCCAACTCCATATTAGTCACTATGTTTGAAGACCCACTGGATTCACACTTTGACATACGCTATTCAATCCCAAAAAAATTTGGGGCTCTGATACCAATCTGATAAGGAGGTTGGGAGAGCTAATCACTAGCCCTTAACTAGGTCTACCTAGTGACCCTTAGGTGTTCTCCACTAACAAAAAATGACCTTTAGGACTCCTTCAAAGGTGAAATCCCTTGGTCTAAAATCCCAACCAATCTACCAAGTCATATCTACCAAGACAAAACAAGATTCTTGGTGCTTACTTCCTCCATGCACACACTGACCCTTAAAACTAGGATAAGGGCTCACCACCTCCAAAGTAACATGGACTCTTGCTGAGATGAGGAGGTGTTGGAAAATGTCATTTTTGGTTCCATTTTATTTCTTAGAGGTCTCACTTCATCAATTTGTCTTACCAATCTCATACTTTCTTCCCAATTTAGGGCTACAAGGAAGGGCCCCAATTAGGCCTCCTTCTCTGAGAAAATAGGGCTTTGATCCTATTTTCTACCAAAGAACCCTAAAAATTGATTATGTATTCTTGAATCAATATCTAACCTCTCAAGGATTTTGGAGGTTTTAGGGTTTCTCTAGGCCGTACAACCCCCTAACCAAAAATAGGTTCTTTTGGGAGGGTTTTAGGCATTTATTGATTGCATGTGTTTTTTTTGAGTTTTAGGTTACAAAATGGATTATTTACTCCTTCTCCCTTTGTGAAGTTATTTCCAAATACTTTTTCTAAGACCTCTAATCACTAATCCTCATTTCCCTATTCATCTCTGCAAGATATCTTCCTTCTTGTCTCAGTCATTCCTAGTCGGGCTCACCATAGGCTCACCTAGGGCTTGACTGCAAGATAGCTTGGAAAGATTTATAGGTCCCCTCCTCCTATAAATATTACATACATTGAGTCTAATCACTATCCCCAAAAGGCTGTACAAAATGAACGGTGGGATAGTGAGTTAGATCCCCATTTCTACAACTCTCCTAGTATGAACCAGTGAACAAATATAACACAAAAGATTTATTCAATGAAATGAAATGTAAATGAAATTCTAAAATATTAATACAAACTGAAATCATAGACACTAATCAACATCTTCCATCAAATACAAACCAAAATTAAGCTCAAAACATAGTTCATGAATTCATGGATTATCAAACTGTATCAAAATCCTCACACTGTGCACACCTACAGACTTAACTCTCCATACAGTAGAATCTCCAACCTTAGGATTTGGTCCAAGGTTTTCTTAAATAGCATGAGGATCAGCTTAGGAAGGGTTTAGGGTCCTCATAAGCTGATTAGGGCGTTTGGACAACCTTACACCGAGCAATTTTGAAAAGTTGCAAAAGTTTCTATGCAACTCTTATAACAAATTTGCAACTTTTGACAACCTTGTTCACCATAGACCTTAGAAAGGTCCTATGGAGTTCTAAACTCCATCTCGACTCAAAAATTTATTTTTTCACTTACTCTAAACCCTGTGACATCATCCATCCATACTTACCATGCAATAGACTATCATACTATAGTCCCTTAATCTATAACCTAGGACCTAAATAGACTTCAAATCTATATTGGAAAACACTCCTTGGTCAACATGACCTTAGGGAAATAAAAACATGCCAATAATGGATTACAAACAAAGAAAAGATAAGGGTTCTCCTACACCAATCACATAGCGTCCAACTTTGGTCATCCTAGATTGACCTCTCTAGACCCTATCCCCCAACTAGGAACTCATGTGGAACCTAACAACCCTTTTTTGAGGACACAAAATTATGATCATGCCATATCAATAGACATGATCCCATTACCATCCTTAGTCTATACTAGCACTCAAGACATGGGTGAGGAATCCATATTTATCTTGATTAATTTGTTAACCTAAAGTTTATTTATTATATTATCACTTGATTACCTCTCTTCAATGTGTTATCCTAGTACGACCACTTTAGGGCCTCAACCCCCATTGAGAGCCACTCCCCTACTATGTACCTAGGTAACCTACCTAAAAAAATCAACAATAAAACAAGGGATAAGAAAACATGATAACATCAACCATGTCAAAATTATTTATAACAAAAATAAAGTCATAGGAGTCTATTTTAGGAACCCTTTTAACAATCCTTTCTCATACATAGTCCTAAACCCCCAAATAGTAAGCATAACTAAACATCTAATTTTAAAAATAGAATATGAAGTATGTAAAACATAAAATCAACATAAATCTGAGCATAAAAACATATAAGAATGATAAAAAATAGAGAATATTCAAGTCCTTAATCCTTTGGTATGCATCATGACACCTTACAGACAAAACCCCAACTCAAACTCAAAAGTTGTGCACTTGACCTAAAAATTGTGCACTTAGGTGATGCAACTAGATTCACACCACCAATTCACCATTAAACTAATAAATTAAAAAAATTCTCTAATCTCCTATGATAACATCTAGAGAAAACATTAAAATCTCAAAAAATCACTAAAATCTCAAAAAGTCACCAAATCGAAAAACTTGCTAATTTATTTTGAGAAAATCTAAAGAAATTATTAAAATCTTAAGAACTTAATAAAATCTTGAGAAAGCCATAAAATATCCCACATCATTCTCCTCTAGTTGAAAATAATGTAGCTCCTACAAGTTTCTATTTTTAAACACATGCCTCATGTTTTGATCTAATCATTCCCATTGAACCAAATATCAATTGCATTGATTTTTTAAAGTGAAAACTATCTTCCTATCCAAAATCTATGCAATCATGTACTTTGTTCTACTTTAAATCTATTGTTTCAAATCCACTTCTTTCTCACACTTCACACATTTTATCACTAAATTTATTTCTAGCTCTTCTCCTATTTGAATTTTATCTTGAAAAAATAGGAAGAATAATCTTTACCTCTTTTTCATTTATTTCTCTTCAATTTCTTGATGCTCTACATAGATTGAAAACTTGTAAAACTTATCTATATAATCTTTCACAATAGATAGATTTTATTTCAAATTTTAAAACCTTCAAAAAAGGCTTTGTGCATAGTCTATGGACAATTTTTTTTCTCTCAACTTCTTCTCCATCTTGTTCCAAGTTCTTATCTTCTCCTTTCCTTTACAAGTTTTTTCATTCTATAAATGATTCCACCAAATCATTGCATGACCCTTCAACTTGGTCCATGCAATCTTAATCTTCTTTTCCTTGATCATAGGCTTCCACTCAAAGAATTTATCCATACTATTTAATCTATCTATCAGCTCCTCTAGTTTGAGACTACTTGCATAATCATAAACATCAATTTTAATTCTATCATTTTCATTTCTCCATTCCATTTCTCTAATTATACTTTCTTCAAATTTCAGATGCTCTATTGGTTCTTACTCATCATAATATGCATGTTATTCTAGGCCTCTCTGTCTTATTTATTCTTCATAATTATTTCCCCTTATTCCTTGATTTTCAATCATGTATGTAAGATCTACTATTGGTATTTGTATATTTTTCATATCTCTATGCATCTAGGAAAGGCATCTCTCTCTCTCTCTCTCTCTCTCTCTCTCTCTCTCTCTCTCTCTCTCTCTCTCTCTCTCTCTCTCTCTCTCTCTCTCTCTCTCTCTCTCTCTCTCTCTCGCTCTCTCTCTCTCTCTCTCTCTCTCTCTCTCTCTCACACACACACATCTATCTTCTTGCTCTGATACCATATGATGCAACTAGATTCATTACAATCAATTCACCATCAACATTTATAAAAAATAATTAAAAAGTAACCAATACAAAGAACTCAAGAAATGGGATTAATTACTTTATTTCACTATTCTTCCTACAACCTCCTTACAATTGAAAAAAATAATCGATATATCTCCTTTAGAATTCCCTAAAAAAATCTACCTTAATACAAACTTACTATCTTCTAATTATAAACCTTCTAAACTAATAGCATGCAACTTGAGAACATCTCAAGAAATCATTAATAACTCAAAAAAACTATTTAATCTCCTATAAGAACATCTAAAGAAATCATTAAAATCTCAAGAAATCACTAAAATCTCAAAATGTCACTAAATCTCAAAACTTGCTAATTTATTTTGAGAACATCTAAAGACATTATCAAAATCTAAAGAACTTAATAAAATCTTAAAAAACTACTAAAAGTTCCTGCATCATTGGGATAATTTGTCAAGCACATGTGGGAAATTTGTTGCACACTTGAAGCCTGTAACTACACACTTGAAAACTATAAATGTGCATTTGAACCAAAAGTTGTGCACTTGAATGAGGTTGACTTGGGTTCGCCAAACAACATCAAAATATATCTAGAAGTAAAATCGAGCTGAGATCCATTTGAGACTCACTGAAAACCTTCTAGAAACCAAAACAAAACAACCCTATAACTCAAAAAATAAAAAAATCTTATAGGAAAACCTCAAAAAGTAGTTTGTAGGAAAGACTAAAAGAAGCAAGGTAACAATACAAGTTTCAATCAAATATTTTAAATTTATCAATTTATTATAAAACACAAAATTATAATAATTATCTAATCCAAAATACTCAAAATAGAAACCTCAAAATAAAACTTCAAAATATCAACATTGAAGAAATAGGAAGAAAAAAGGGAAAACATAGTGAAATTTGAAACAATGCTTCCAGATTTTCTAATGCAATACAATATATAGATTCTTAACAACATTCTAACTTCCAAGCACTTTTAAAACCAAACATTAAAAACTCTAAAATAACTAGAAGAGGGATTCAAATCCTGCCATGAATCCAAGGAAGAGTAAAGATGAAAGGAAGAGAAGAAGAATACTAAAGAACCATGAAATCTCATGCACAACCACAATATTTTTCAACAAACCACATTAATCAAACCAAGAAGCTCTAATAATGCACAAACTCTCTCACATAACAACCTCTTCAAAAAATTAAAAGTGATTACTTCTAGAATGTAAAACTCTTCATTCTTCCATCCAAAATCCCCTCAACTGAAAGGTGAAAATCCCTCATTTACCAAAAAAATATTACAGAAAGGTTTTCTAAAAAAATGCCAAAACTTTCCCAAAAAATTGTACGAGAGACAAGAATAAAGCTTTCCCCAAAAATCCTCAAAAATCTCCAAAAAAAAAAAGAAAGAAAAAACATTAAATAGAAGTTCCAAATTAATTTCCTCCAAAAGTAAAAGGTTTCATTCTCATAATATATGAGGATTTTTGCAATTAACTAAAATTCTATAATTTAAAAGCCAACCATTTAATTAATTTAAAAGACGTAATAATTCTCTCAACCAAAATATTTTTAATAATATATTAATTCCTACATATAAATACCTTTATTAATAATAGTCAATAACTATTAGATAATTAGTATTCAACAATTAGAATATATTTATTATTAAAAATCATCACCTAATAAATACTCCTTAGTAAAAATTTAATACTTAAGGCTATAATTAATATTAATAATTTGCACACATCAATAATATTGACACATGATAAAACCATAACAACAAAATACCAAAAGACACATTAAGACCCAATCTCACACACCAAAACTAGGGTGATGAGATATTGTCACCTTGACAATTTCAATAGTGTAAGACAAGACTAGGAAATTATCCTTATGTAGGACAATGACATGTTATGTTTAGATTTGGACCTTAATGTTACCTCCAATCTACCACCATCAGGGAATAAAAAGACATGCTCAAACATGTCAATTTAGGCGGATTTGATGCTTGGTACTTGCATAAACACTTTCACAATAGTAACACACACACACACACACACACATAATGGGTTAGATAAAAAATCAATGAAGAGAGACTTGAAATATTGTATGGCCCCCACAAATGAGTGATATAAAATTCTACATCTTCATACAAACACATCATGGAGAGATCAACATAAGCATGTAACATAGAACATGTCAATATACTAAATCATCCTCAATGACATAATCAAAATCATGGGCTAGACCATAGAAATACATCATAAGAACGAAACATAATCCTCATTAAACACTATCATAAAGATAACATGAGTAATTTTCCTATCCATATCAATGTATCTATCATAAACATGAATCATCAAGTAGCATCATCATCAAGTCATAACATCGAAGCATAATAATAACCCAATAAACATATCAAAGTCCTAAAAAGGTCCTAGCCAAATAATATGAAATGAAACATAGAAGGGTATTTCACTATTAATCAATAATCTTGTTTGAAAAATTTAACTTAAACTTATTGTTCATATCTATTTTGAAATAATTTATAAGTTAAAAATAAAATTTGATTAGTAATTAATGAAAAAGTTATAGAGAAATGTTGTTTGCAATCCTTAGATATAATAAAATAGGTTTGATAACAATCATCGCTTTATTTGCATTCTACATTTACTTGATACCCATCTTTCAATACTCTTATAAAGCTTGAACTTAATGCGTTTTCCTTTCTCAAACTTGTCCACCTATAAAAGAAAGAAAAATATTTAAACAAATATTATGAATGAATAATAAATAATTTTAAAGCACTTTTTGAATATCACACTTCAATTTTATTTAGATAAAATTTTACCTATATTTAGTACATAAATGATAAAGGAAAATAGTCATTTCAAGCTTGGCTAGATTCACTCCCAGACATGTTCTAATTCCGCCTCCAAATCCAATAAATGAATAGGCACTTAATGGCTCCTACAAAAAGATAAAAATTGTCACTTGACTAAATATTAAGACATTCGCAAGCCATTAATGGTGTTAGTTTGAAAAATAATACTTATGAGGTTTCTAAAAGATAAACAATAATGGAATTGGTTTCTATTATTTCATCATTATATTTGTCTATTTACTATAAAATCATCACAATCTAGTTAGACATAACAAGAATATGTTATCTGTCTTATTTTAGGGAATGATATGTTATTTTGACTATATCATTTGACCAACATTATAGATCTATTTATTTAAACCTTAGAGAAATGAATCATCAGTTATTATATAGAGGTTAATACTTGAGTCTTTCGTACTTGAGTACTAAGTTCATGTATAAATTTAACAATATTACTTCCATAATGGTGTTAATCTTCTTTTCAAAAAATATGTGGGTTTCTTCAAAATGAAGACAATATTTTCATTAAATTTCATAGGATTTTTGTTGTCTACCTTGTGAAGCTAGAGGGTTAGGACTATTATCCCACTTAGTAGTAAGGAATGAGTCTTAACATCAAATGGATTATTCATGTCCTTACTTAAATTGAATCTTGAAATATTCTTCCCTAATGTTGCATTTCCTTCAACAACCTATTTAATCCACCTACCTAAAAGGGACTAGTTTTAAAACCCTTCTTACATGAAGGATATGATTCACAATATTTATCTAACTCATTTAACATGGGTGAGGGCTCTGCACTTTTAGAAGAAAAGGTATCCAATGACCACAAGATTAATTCTCTAGAACTTATATGATTCTTACCTTGGGATGATATTAAGACTAATTCTTTCCTCTATCATCAAGGACCATGTTACTTTTAAAGTTTTAATAGAGACAATTCCTACTAATATTATTCATAAAACTTTCAAACTATTGTGGAAAGATTGGTAATAGGGTCCAAAAATTTCCTTCTACAATTAAGGCACATCTTTGATACAAATGCATTCTCCTTATTTACTCATTATACCTATTTTAAACTTGATTTAATCACTTTTCTTGACTTGAGAATGTAGATTTCTTAATCTTTGGATTACTATTTTGGAACCTAGACTATTCTATTTTCCCTTATGCATCATTTTCTAACACTTTTTGATGGGGTTGAGATTAATATGCATGGGAATTCAAGACCCTTATTTCCTATCCTATGGGTAGTTGGAGTCCTTTAAATAACTATTAATATTTTATATTTGAAGTAAATAGTCCTAAAATGAGATTCATAATTTCTTTTGGCCCTTGATATAGAGACATTTTCTAAGCACACAATTATTTTGGGGGACTGACCTCATGTTCCCCATAAATCCAATCAAATTTAGAATTTTTTAAGGTGGATATTCTCTTTGGAATTTGGAAAGATAATTTTTTTCTATTTTATATTATAGTATGACTATAATTTCTTATTTTTTCTAAAGATACTAGTTACTATGTCTTATTAAATAAATCTAATACAAGAAAAAAAAGGTTGTGTAGGAGGTGGATCACCTTCAATAATTTATCAAACATATGGGGAATTCCCCTTATATCATGGCTAGATTTTCTTCATCACCTTCTTCCTTATAGGGTCACACTAGACAGGTGAGAATTTCTCGGCTCATGGTGATCAAGTTGATCAACCCTAGGATTCTCCCTAGGTTGGTTGAAGAGATCATGGTCATAGGAGTTCTTTGTAGCTTTTTAAAAAGTGCTCAAACTTGCCTCCTAATTATGATGTTGCTCCTACATGGCCTTTTGGGGATGCTCTTGGGTTGTTCACTTGGTGGTGCTCAAGTGGTGGTCTATTGATTATTTAAATGGTTTAATTCCAAAATATTTTCTTGTTTGATGTTGATTATTTCTATATCCTATGAGTATAAATAAATAGATGATGAGGAGGACCCATCTCCCTTGATGCCACTTTAGACCCCATTTATCTATCACATAAATTGAGCCATTAAGACTTGTTGCCTCCACCTACTGCTACAACTCTTGTTGCATAGAAAATTTTATGTTTATCTAATATTTTAAAATATGGACCTTTCTCCATGTCGACTATTCAGGTGTGAGTTTATATCCATCCAAATTTTTTATGAATACATATACTTTTATTTTATTAAAAACAAACATTGACACCTATTGATAAAAAAATATAATTTATAAAGAAAAAAATATTATATTTCATTTAATTCCTTTAAGAACCTTTCTTCTTCTATCTAATTATTTTTTAACAATGAAGTTGGATTAATATTAGATAAGGATAAGGGTTCCCTGAATTGCTAAAACTTTCCTCTAAGTATTTTTTATGAGAATTTACTGAATTCTCGCAAGATCCTTTACAAACATAACAACAATGGTGATGATTTTATCTTATTAGAAGATAGAGTAAAAAGATGAAGTGTCAAATTTCAAGGTTGTGTAATACTTTGAAATTATCAACAATAGTAAATTTAATTATTTTTAATATCATAATTTGACTTGCTAAAGAAAATACCTCCTAACTTTATCAATTATCAACATTACTGAATTAAAGTTTTTTAAACTAAAATTTAAATTTTATCAAACATATGGTCTATATGGATTCATTTTATCTAAATTAGATTTGGTCCACAACTTTTTCAACTAGACGTGTCCACTAAATACATATATAAAATCACTTTAGGGCCAAATTATCAAAAAATGAAATTATTAAAATTGTATGATATTTTTATAACTCTCGTGTAAATAATATATTTTTAAAATCTAAGAAATACCTTTATGTGTGTAGCTTTGACAATATTTTAACATTTTAACTATTGTTTATATTTTACATTTTTACTAAAATTAGGTCTTAAAAAATACAAGGTTGATTGTATTGATAAGAAAAGTAAAGTTCATTTAAAATATATAAAATATGATGCACTAGAGAAGAGATTCTATATCAAGATATATAGTGTTTAATTTCCTTAAGAGTTGAATTTTTGTTGAGAATCCATGAAGCTAACTTTTGAAAAGTGATGACAAGATTATTATCACTATTAAATATTAATACATTGAGTAGACTGGTAGTTTTTTGAAGATATGTTTAGTCTAAAGATAGGACTAGATTATAAGAATTAGTTTTAATTGATAATGACTGGTGGTTATTGTTTTGTTTATACTATTCAAGAATTATATGTTGTTGTTGAGGATATATATGGACTATTTATATATCCCTCTATTCCTAATTTTTCTTTACAATAAATATATATGACCCTTAAATTTTTACTAATAGGGTACTTAATGAATAATTCATACTCTAAATCATTATTGATTGAGCTATTAAAGATAGTTAAAAATAAATTATAATTTCACTTTATGATTATAGAATTTTGTAGCATTGTAATTTTTGTTACCCAAAATTTCATACCAAGTTAGGCACTCAGTTTAACAAGTGTGCTTGCTTATGTTAGAATTTAAATTTTTCATCACTCTTTTGATAAACATGGTCAACTCCCCTAATGTTGGACCCTTTTTGTTGTAAATATATGTTTGATTGTTCTTGTCTAGTTGTCATTGATGTCAAACACTGTGATTTGAAGGTGTTTTCTCAAACACTATGGTCTAGAAAAATTTGTTGATGTCATGTTCAAGTTTTACTTGTACCTAGAAGAAGGTTGTTGGTCCAAAATGAAGTAAGGTTGTGTGTTGAACATGTTGTCCTTTTGAATATATAGAATAGTGGAAGACATGTATGTATTCTAGCGATTGATAGATTAGTGGAAGATAGACATGTATTCAATAGTTCAAAATAGTGGAAGGCATGCATATTCTAGAGATTACAAGAGAAGTATTTAGTGAAGTTTTCAGTACTACTAAATCATGGAAGGAATTATGGTGATCGTGATGGAATGCTATTTTCCATTGCTTCAAACTTATTTTCTTAGGTTCAAAATTCATTGGTTCTATTCAGATGTCAATGGTTTGGTGACATAGTTTTACAGTTGAAGATAATAGTTATTGAGTTGTATTTTTGAGAAGGTTTCTACTCTAGAAATCAAGGTTGAGTATGTACAAATGTGATTTTAATTGTATTCAAGTTTTGGTCTTCATTGTGGTATTTATTAGTGATTTAAAAATTGTTCCTAATGATTGGGATATGGTGTTATCAAGTGATGCAATTATAATTAGTTTGTAGTTTAGTCTATAAATGTGTTGTGATGCCTTCTAACATGGCATGTAGATCTCACCAATGTGTGTGGAGGTCTAGATATAGTTGGAAAGTGATGTGGTTCTTTGAGAAGTGTGCTACTACATATTTTAGATGGCTATGGAAGTTATTCTAGTATTTGAAAATCTGGCAATGAGCTATGTGTAACATGTTCATGTTCCCTCTCTCTCTCTTGGAGTAGATCATACTTAATATTTTTGGTATGAGTATTAAATTTAATGTTTGTCTCTTATTTGGATGGGTTCATGCTATGTATGACCTATTGATGAAGGGTGCTCCCATTAATACCACAAACACATAACAAAAACAAAGAAACAACAACAATTTGTAAGAACACAAAATGGGCTTCTTATTATCTCCACAAGTGTGGAATTACAAATTTCTAAATTTCAATATACAAAGCCACATGGGAATTTTCCTTACAATATTCTATAGGACAAAGCCTTGAATCACTACCCAAAACTACCCTAGACAACACTACGGGCCTTCCTCATATAGGCAATTTTCCACTGCCTAAGAAGGTTCCATAAATTTAGCCATTAAGGCCGACTACCATTAGAATTATTTTATTTTCATTTTTCTTGCATTAGGGTCAGCTCAAAATAATTACAATTTTTTTTTAGGTAGCCCAACTTTCGGGGGCCATAAATGTTTAACCATAGCTCTATTTGACTCTTATAACCACTTTTCAGAAATGGCAGGACTTGATCTACAATGCCTGACTTGCACAAGCTCTAGTCAACCTAGGTTCAATCGTGATCTGGAGCCTCTAAGGCCTTCAAAATTGAGCTCAACAATTTCACACCAAAAAATCTCAATAACTTCACCAATACAGATGATATGGCAATGAAAATCAACTAGAAGACTGATATGACTAAGATGAACCTCCACATGTGAAATCAGAACATTTTGAGCTCGTATGACCAACTTGCTAAAAATAGTAAGTTTCCATAAATAGAAGCTTTGCACAAGATAGCCCTTATTGAAAAGAAACTAGAAATATTTTTGGGTGATACAAGATTGCCTTACACCTAGGATGCTCCGGCATCAAACATGCAAGGTAATTTAAGAATTGACCCTGTCATGTCTCAGGTGTGCAGAGGAAAATCAAGATGGTTAGCCTCCTCCCTTGTCAGCCATGATGAATCTTCTATAGGTCATCCTTTCTATTTGACCAAATATTATTCATATGTCTTTTTCCTTTTGTTTCTACCAACATGACTATCCAGCATATCCTCAATCTCCTTGGTAGCTAAAGTAGTTGCTGGAATACTCCATTGTGCTTCTATGATCTCATCTTCAACACCCCCTTCATGATACTTTGTCAGATTCAAAATGTTAAATACTAGTGAAATATTCAACTTAGTAGGAAACTCTAATTCATAGGAATTTTCTTAATCATGCTTTTTCAGTACCTTACATGGCCCAAACTTCTTCATTTTTAGCTTGTTATATGTACCTATTGGAAATCTCTCCTTCCACAAATGAGCCATGAATTCATCGCCAACCTGAAATTCATTATGCCTCCTTTTATCATCTACCTTAGCCTTATATTATGTATACATCTTGGTAATGTGCTTCCTCACCTCCTCATAGATATTCTTCAAATGCTCTGCAAAATCCTCAGCTTTAGCACTACTTATCTCTTCTTTGTCTATCTTCCTCAACTCAAAATCATTTCTAGGACTACTTCCATATAATATCTAGTATGGTGATTTACTAGTGCTCCTTTTGATAGAATTATTGTATGCAAATTATACCTATAGAAAAATCAAATCCCATCCCATTGGCTTATCTCCAACCAAACATCTTAGCAAATTCCCTAAACTCCTATTCACCACTTATGTCTATCCATCAGTATGTGGATGATACACAACGAGATGAACTTCAAATCTATCTCTAAATTCTTCCATAATGTGCACTTGAAATATCCAACATACTTAGTGTTTCGATTTAAAACTATGCTCTTTCGAAAACCATGTAGTCTCACCAATTCTTTAAAAAATAATTCTGCCACATGAACAACATCAATAGTCTTCTTGTAGGGAATGAAATGTGCCATCTTTGAAAACCTTTCAACTACCACAAAAATTGAATCATGTCCCCATTGATTCCTTGGCAAACCAAGAACAAAGTCCATACTAATATCCTCCCATGGCTTCTCTGGTATAGGTAATGGCTGATACAACCTTGTATTGTGCTTTACTCCTTTTTCCATTTGACATACTCTACAAATATGTACAAAATTATTACATCTTGCTGTAACTTTGGCCAATAATAATTCTCACTAACCAAAGCAAGGGTTTTATCTCGACCAAAATGTCCAGCCAGTCCTCCACTATGCTTCTCCTTGATGAGATTCTCCCTCATAGAACTTCATGGAATGAAAAAATGACTCCCTCTAAATAGCATACCATCCTAGATGATGAAATCCAACCACTTCATTTTGTCTAAAGTAATAGGTTATGTACAAGCTTTCCAAGCTTCACTAAAATTAGGATCCTAATGATACAAACTCTTGAGTTCCTTGAACCCAACCACCTCAATCTGCATCTCTATCAACAAAATTTTCCTTTTGCTAAGTGCATCTACAACCCTGTTAGACTTTACACTACCGTGTTTCAAAAAAAAAGTGTAACTCTGCAAAACTCAACCCATTTCAAATGCCTTTGATTCAACTTTCATTGACTATTCAAAAATTGCAAAGTTTGATGATTAGTATACAAAACAAACTCCTTAGGAAGAAGATAGTGTCTCCACTTCTTCAATTCTTGAACTATGGCATAAAATTATTGATCATAAACAAAATATTTCCTCTTGGCATCATTTAACTTCTCACTAAAATAAGCAATAGGTTTACCTTCTTGGCTCAAAAGAACTCCTATTGCAGTACCACTAGCATCACAATCTACTTGAAACACCTTATTAAAATCTAGAAGTGCTAAAATAGGTTGTTCTATAATTGTTTCAATAATTTAAAACTCTTATCCACCCCTGTAGTCCACTTAAACTCTTTCCTATCCCATCTCATTGTTTCAGTCAAGGGTCCGCAAATACTACTAAAACTCCTAATAATTTTTTTTTAAAAGATATCCAAACCATGAAAATATCTTACCTCAGTAGCACTCTTTGGAGTAGGCCATTCAAGGATAGCCTTCACTTTCTCTGGGTCCATTTTTAGACCTTCTGTTGAAACTACAAATCCCAGATACACTAACTCCTTCACAAAACTACACTTCTTCAAATTAATCAATAATTTCTCTACCTTGAACTTCTCAAACAACCTATGGATATGCATTATATGCTCCTCCAATGTCTTACTAAAGATCAAAATATCATCTAAGTAAATAATGACAAACTTACCTAGAAACTATTTCAGAACCTCATTCATGAGCTGCATGAAAGTGTTCGATGCATTGGTTAGCCCAAAAGGTATGACTAACCACTCATACAACCCTTCCTTTGTCTTGAAAAAATTATTCTATTCATCTCCTTCTCTGATCTGAATCTGATGATATCCACTCTTCAGATCTATCTTTGAGAAAAATACAGCTCCACTCAAACAATCCATAATATCATTCATCTGTGGTAATGGAAATATGTACTTGATTGTGATCTTGTTTATAGCCCTAGAATCTGTACACAACCTGCATTCTCCATTATTCTTTGGTGCTAATATTGTTGGTACAGAACATGGACTCAGACTCTCTCAAATCAAACCCTTCTACAACAACTCATGTACTTGTCTATTCAACTCTTCACTTTCCACTGGTGTCATTCTATGTGCTACCTTATTCAGAAAACTGGCTCCTAGGATCAAGTCCATCTAATGACTGATCTTCCTTACAAGTGGTAATCCATTAGGTACATTATCAGATACAATATCCTGAAACTCATTCAATAGATTTTCAAATTATGTAGGTACATATTCTTCTTATTCTTTACCAACTTTTGGAATTAAAGAAAAAAACATATGCTCATGTCTCATACCCTCTAGGAAATTTCTTCCATCAACAAAACTTATTCTTGCAACACTACATACCTTTTCTTCTATATCATTCAATATATTTAGCTTATGTCACACTCCATCCTTTGTCAGGGAGTAGGTATTGATTGGATTTGATGAGTAAACAACCCATAGCTCCCAAGAACACCTACATGCAAACACCTATCACAGAAAGAGAGAGAAGAAGTAAGAAGCTATGGAGGCCTGAACGCCTTGATCCACAAGAGAGGAGAAATCATTCTTGATGTGCAAAAACACAAGTTTCAATTCAATAATAAATAATCCGTTACAAAGTCATGAATACAAAGGAGATCTGTCCTTATAAAAGGAGATCTGAAAACCTAAAAAGGTAAAACCTAGGTTGCACAATAATAATTAACAAAGAAATTAATTATTATATGCCTAAAGTTTATCTTAAACTTAGAAAGAGATAATAAATGACTTAGTAATTAAATAAAACATGATTTAATTAATAAGAAAATACTTTATTACTCTAACACCCCCCCTTAAGATGAACTTGTGTGTGTGAAAATTGTACCTGATCTGTAGACACAACACTCAGTAAAACATTAGAGGTTAGCTATAATCAAAATCATACAAAATTGAAATCTAATCTAACCAAGCAATTTACTACCTTCTAGTAGGTGCGAGATTAATGTTCTCAGATTGTTATCGAGATCAGTGACCTAGACGACACCTAAATGAAGGATTTGAATGCAATTGATCTAGATATGAATTGAATGCAATTATTTTTTTTATTTTTTTTTTGGTATTTTCTATGCAATAATAATGAAAAACTTGATATGAATCTATGCTAGATGAAATTGATATACTATGAATGCTATTAAAAATTGATATGCAATATGAATGCAAAAATAAGATTGATCTCACAAAGATGTCGATTCGCAAGAGCTTTGATTCTTCAATTCCAATTCTCCAGCATAAGTTTGCACAATTATGAGATCCTATGGATGCAAATTTGAGAGATGAATTATGAAGAGCTGAGCCTTGTTTTTATAGAAATCCAAGGCTTTGGAGGTGCATGAAAAAAAGTCATAAATCACTCAAATAACTCAGGTTGATTTTTGAGTTATTTTTAAATAAAAGATAATTAACTCACAAAAACATGCAAAAGCTAAGTTTTAACTCAAAATAAAGTTTAGCTTTAATTGATAATTGATAGTTGTCTTCTTTTATGATTGTGCATATTTTATTTATGAATTAATTTAATAATAAAGTGATTTATTTCCAACTTAACTGCTTTTAAAAATAAAACAATTGATTTATGGGTTAATTAATTATTTAATCAAATTTTTATTAAAAACTATATTATTAAATAATGACAACTTGCTTTAATTAATTAAATAAAAATTTAATCAATTATTCATAGGATATTGGATTTATTGTCAAAATTAAATAATACAATTAATAATAGATAGAATTAAATTTAATTACACAATTAAGTGGCAAGATATTAAATCTAATTAATTAAATATGAAAATATTCAATTAATCAAACTTTAGGATAAATGTGATTTATTGCCAAATAATTATAAAATTAAAGATAATTATGATGATTAAGAATATTACTAAGAATATTCCCCGATGCAGAATTTAAGATAATCAATTATGATTCGATGATGTTTAGATGTGCCTTAGATTAGGACTTTGATGTCGATTTTGTTCGAATTGAAGATGTAGGAGATTAATGAACTTATAGCCCATTTTTGGGGTATTACATTTTGCCCCTTTTTGAATTACTGTGCGAAGCGCAGTGGTTCAAAGATAGTCTGTGTTTGATAAAGATATTAAACTGATGTTTGAAATTGATAATTGATACGAGATAGAAGCTGATTGATATTGATTTGATATGGAGATAATAGGTCCTGAATGACCAAAGATAATGTTTACTATAACAGTAAATGAACTTATGATTGCGAAAAAGTGTCAAAATGCCTGATTCCAAACCTTAGGATTGCAAAGAAGTGAGTGACCCGTTCTAGACTCGATTGTCTTAGCAGAACTAGCAGGTATCACATGCAAACCCTTCAGTCGTCGAAGAACCAAGGAAAGAACACTATGATCTGATGGTTGCAAAAACTGATACAGTTTACAAGATTAGGAGAATACCAGATTGATATGGATCTTGATGAATCTGATATGCCCCAAGTGATGATAGATTTGCCCCGAGCGATGAGGACTTTTGATGAATCAGTAACTAGACGTGATTGTTTGTCTTGATCACTGATGAAAGATAGATAGAATTTGATTTACAGACTTTGAATGATGTGCAATACCATGCCCCCTTCGAGATTAAAATTGAAATCTGAAAAGAAAAGTCAACGTTGAGAGCTCAGAAGCATGTTGATTGATGGTAAAAGTGGTTATACACGTTCAAGAGCACATTCTGCATCATTTAGAGGTCCTGGAGACCAAGGTTGACTAGGTTTGACCATGAGTTGACCATGGTTGACCAAGTTGAAATTTTGATAGTTTGATGTTAGATAATTAGTTAAGTTGAATACTGGATTTCTGTGATGATTGAAGGTTGAATATGCAAGTAGTTAATAATATGAATGATCTCAGATTTCAATTTTGATCCCGAAAAAAGATTCTACTTGCTATTTCGTTGGAGGAACCTTCATGTGAGATTCAGCTCTTGTTAGATTTGAAGATGTGAGTGGTGAATTGTTTAAGCATTGAAGTTCGTTTAGCCATTGTGAGATCATGCAAACATGCAAAATGCAAAGATATATGCAAAATGAAATGCAACCTAAGACCTAGGACCTAGTCATTGATCATGTGTCGATTTGTTATCATCATTGAACTTTTAGGTAACCGGATAAATCAATACAATGCCCACTAGCCATGAAACTATAGACATATGAATATCGGTTTGTATGTGCAAGAATCAATACAACACCCACTGGTTATACGACCATGGACATATGAATATTTATTTGTTTTCAGAATGTTGGATTAGATATAAGCACCAAGGCACAAACGCCAGGATGACCTGAATATCATGTCCATTTTGATATAGCAATTTGTACAAGCATCAAAACATAAATGTCATGATGACCTGAGTACGCCTTGCGTTTAACATACACATCAAACAATCAAAAGATCATTCTAAATCCAGTGTGAATTACCCGTAGTGACCCTTTATCATTCACCTCCTTAGGCAAGATCGCGTTTCACAGTAGGAGAAAGAATTTACTCAAAAAGACAATAATTAGATCAAACTTCCTTGAATTTTCTGGGTATCAATGGTCGAGGTACGCATGGCCATCCAATTCAAGATAGAGGCTCTTACAGTCAGACACCATTTCAATCCAAAATTTCCAAAGTTATAAGATTTCACATACAAGCAGAAAACCAAGAAAAGATTATGCCCCCAGTCATCACTCTCTAAATCCTATAAAAGACATCATTGAGGAGCTCGAAATGACACAATATGCAAAAATCTCAATGCGAATCAGTAAGCATACAAGGAGATAAAAGTATGAAAAGCACAGATTGTTTTCAGTTTTCAGTTTGATGTTGATTGCGTTGTTGTTGATGCAAAATCCTTTCTGGAGACAAGACTGACTGACTGACTCACATGAAGCTTCAAAGGACTCTGACTAGATATGATCCGTCTAAGATACATGGGAGACCATAGGATATGACATTGATTGCCCCCAAGTGTTAAACATTGATAGGATACAGACGCTTGAGCCGATTGGTGTACAAACTGACTTATTGAAAATTGAAAATGTTGAAACAAACTGGGAGATATGTACAAACTAAAGCAAGACTGAAAGCTGGGAAAGACCAAGATTGTGTTGATAGATGGAGTGTTTTAAACAAGTGGCACCCATTTGCTGAGTTTTCACCATCTTGGCAGAGATTCTATTTTTGCTACCAAGGAGCCTGTTTCCAAGTTTTCACCAAGGCACTTTTTTTTTACTTTTTTTTTTTTTGTATTTTTTTTTTTTTCAATTTTTTTGTACTTTTGATATTTTTTGATTTTTTTGTGAATCATCAAGGCGCCTATTGCTAGGTTTTCACCAAGATGTTCATTTTTTCAGGACTTTTTCTAATTTTTAAGATTTTTTTAGGACATTTTACCATAGACTAAATGCCTTAGGCATAGAATTTCTTCAGATGGAGAACGTTGATTGGTTCTCAGAGCTGTTCTCCTTTAGTCGTTGAGAGTTGATAGGCACCAGAGCCAAAAGTAGCAGTGATGACAAAGGGACCCAGCTAGTTGGGTTTGAACTTCCCCTTGCGTTCTCGATGTGATTGATTTTTAGGATTTTCTCTCAACACTAGATCACCAACCTAAAATTCTCTGTGTCTGACTTTCTTATTGTAGCCTCTAGACATTCTTTTCTGATACACTCTGAGATGATCATACGCTGCTTGCCTGCGCTCATCTAGTAATTCAAGTTCTTGTAACCTAGACACTCTATAGTCTTCATCAGTGACAAGTCCATGCATTCTGATTCTGAGTGATGGGATTTCAACCTCAATAGGCAGTAGCGCTTCAGACCCATAAACTAAAGTGAAAGGTGTAGCCCCTGTAGGCATTCTGATACTAGTTCTGTATGCCCAGAGAGCTGGATTGATCATGAGATGCCAGTCTCTGCCTGTTTTATTCACTATTCTGTGCAAGATTTTCAAGAGATTTTTGTTTGAAGCTTCAGCTTGTCCATTCCCTTGAGGATAGTAGATATATGACCAATGTTGAGTAATCTTGAATTTGGCACATAAGTCATCTAGGTCCTTGTTTTTGAATTGTCCCCCATTGTCTGTGACTATGGAATGAGGGATCCCATATCTGCAAATGATGTAGTTCAGGATGAACATAGAGATTTGTTTCCCTATTGCTTGTGTTAGAGGAACTGCTTCTACCCATTTTGTAAAATAATCTGTAGCTGTGATTATATGGGTATGTCCATTAGAAGAGTGCGGATGGATAGTGCCTATGAGATCAAATGCCCATTGTTGAAAAGGCCATTGTGTAGTAAAGGGAATTAGATCTCTCCCTAGAGCATGAATCAAGTTTCCATGTACTTAACACTGTTGATAGTTTTTAGCAAATTGAATAGCCTCTTTCTCCATTTCAGGCCAATAGTACCCAACCCTAATAAGTTTTTGAGCTAACGTTAAACCGTTCGAGTGTGACCCACATATACCCTCATGGACTTCCTCTAATGCACGTTGAGACTCTTCCCGTTCTAAACATCTAAGTAGTGTACCATCTAGACCTCGTTTGTATAAGTCATTACCAATGATGACATATCAGGATGCGGATCAGATAAGGTTTCGTTTCTCAAAATGGTTAAAGGACTCAGGGATGATTTGGTCGTGGAGATAGGAGAATAGATTTTTGTAGCGAGATGAGTCATAACCTACAACAGTGCAGATCATGTGGGTTTCAGGGGAGTCATATGCAGGATAGGATAGGGCTTCCACCAAGAACTCGTAGCGTAGCTCATGTTCAGGCTAGTGTAAGAGAGTAGATAGTGTTGCCATTGCATCGGTAGCCTTATTCTCCATTCTGGGTATTTGCTCAAATGTGATAGAGATGAAGTATTTCTTTAAATCATCTACCATTCTCTTGTAAGGAATGAGCTTTTCATCTTTGGTTTGGTACACATCATTAACTTGGTAGATAACCAATTATGAGTCTCCATGTATGTGCATCTCTGTAACTCTCCACTGTATTGCCATTTTCATACCATTGAGAAGTGCTTCATATTCAGCAATATTTTTTGTGTAAGGAAACTTTAGTCTGAATGCTTTGGGTATCAAGTATCCTTGAGGAGTGATGAATAATATGCCTGCTCCAGATCCATTCTGTGTGTAGGAGCCATCAAAGAATAACCACCATGCTCTAGAAGAGAGGTGCATGATAGAGGAATCGGAAAATTCCATTTGCATGGGTGTATCATCAAACAGTGGTGCTTCAGCTAATTGATCAGCAATGACCTATCCTTTGATAGCTTTTCTTTCAACATATTCAATGTCAAATTCACTCAAGAGCATGACCCATTTAGCTAGTCTACCTGTGAGGGCAGATTTGCTTAGGAGATATTTCAATGGATCAATTTTAGCTACCAAATGAATAGTATGAGCTAACATGTAGTGTCTCAATTTCTATGATGCAAAGATCATAGCTAGACATGCCTTCTCTATCATTGAGTAGTTCTTCTCATAGGCCACTAAAGTTCTGCTGATATAGTAGATGGCTCTTTCTTTCTTGTTCTCATCATGCTATGCTAGCAATGCCCCCAGTGATGTATCTATTGCAGAGACATATAATATTAATGGCTTCCCATGAATAGGAGGCATTAAGATAGTAGGATTCGAGAGATAATTCTTGATATAATCAAAATTCTTTGCACAGTCTTCATTCCATGCAAAGGTCACACCTTTATGTAATGTCTTTGTGAAAGGTTGTGATATGTCAGCTAACTGTGATATGAATCTTCTGATGGACTGTACTCTCCCTTGCAAAGTTCACATTTGACTAATATTCTTGGGAGGTTGCATCTCTATGATAGCTTTCACCTTAGCTGGATCGACCTCAATGCCTTTCTTTGAAACTATGTATCCTAAGAGCTTTCCAGAAGTGACACCAAAAGCACACTTCTTAGGATTTAGTCAGAGACTAAACTATTCCATTCTATCTAGGATCATGCTCAAGTCTGTTAGATGTTCAGTTCTAATCATGGCTTTTGCCAAGGTATCATCCATGTAATCCTCCATTGTTTTATGCATCATATCATGAAAAATAGATGTCATTGCTCTTTGATATGTAGCTCCAGCATTTTTGAGTCCAAATGGCATAACATTCCAACAGAAGGTCCCCCATGCACATGTGAAAGCTGTGTTCTCTTGATCTTCTGGAGCAATTTTGATTTGGTTGTACCCAGAAAAGCCATCCATTAAGGAATACATTTCATAGCCCGTAGTCATGTCCACTATCATATCAATGTTAGGCAGTGGAAAATCATCCTTAGGGCATGCTCTGTTCACATCTCTAAAGTCCATGCACACTCTGATTGAACCATTTGGTTTTGAAATAGGTACAATGTTAGAGATCCACTCAACATAGTCTATGACACAGATGAATCCAGCTTTTAGGAGTTTTTCTAGTTCTGCTTTGACTAAGAGCGCAACATGAGGATGCATCTTTCTCAATTTTTGCTTGATTGGTTTTACTCCAGGAGCAATGGATAGATGGTGCATAATGAGATTGGGATCCAATCTTGGCATATCTAAATATTTCCATGCAAAATTGATCTTTTTTTCTAATAAGAATGTAGTGAATTTCTGTTTCTCTTCTTCTGATAAAGATTGTGCTATATGTACCAATTGTGGTTCCTCTGTTGTACCCAAATTGATGGATTGAGTGGGCTCAATCAGAACTGGAGATCTATCCTATAAATGACTCAAAAGGACATCAAATATCTCATCCTTAGGCACCTTAGAGAGGTTTTCACCTTCAGATACATCTTTTCTTTTTACTTTTGTAGGTTCTAAGACTGCCACAAAGTGGTTTTCACCCTCAGAACTCTTTTTCTTTTTATTTTTATTTTTTTGACTAAGATATTTGATGTCCGACTCGGTCATGCTGATGCTTGGTTCGCTAATGGAAGTCCTCATAGGCTTGACTGCATTGAGGTAACAAGCAAGGGCATAGTCACTGGAAAAGGTGTAAACACCATGGATTGGGTTTGTGGAAGTTTGGTCGATAAGATCAGGGTGTTGGATAGTCAAAGCAGGAAAGGCTTGGGATATGGTATTCATGGATGTGGATATGTCATCATTGGTCCTAACCTGATGCTCAAGTTCAAAGGTGATATTACAGCTCAAAATGTTCAATTCGTGAATAGGCTCAACATCATCATGGGAGTCCTCTTCAGCCATAGGTGGATCAGACACGTTAAGTTCATTGTTTCGCTCTAGACCTACATTGGGTTGAGATACATATTGGTGAATAACATCAATATATTTCTCTATTATAAGCTCATCTTCTTCTGGAATGGCACCCCATTCATAGTCATTTGACTCAGCTTCTGATTCAGGATCTCTAGGAAATCTTAGAAAATGTGTGAAATCAGGATGAATACCCCAAGAAGGATTACCCTCAGTCTCTGACATGAATTCATATTCATGGGAATCAGTTTCAGAATAACTACCCCCTTCTTCTTGATCAGTTTGATCTCCTTCGAGATTAGCTGGTTCTTGTGGTGCAACCATCTCTTGCGCTACAGTAGGTTCTTGTGTTTCTACTACATTAATTCTTTTGATAGGATCATCTTTATCATCAAGAAGATCTTTGATCTCTTTAGGAAATTTTTCATAGGGGATGAGTTCTGAACTATCTGAATCATCCTCTGAGGGTTCTGTCTCTTCTTTCTTGAAAAGGGGTTCTCCTGGTGCAATTTGTTCTATGACATGAGAACAACCACCTTTGAGATGATAGGGTTTCTTCTTAAAGCCTAAGCCACCAGTATCTTTGTTGGCTCTACCAATAGGTGAAATGGGTGTCACAAGACCCTTTCCTCTGATTCCTAGAGGTCCTTGACTGGAATATCCCATCTTGACTATCAATTTGTTCCCTGGACCATATGAATTAGAAGGGATTGTAGGTGCTATAGATTCACTAGGTTGAACAATTGTAGATTCAAAATCCTCTTTGTATAGCCATGCAAGCACAACTTCATCCTCTTCAAATTCTTGTTTGGATACTTGCTCCGCCACAAAATTTCTTTTGTATGCTTCCATAGGTTCCTTAGGTTCTGATTTAGACTGCTTCAAGGATTTTCCATATGACTTAGGTGAGATTGGGAGAGATGTCAGAGACAAGACTGGCTCTATAGTGTATTTTCCCATCCCATTTTCTTTGATATTGATCTCTTTAGCAATGTCTTCCATCTTGGATGTGGAAGCCACATTTTGTTTCTTGATGGAAGATTCTCTGTTATTAGGTACAAGCTTATCGACACTTTCCTTCAATGTATTGCAAGTTGTACTCAGATCTACTGGGATAGTAACTTCTACCCCTTCATAGGGAAATTTCAAGCATTGATGGTACGTAGAAGGAATAGCTTGCATTTCATGTATCCAGGGTCTCCCTAGAAGGATATTGTAAGCCAATGGTAGATCAAGCACCTGACATGTGGTATCTTTGATGACCGAACCCACTTAGATGGGTAAGACAATGGTGCCTTTAGAAGCTCTTTCTTGTTTGTCATAGGATTTTATGATGATCTTCTTTTGAGGATCAATAGCCATCTCTGAGAATCCCAACTGTGTGATTAAGCTGTAAGAACAAATGTTGAGGCCTGCTCCTCCATCTATCAACACACGTTTGACTCGACGGTTCTGGATCAAGACTTCTATGTGTAAGGGCTGATTATGTGGGTGACTCAAAGAGTTGTCATCTTCCTCTAAAAAGGAGATATATTGCGGAGATGTTAGATGACCAACCATAGTCTAGAACCTGTCTAGATCTAGATCATCAGGAATATTAGAGTCGAGCAAAGCTTTGTCTAGGATATCTCTGTGAGCTGGAGATATTCGAAGTAACTCAAACATAGAGATTTTGGCATTGGTATGCTAGAGTTGTTGGACGATGCTGTAAGATGTAGGTCTTGTATCCTTTGGATTGGAAGATTTCAAGGCAGCCTTCTGTTTAGAAGCAGGTGTGAGATTGAAAGGTATCTTAGGGACATTAGATGAACTTGGTGTTTGTCCTTTCAGATGAGCCTGAGCTTGTGATCTGGTAATCGCATTAGTTGAGGAATGATTTTTGTCTCTTCATACAATCGTGATGACATTGCAGCTCTCAGAGAGACATGGTTCAACCATATTGATGACAGCATTGTTTCCAGGGTAGGCATAGTTGACTTTTGCCCCCATGTTAGGCTGAGAAGTGGAAACTCCCTTGCTATGTTGTGGAAATGGTTTTGTAAATACTGTGTGATCATTATTTCTATTAGGATTATCGATCGTGATGTCCCCTTGATGTAGCAAGTCTTGAATGGTATGCTTCAAGTGGAAGCATCCATTAGTTTTGTGGCCTTTAGTTTGATGGAAAGCATAGAATTCATTATCTTTCCACCAATATGGTTTTGGATCCGGATCAGGGTTTTGGATTGGTGGTAAAGAGATCATGTTATCAACTATCAGGGTTCTCAGGGCAGATTCCAAAGATTCTCCCAGGGGAGTAAACTTTCATTTATTATCCCATCTTTTGAATGGCTTCTTTGGAGATGGTTCAGCAGATTTTTGCTTTGAAGCTTCAATGGCTTTGGTGGCAAGGGTGAGATTGTAGGCCGGTGCCTTTGATGGGGTGCATATAGTGTCAACAACACCATCAAAGATGATACCTTTGTTTCTATTCCAGCTCTTGTTTTTATCTTTTGAGCTAGATCCAGATTCAGACTTGTCCTTTTGATGTGTGATTTCTCCTTTCTTGACAAGTACTTTCTCAATCTTGATTGCATTATCCACCATTTTATCAAAAGATACATGATCTTGCATTTGTAATGGATAGTTGAGCTCTGGAACAAGGTTATTGATAAAGATTTCAAGTTTCTCCATTTCGGGAATTGGTCTAGCATATAGAGAAAATTTCTTTCGCCACCTCTTGAGAAAAGTTAGGAATGATTCCCCTGGATATTGCTTGAGGTTACAGATATCGATCATGGTAATCAGATGTTGAATATTGTAGGAATATTGTTGATAAAACAATTTAATCAATTCCTCAAAATTTTTGATCGTAGAAGGTAATCTCGAAAACCATTGAATGGATGCTCCTCCCAAGGATCTAGGAAAAAGATGCATCAGATAGGTCGGTTCATGCATGAATTCTATGGAGTGCGTACAAAACTCTCTAACATGATCTTGAGGATCAGAGTGTCTGTCATATTTTTCGTACTTTGGCATCTCCACTCTTTTTGGGAATGGAGGCATATACAAGTCTTTGTCAAAAGGGAAAGGACAAAGGGCCTCCATGGAGAATTCCTTGGGTTCCTTCTCTTTCTCAATTTTATTCATTTTGACCTACATAGCATGTAGCTGGTTCATTATGGCCATCATCAGAGTTTCTTCCTCATGCATGATGATATCTTCAACATTGAAGTGAGGAGGAAGTTTAGCTCCTTCCTGGGCTAATTGCAAAAAGTATGCCTCTCTATCCACTTTCAAGAAATGCCTCATCATTCTCTTGAATTCATCGTCATTCTGACATTGATGGATTTTAGAGGGTGTAGGTTCTTGGTCGGCATTATGTTGAGAATGGTGTCCCTGGGATCCTCCTCCTAGAGAACCATGGTTTGTCCCTACTTGAGACATGGTAGGAGTTTTTGGGCTCCCTGGAACAGATTGAGGAGGAGTTTGCTGATTACCTCTATGAGTTGATAAAGGAGGTATGTAACCAGTTTTCAATCAAAAGTTACCGAGACTGTCATCTTCCTAGATACCTGACTTGATGAGTTGTTCAAGAGTTGGACCCGGGGTATTGGTCAAAAGTAAATTCTGAGATGTTTCTTCTGATTTCTTGTGTGAAGAAGCTCTGGTCTCCACCATTAACTTTGAATGAAATAGAAGAAAAGGATGAAGACAACTGAAGATTGATTTGATTCGAGAAAATTGGATGATGCAACCTTGTTAAGATTATGATAGTTTTGAAGATCAGATGAGATGTGGGTGAAGGAAACTATGCCCTAGATGTATGGGATAGATCACCCAAAATATAGCGGACATGAGTTCTCAACACTTAGTCTATTTTTGAAGATTGATAGTTATGACAAGGTTTTGACATGAAATAAAAAGAACTCAAATTGATCAAATAGAAGGCTAGATCGGATTCAAAAGATCAATCTCAGAAAATGGTAGAATGCTCAATAGCTACTACTCTATTCCTGACACAATGATATTTTTGACAGATTCTGGAACTAGGCTGGAAACATTGGATATCTTGCAATTTGACAATTTCTGACAACTCTCTCAAATTTTTCCAAATGACACTCTGCAGACTCATACGACACTGGCTAGTCTATGAAACGACAGTTGCTAAACTCGTATGATAGTTGGGTAGCAATGAAACGACAGTTGACAAAACTCGTACGATAGTTGCTAACAGGTTTTTGACTTTCTTGAATTTGCTGGTTTAAAAACTTGTACGACACTGGGTTCTCAATCATACGACAGATGGGCAATACTAAAACGACACTTGACAAAACTTGTATGACTTTTGACTTCTTGAAATGACTTTTGACTCCAGAAAGAATTTTACATCAATTTTTGCAAAATTTTAGGTCTTCAGTTTTGGATTGTTTGCAAATTGTACTATCTAGATTTTGAAGGTTATACCAGATTTGATCATTTTTAATAGCCAAGTAGATAAACAAGCATGCAGAACAGCAAGCAAGTGAGTCCAAGCATGTCTGAAAACAATGAACAAGGGCAAAAGCAACCTTGCACATGAACAATCAAGTGACCAAATTGTGCTAATCCCTGAGAGTACTAATTGTGTATGTTCTGAAAAGTTTTGCAATAACACACATATACCTGAGAATGAAAAATTGGCCTCTCTAGGGTTTTTAGTAATGGTTTGACTCTGCAACTTTTATGATTCAAAGGGGTGAATTCCAATCCCGTCGCACTAGGGTTTTGACATAGTCCGAGAACTTAATCTTCAAGAGCTGCTAAGGAGATTTGACAACCCAACAATGAACCATAGCCGTGGAGATTTCTTCCACAAGGACATTTATATAGCGGCTGTCACTACCATGGCGAAAATGGCTATTACCGCTTGAGGTTTCGTCAACGTAGTTTGCCCTGTGAAGGGATTGTCCACTATGGTTAACCCTCTCTAAAGGTGACTCACAAATTTATATCACAAGGGGACTTGGCTTCAGATCCAAGGTTTTTGACACCTTTTCACTTTTAACCCAAACAAAGCAAGCAGATTAATCCGACACGCTAAGACAAAGTTTTGTTCCACCAAGGTGTGTGATATCAACTCCACGTGATCTATCAACCTCTCCGAAGAGAGAATGTATCAATCAATAAGAGAAGATGCACTAACCAATTTTGATTCACCAAAGCTCATGATATCAACCCCACGTGATCTATCAACCTCTCCAGAGAGAGAATGTGTCGATCAATAAGAGAAGATGCACTAACTAAGCTAAATGTGAAACGCACTAAGTATCCTCCCTACCTACAAGGATTCTGTCGTCAAGAAAGATTTCTCTAGGAATCCAATCTCTCAAGAATCATGAATAGTGTTCATAGGGCCTAATTACTATGTGAGCACAGATATATTCCCGAAAGCAAATCTACCAAAAGCATCCAAAAAGTAGAAAGAGGAACACTTAACGCTTAAAGAGAATATGAGATGAGTCCACAATATGGAACACTTAACACCTCACACAAGCTGAAAATGAGTCCCCAACTTAGAAAACAAGTGAGTTCCTAAAAGCACAAAAGGGTTTCCAAGTGGAACACTTAACGCTTCTGTCCTATTGACCCCTCCCCTTTATGGCGCTGAGATTGCAACCATGGGGTGGAAATGAGGGGCTGGCAGATTAGCGAGTCTAATAACCCAAGATAGCAATCAAGATCAATCACAAGTATTCTAAGACTACTTAATGAATCCTTAAGGGATCACAACCTAGTATCAAATTATGCAAGTGTGTAGAAATAGATCAAAAGCATGAAAAGATGCCCACAAGCTTGACACGCGAGAGATTTATTTTAAGTCCAAATCAAAAAAATTTCAGAACAAGGAGAATACCTCATGATCCTCACAACACGCTTAGTAGATTTTACCTGATATTTAGCAATTTTTGTTGAGCTTTACTATGCAAGCAAGCTATGAACTCTCCAACAAGCAAACAAGCAAACAAGATATGCAAGGTATATTCAACTTATGAAAACCCTAGGGTTAGATCTAAAAATCAATTGTTAGGAGCAATAATAACCAGAAATTAATCCAAATGACAACTCATATCATGCATTGAATCATATGAAAAATAAGTGCATACCCATCACAAAATTTTAATTTTTTTGCACTACATTTGACCTAGTCAACAAGATCTAATTTTTTTGATATGGTTTTGGTCACAAAAATAGAAATTCAGAATAGAGACCCTTGATAAAAAAATAGAGAGCTTTCCAAAAATGCAAAAATTTTAGAAAAATCTCTTCATTTGTGCCCTAGAGACCCATTTTATCAAAACAGACTAGTTTTTGTAAATTGACTATTTGAGCTATTATATCATATCCAAATTTAAAACACAAAGAATGGACCCCCTATATAATTTGAAGAGCTTTCCGAAAATGTAAGAATTTCTTAAAAATATTCTGATTTGCACCAAAAATTATTTTTTTATGAAAAATAAAAAAAAATTATTAAAAATTCAAAACATTTCAAAAAATTCTAAATTTTTTATTGAAGCTTCCCTGATATGTCCCCAATCGGCAAAAATAATTTCAAACCAAAACTCTAAGCTGTTTGGGAGATAAAATTAAATCTTTGAAACTTTGAGGTTTTAGCTCCCCAAAAAAATCAAAACTAGCATGCAAAGGTGGGTTGCCCCACGGTGGGTGCCAAAAATGTGTGTGTGAAAATTGTACCTAATCTATAGACACAACACTCAGTAAAACATTAGAGGTTAGCTATAATCAAAATCATGCAAAATTGAAATCTAATCTAACCAAGCGATTTACTGCCTTCTAGTAGGTGTGAGATTAATGTTCTCAGATTGTTATCGAGATCAGTGACCTAGACGACACCTAAATGAAGGATTTGAATGCAATTGATCTAGATATGAATTGAATGTAATTATTCTATTTATTTATTTTTTGGTATTTTCTATGCAATAATAATGAAAAACTTGATATGAATCTATGCTAGATGAAATTTATATGCTATGAATGCTATTGAAAATTGATATGCAATGCTAATCTAACAATGATATGCAATATGAATGCAAAAATAAGATTGATCTCACAAAGATGTCGATTCGCAAGAGCTTTGATTCTTCAATTCCAATTCTCCAGCATAAGTTTGCACAATTATGAGATCCTATGGATGCAAATTTGAGAGATGAATTATGAAGAGCTGAGCCTTGTTTTTATAGAAATCCAAGGCTTTGGAGGTGCATGAAAAAAAGCCATAAATCACTCAAATAACTCAGGTTGATTTTTGAGTTATTTTTAATTAAAGGATAATTAACTCACAAAAACATGCAAAAGCTAAGTTTTAACTCAAAATAGAGTTTAGCTTTAATTGATAATTGATAGTTGTCTGCTTTTATGATTGTGCATGTTTTATTTATAAATTAATTTAATAATAAAGTGATTTATTTCCAACTTAACTGCTTTTAAAAATAAAATAATTGATTTATGGGTTAATCAATTATTTAATCAAATTTTTATTAAAAACTATATTGTTAAATAATGACAACTTGCTTTAATTAATTAAATAAAAATTTAATCAATTATTCATAGGATATTGTATTTATTGTCAAAATTAAATAATACAATTAATAATAGATAGAATTAAATTTAATTACACAATTAAGTGGCAAGATATTAAATTTAATTAATTAAATATGAAAATATTCAATCAATCAAACTTTAGGATAAATGTGATTTATTGCCAAATAATTATAAAATTAAAGACAATTATGATGATTAAGAATATTACTAAGAATATTCCCCGATGCAGAATTTAAGATAATCAATTATGATTCGATGATGTTTAGATGTGCCTTAGATTAGGACTTTGATGTCGATTTCATTCGAATTGAAGAGGTAGGAGATTAATGAACTTATAGCCCATTTTTGGGGTATTACAGAACTTTGGGAGAAGCTAAAAACCTAGAAAGAACTATTGAAAGAAAATGGGTCTCGACAACAAAAGGCCTGATCAGGTACCCAAGTACAAAAGAGAATCTCTGAAAAGAGTAGAAATAGAGAAAACCACATGGGAAAAACTCCACTCCAAAAAGAGACAAAGACTAGTCTGAAGGACTGAAGAAGCCTCCAAAATTAGGAATGTTCTAGAAAATAGGAACAAGGATGAACATGTACAACATCACTGAAGCAAGAAGTTGCAAAATATGTCAAGAAGTAACTGTAATCTAGATGAGTACCCTTAAATGACACTACTCAAATCAGGAGGCAAACAAAGGTAAACAACTAAAGTCGAAGATATAGAATACTGTAATTTGTACGAGTGCCCTCAAATGACACTACTCAAATCAAGAGGCAAACAAAGGCAAACATCTAAACTTGAAAATACAGATGGCATAAAAACACCAAAAGTATGAAGAGATGATCAATCAAAGTTCAAAGAGTGCGTCCAAAAATAGGAAAGAAAGAGTGTCCATATGGTAAATGATCCATCTCACCAGAATTCATAGGTACCCAGCCACTGCATCCGCCTAGTACATAGAATCAAATACTGAATATATAGCTCACATTATCAAACCAAGGAAGCAATAAAACCAACAGTAGAAACCCCCCATAATGTTGACAAGGGAGTAATGATAGATACACTGAAAAGATCATCCAATATGAACTGCATGATACAAGGAACATCGAAGGAGCAGAGGAAGTACAAACACAAATAAAGATACTTGAGGCTAATGTCATTGGAGGAACACTCACATGACAAAAGTAGATGGAAAAAAAAGGCAAACATCAAACCCCCCCTAGAACTTTATAATGGAATGCAAGTACATAGACCACAAACATGTGCAAAATCCCATACATTCAATAGAATGACACTTTATCTCAGTGCGTGTGCATAAAATAATGCTTCAAAAGTGAAGTATACACTACTCAATAAAGAGCAAAGGCTGCTGAGACAAAAGAACAACCCAAGATTAGCCATCCCTCAAAAGGAAGAGATCCTAGGACCTAAAACATCCAAGATATCCACCAGATTGCAAAAATGCAAAAATTTGAATAAAATGTACCTGGAGTAGAATCTAGAAAAAAGACTCACAGCAATGGAAAGCTTACAAAACAATATTTCTAACAATATATCATTTGCCCAAAATGGAGTTTGGATGCACAAGATAGAGCTTCCAAAAGGAAAAATTGAACATCTATTTTTGATAGTAAAAAATACCATCAAAAAAGTAAAATCATAAATTAAAACCTCCAGATCTAGATAGAGCTTGGAACTAGCTTTTTGATGATATCTTGTTTGCCCAATTTTGACACCGTATGCTCAAGATATGAGCAAAAAACCACTGAGTGCTCCAAAAGGCCCAAAATGGTGTCAAAACTTTATTGATACATGCTGATGTCAGTGACCGACGGGCCTAAATTTGAAGGTCAAATGGTCATCAAGGCTCAAATCCGGTCGGGGGCTAAAAAATGGGGCCTTGGTCGCCATATGACCAAGGGCTGAAGCTATTGCCGCCATGGGATTAAATTTGATGAACAAATGGCTATCATTGACAAAAAAATAAATAAATAAATAATTTTTTTGAAAATCGCACGCACTGCCTCAAAAGTGTGCCAGGGTCATCTGGTACAAAAAAAAAATGTCACAAAATGCAAAGTTGTCCAAATTGGACATGCCTTATATGGAAATAGGGGTTTTTGGGCACTGTAGATGCAACTGTGAGGTCCGTTTGGGCCATAAATGCTCCAAAAAATAGTGAACACCTCAGGATCCATGTCAGGGCTAGTTACAAAATTTTTTTGCCACATATTCCAACTTTTTCCAAAATTGACAAATTTTACATGGATCTAGAGGTTCTAGGGTGCTCTAAACACAACGGTGAGGTCCATTTGAGCCCAAGGTGACTAGAAAAAGAGGTCCCCCCTAGATCTGATGGAAAACCCTCTAAAACTATAGATCTGACGAACATAGCTGAATCTCTTAGGAAGAGGATAGGGGAAAATAGATCTGAAGCTCTAATACCATATTGGAGTTGATGAGTAAAAAAACCACAGCTCCCAAGAACACCTACATGCAAACACCTATCATAGAAAGAGAGAGAAGAAGCAAGAAGCTATGGAGGCCTAAATGCATTGATCCATGAGAGAGGAGAAATCATTCTTGATGTGCAAAAACAAAAGTTGCAATTCAATAATGAATAATCTGTTACAAAGTTATGAATACAAAGGAGATCAATCCTTATAAAAGGTAATCTGAAAACCTAAAAAGGTAAAACCTAAGTTGCACAAGGATAATTAATAAAGTAATTAATTTTTATATGCCTAAAGTTTAGCTTAAGTAGAAAGAGATAATAAGTGACTTACTAATTAAATAAAACATGATTTAATTAATAAGCAAACACTTTATTACTCTAACAGTATTTGCATGACCATCATGTACAACATGCATGTCAAATTGCCACAGTCTACCTAGCAACATATGACATGCATCCATGGGTATGATATCGCATAGTACCTAATCATCATGGTATCCCCCAACCTTGAACTTCACTAGGCATTGTTCATTGACCATGACCTTGTGGTCATCCTGTGCCCAAGCGATCCAGTATGGACATGTTTGTTTTTGCCTCTTGAGCTTCAAATTTGTGACCATCTCTTTTAATACCAAATTTTCAGTGCTTCCACTATCAATAATTACATCAAAACACTTAGCCTCACACTTTCACCTAGTGCGAAACAAACTCCTTTTCTCAAGTTCATTCTCACCACTCAACAAGACTCTTTTGTTAACTAGGACTTCTTCTCTTTTAGCATCTTCAGAATGTGATGATTTGGCATCTTCATTGACATGTGAAACTCTAGCTTGGCCTTCAATTCTCCTATATGTCCTTCCTTGGCATTGAGGATACTCAGATGCCCTATGAGCTTCTTCTCCATAGTGAAAACATGTTCCACGGAAGCCTCCTCTTCTTGGTCCTTGTCCTCTTCCTCTCTGATCTCTATTATTCTAATCATGGAAATGATTGAAATTGTTTCCTCTCTGATTTTTATTGCTACCGGCCTCATCCTTTTTTTGATCTTTATTTCGGCCTCCATAAGACCTTTTGCTAGATCTTCCACCACGACCTCTTCCTCTTTTCCTTCTCTCAAACTTCTTATTTATTTTTTCCTCTTCTATTAGGAAAAACTAGTATGCCTCTTCAATATTGTTCATTTAGACCAAATTTAACTCCTCTTGAATGCTTGGCCTCAACCCATTAAGGTAACGAGCAAATTTCTCCTTATCAGCTTTTGCATAGCTAGTTCTAATGAGGATTTGATAGAACTCTTATGTATATTCCTAAACAAATCTCCCTGCTTGCTTCAAACCTTGCATGTTCTTCAATAGATCAAGCTCATAATCAACATAAATGAACTGTCACCTCAATTTATCTACCATCTGATCCCATCTTGTGATTTTCTCCTTTCCTCTTCTATTTTGCTCCAATTGAATCTCCTGCCACTATATTTTTGCATGACCCTTCAATCTACCCTTCACAAACTTGACCCTATTAGGATCCTCAATATCTTTGTACTCAAAATATTCTTCTAATTCATTAATCCAAATGATCAACTCCTCTGGGTTAAGATTTCTTAAAAAATGTAGGAACCTCAATCTTAGGTTTTTTCCCAATCTTTGAAATGGCCTAAAAAAGCCTTTCTTCCTCTTGGTTCAGAATTTTTCCTTCTCCTTCCTGATCAAAATTTCCTTCTTCTTTTGATTAATCCTCACTTTCCTCTCTTATGACAAGATTCATTCCTCTACCAATTTCTTCTTGTAATGATCGCACTTGTCTCTGGAGGGCTCTAACCTCAGGTGACACACCTTTGACTCTTTCACCTCATTCCCTTTGTGGAGGCATTTTCATGTTGCTCACTAAATCCCTAAACCACAATCCTAGTGCAAATTGTCTCATAGTCAGGGATCTATCTACATACTCAGGAACTCCCGCTCTGATACCACTTGATGGAGGGTGTTCACTTTAATACCATAAAGACATAACATAAATATAAAAATAACAACAATTTGTAAGAATAGAAAATGGGTTTCGTATTATCTCCACAAGTGTGGAATTACAAATTTTAGAATTACAATATGCAAAGCCACATGAGCATTTTCCTTACAATATTCTGTAGGACAAAGCCTCAAATCACTACCTAGAACTATCCTAGACAACACTACGGGCCTTCCTTATATATGCAATTTTCCACCACCCAAGAAGGTTCCATAAATTTAGTCATTAAGGCCGACTACCCCTAGAATTATTTTATGTTCATTTTTTTTACATTAGGGTCAGCTCAAAATAATTACAAATTTTATTTTTAGGTAGCCCATCTTCCAAAGGCCATAACTTTTTAATCATACTTCCGTTTGGCTATTATAACCAATTTTCATAAATGGCAAGACTTGATCTATAGTGCATGCCTAAGTCGTGCAAGCACTAGTCAGCTGAGGTTCGATAATGATCCAAAGCCTCTAAGGCTTTCAAAATTAAGCTCAAAGATTTTGTACCCAAAAACCTCAATAAATTCTCCAATATAGATGATATGGAAATGATGTTGGAATACAACTGATTTGGAATCTGATTGAAGGATCTATGATTGCAAGATCACTGAGAAGTTGCTGATTAGATTTGTAATATGATTAAATTAGTATTATGTTGTTATTGATGTCAACTACTTTGACATCACTTATCTTGTAAGTTACTACACCGAGACATCTGAAGAAAAGTGGAAAAGAGATGAAGAACAGAGAAATCTACATGAGGAAAGATGTACATGACAGATGAGGATAAGGAACACATTGAGTAACTTGTTGATGAGTCTATGACTTGATGATATTGACTTTATTATGTTGCATTCATCTATAATGAAGTATAGAGCTGAAAGACACAAAGCAGTGTTGTCGGTAAATGAAGCATTTTTAGTATACACCGACGGAGTATAGTGTATACCGATCACAGTATTAACCGAGTAGTGTTCACCGATGCATTCTTTGTTACCCGAGGAGAACATAATGAATTAAATGATTAGTTTAGTTGATAAGATTGATGATCTGGAAAGAGTATAACATCAAGGTAATAGATAGTGTTTGTTACAAAGATCGACGGCTAACAAAATTCAAGGAAGATATAACAAAGCAGATTGAAATGTGTTATTGACACAAGTACCTAGAAATTTTTAAGTGGAAAAATATATGAATGTGATTAACCGGCAAAATCTGATGGTAGAGAAGAAAATGATTTACTCATCTATATAAGAGAGCATAATTTTCTAAGTAAGATGCCGAGAAGAAGAAGAGGCTGCAGAAATTTCGCGTGAACAAGTTTTCATGCATTCTGATCATACTGGTTAGTGAGAACCGAGCTGCAGAACAATTATCGAGCTACAAAGAGCTATTACCAACAGATAGTAAGTTGATATAGTATTGAATTTGAAGTGAAATATTGATTAGAAGGATTTCTATGGACTAAATATTGATCTGTAATCTACAAATGAAGTTGTATTAAGGTAGGTCATTTTACTGTTACATATTTAACCATTGTATACAGTCTAAATCTCTTAACTGAGTGGACTCTGAAAGTCTGATGATGTATCATTCATAGAATGAACATTGTTATCCTGTCAACCCCATAGTGAATGTTGGTTGGATGATAAGTTCTATTCTAAAATTCTCTAACAAGGTCACACCTGACAGTGTGTTTGTAACCTTTAATAGGGTTGGGTCTTAATCGACCTCACTTTAGAAGAGTGAACAATTTTGGGTTGCCGGTCCCAGGTGGTTTTTCCCTTTACAGGGTTTCCACGTTAAATCTCTTGTGTTATGTTTTGATTGTGATATTTGTTTGTTATCATACTTTGCATATTACATGTTAGATTTGATTGGAAAATAGTTATAAGTATTAGACTGGTAATCGATAAAAGCATAGACAATGAGAGTTATTATTGCTTATCGACGAGGAGAAATTAAAGAAGTTGTTTTGAATTATACATTTTGATTTGGGACATTGGATAACTGATTCACCCCCCTCTTAGTTATTCTAACAATTGGTATCAGAGCTCTGGTTTCTTGGAATAGAGTTTTAAGGACTTAAGCATAAAGGTCTCAAGATGTATAAGAGGGAAGTAACGAAATTAAATAAAGAGAACTTCGCAATATGGCAAAGTAGAATGAAACTACACATATCTGGAATTGGGAGCTTAGCACTAGAGCTGATGGAGAATGGCTACATGCAACCGCCCACTGGTCCCCTAACTGTTGATCAACTGAAGGATAAGCATGAACACAATGTTACTATGATGGAACTTGCTACTACCTATACTGATGCTGAAATTTAAGATATCAAGACATGCACAACTACCAAAGGAATGTGGGATAAATTAGCACAAATCTACAATGGAGATTTGAATGTCAAAAAAGTCTGAGCTGAAAGTCTAAGAGGCAGATTTGATGATATGAGAATGAAAGAAGGTGAGAACATTGTCCAATATTCAAATAGACTAAAAGAAGTGGTACATGCTATTAGAGCATCTGATGGAGTTATTGATGATGAAACAGTGATAAGCAAGATTCTCAAAACTTTGCTACCAGTTTATGCAATCAGGATATCTGCAATTCATGAAACAAGAGCTACATCCAACCTTACTCTTGACACTCTGATTGGTAAACTTACAACCTTTGAATTAAACAACTTTGATAATAGTGTTGTTCCTTCTGTTGAATCTGCTTTCATGTCTTCTCTGAAGATTGGAAAGTCTAGCAGGAATGGTAAGAATTGTGATAGTGATGACAATACCAATGATGAACTTGAAGAGCTTGAAGCACTTATGGCTAGAAGATTTCCCAAAGGGAAAGGAAGGTATAGAGGCAAGCTACCTTTAGCATACTTTAATTGTAAAGAAGTTGGTCACATTTCTACTAGATGTCCACAGAAGAAAGATGATGATAGATCCAAAGACTGATCTGATGGAAACTATGGGAGAAGAGTCAACAGAGGTTACCAACACAACAATAGAGACAACCGAGATGAAAAAGGAAAAAAGGTATGTTACATAGCCGAAGATATTGAAACTGAATCTGATTTTGATGATGATATAGAAGTTGTATTTGTTGCTATGAAAGATGACTCAGAAGAGGAAGAGAAACATGAAGAGACAGCCCTGATCTCTAAAGTAAGTAGAAATGATACATGGATCATAGATAGTGGCTGCACACATCATATGACCGGTGATGTAGAAAATTTTGATCATCTTGTTGAATATAATGGAGGATCTATGAGAATGGAAAATGATGCACCTTGCATGGTAAGAGGTAAAGGATCACTGATGATCAATGACAAATTACAATGTGAAAATGCATACTGGGTAGATGGACTAAACTATAATCTGATAAGTGTGGCTCAGCTGAACAATTCAGGCCACTGACTGGATTTTGAGAGCAAAAAGGTGAAGATTTATAATGATGGAGGAAGACTTGTTGGAACTAGTACACAATCCAGAGGTAATCTATTCTATCTTGATATGGATCAGTCTTCTTGTTTGTTAATTAAGGATGAAGATGCTTGGCTATGGCACTAAAGGTTATGCCATGTGAACTTTGACAACATGATAAGATTAGTAGAAAGAAAAGAGTTAGAGGGTTGCCTAACTTGACAAAACCTAATCATGCTATGTGCCATGAATGTCAAAGAGGTAAGATGACTAAGTCTAGTTTTAAAAGAAAAGACTACTCAACAAAGAAGATACTTGAGTTGGTTCATACTGACCTATGTGGTCCTATGAGAACTCAGAGTTATTATGGTGATAGATATTTTATTCTTTTTGTTGATGATTACACTAGACTGATGACTATTATGTTCTTGAAAGAGAAATCTGAAGCTTTCAAAATGTTTAAATGGTATAAAGCTAAGGTAGAGAAAGAAACTAGAAAAGAAATAAAATGTTTAAGGTCTGATAGAGGAGGTGAATTTATCTCTGATGAATTTACTAACTTTTGCAATGAGCATGGAATCAAAAGATAGGTATCTGCACCAAGGACACCTCAGCAAAATGGCATTACTGAAAGAAGGAATAGGTCTATAATTGGCTGTGCTAGAACATTGATGATACAAAAGAATGTTGCTCAGACATATTGGAGGGAAGTTGTTAGCATAGCTGTATATGTTCTTAACCGAGTACAACTGAAGAAGGACTCAAATCGAACACCTTATGAACTATGGTTTGGACACAAACCTACTGTAAGTTATTTTAGAATTTTTGGAAGTAAATGCTTTATCTTGAAAGATGAAAGAAATGGAAAATTTGATTCTAAAGGAGATGAAGGGATATTTTTGGGATATTCCACTACAAGTAAAGCATACAAATGTTTGAATAAGGCTACAAATAAAATTGTTGAAAGTACTAATGTTTGTGTTGATGAGTTTGATGATAAGTACACTAAGGAAAGTACAAAGGAACTAGAAGACTATGGTAGATTCACTTACATTGAATAGCCAGAGTATCTACTGACACCACAGACAGTGACAATCGGTCAGCAGGGAAATAATGCAGTACAACAGGCACCACAAACTGATGAACATGAAGAAGCTGTCGAGCAAGTAAATGACCCTGAACAGGATGAACAAGAAAGGAGAAATCAAGTCTTGGCTAGTTTTGTCAGGAGACATCATCTTGAAACACAAATCATTGGAGACAGACATGCTGGAATGCAAACCAAAAGCAAAACAAGACAAGGTACATGTTTAATTTGTGAATTTGAACCTAAAACTGTGAAAGTTGCATTAGAGAATGAAGAATGGGTTAATGCAATGAAAGAGGAAATAGAGCAAATAGAGAAGAAAAAAACCTAGTCCTTAGTAGCCCGACCAAAAGATAAGAATGTTATTAGTACTAAGTGGATATATAGGAATAAATTGAATGAAAATGATGAAGTCACAAGAAATAAGCTAGATTAGTATGCAAAGGATATGCACAGGAAGAAGGCATTGACTATGGTGAGACATTTGCACCTACTGCTAGATTAGAAGGAGTTAGAATGCTACTTGCATATGCTGCACATAAGAAATTCAAAGTCTATCAAATGGATGTGAAGTCAGCATTTTTGAATGGTATACTTGAAGAAGAGGTCTACATTGAATAACCTAAAGGATTTGTTGATTTAGACAATAAAGACATGGTATGTAGAATACATAAAGCTTTATATGGACTAAAGCAAGCACCGAGAGCATGGTATGAAAGACTGCATACTTATCTGTTAAGTATTGGATTTGTTAGAACAAGTGAAAACAATAATTTATATGTGAAAGGTGATACTGATGATACTATTATCATTGCTTAAATATTTGTTGATGACATTATCTTTGGAGGCTTAGATCTTGTCTGCAAGGCATTTGCTAATGAAATGCAAAAAGAATTTGAAATGTCTATGTTCGGAGAGATTAAGTTCTTTCTTGGACTACAAGTGATTCAGCAGAGTGATGGAATCTTCATCACATAATCTAAATACACAAAGGAAGTACTGAAGACATTTGGCATGGAAGATGCTAAACCTGTGGGAACATCGATGGCTACTAGATGCAAATTGACAAAGGAGGATGAAACTACTAAGGTAAATCAGACACTTTACTGATCCATGGTTGGTAAGTTAATGTACATAGTTCACAGTAGGCCAGATATAGCACATGCTGTAAGAATAGTTGTGAGATTTTTTGCTAATCCTAGAGAATCACACATGATAGCTACAAAAAGGATCTTAAGATACCTGAATAAAATAGAGAATTATGGGTTATGGTATCCTAAGGAAGGGAAGTTTGAATTGAAAGATTACACCAATGTTGATTGGGCTGGAAATGTGGATGATAGAAAAAGCACCACTGGAGGAGCATTTTTCTTTGGTGAAAGACTTGTAACCTGGACAAGTAAAAAGTAGGCTTGTATTTCTCAGTCTATAGCTAAAGCAGAGTATGTTGCTATTGCTACTAACTTTTCAAACATTGCATATATCAAACAAGTGTTGGAAGGAATGAATGAGGTATCACTGACCCGGTGATTATATACTGTGACAACACTAGTGCTATTAATATTTCAAAGAATCCTATGATGTACTCTAAGACAAAGCATATATCTATCAAGTATCATTACTTGAGAGAACAAGTGCAAGAGAAGCAAGTAAAATTAGAATTTGTTACATCCAAAGAACAACTTTCAAATATTTTTACAAAGCCCCTACCAAAGGACACATTTGAATACTTGAGGACTAGACTTGGGGTCTATCCCCTGTCTATCGGTCACTAAGGTGATCTGGATGTTGCATCAGCCTACTTTTATCAAAAGTTCATTCATGTTGATGCAACATAGTTCACACTTTGAATCATGTTCAAGGTTGTGATTAAGTTTGAGAACTCGCACCGATGAGATATGAATATACAAAGATACAGAGGAAGTACTGAACACCACAAAGAGTTACTTGGATACTATAGAGCTGATTGTTTGTTTGTTTCTTTATTTGGCATTACTGTCAAAGGGAGAGATAAACAATATGAAATGAAAAGAATATGAAAGGAAGAGATAAAATTAAAAAAATTAGAGATAAACAATATGAAAAGCAAGCACTGACGACATTATCTAAGGGAGAGACAATTTGAATGAGATAGAGTATTGAAGATCAATTATAGAGAACAGAAGCAGGAATAGGAGAACTGAAAATATTACAACTACATAATGGTAAAGCTGTATTACTTAATGTTGGTTCAGTAACGTAGTGATTAAACATATTAAGTCTATTCGACTTACAACATTTGTTCACAAAGTTGTAGAATGTATGTTTGGTATGTGTATGGTACATTTCATATTACTTGAGTTGCCATCAATGCCAAAGGGAGAGATTGTTGGACTACAATAGATTTGGAATCTGATTGAAGGATATGTGATTGCAAGATCACTAAGAAGTTGCTGATTAGATTTGTAATATGATTAAATCAGTATTATGTTGTCATTGATGTCAACTAGTTTGACAGCACTTATCTTGTAAGTTACTACACCGAGACATCTGAAGAAAATTGGAAAAGAGATGAAGAACAAAGAAATCTACGTGAGGAAAGATGTACATGATAGATGAGGATAAGGAACACATTGAGTAACTTGTTGATGAGTCTATGACTTGATGATATTGACTTTATTATGTTGCATTCATCTATAATGAAGTATAGAGTTGAAAGACACAAAGCAATGTTGTCGGTAAATGAAGCATTTTTAGTATACACCGACAGAGTATAGTGTATACCGATTGCAGTATTAACTGAGCAGTGTTCACTGATGCATTCTTTGTTAACCGAGGAGAACAGAATGAATTAAATGATTAGTTTAGCTAATAAGATTGATGATCTGGCAAGAGTATAACATCAAGGTAACAAATAATGTTTGTTACAAAGATCAATGGCTGACAAAATTCAAGGAAGATATAACAGAGAAGATTGAAATGTGTTATTGACACAAGTACCAAGAAATTTTTAAGCAAAAAAATCTATGAATGTGATTAAGCGGCAAAATCTGATGGTAGAGAAGAAAATGATTTACTCATCTATATAAGAGAACAAAATTTCTTAAGTAAGATGTCGGGAAGAAGAAGAAGCTGCAGGAATTTTGCGGTGAACAAGTTTTCATGCATTCCTATCATACTAGTTAGTGAGAACCAAGCTACAGAACAATTACTGAGCTACAAAGAGCTATTACCGACAGACAGTAAGTTGATATAGTATTGAATCTGAAGTGAAATATTGATCAGAAGGATTTGTATGGACTAAATATTGATCTGTAATCTATAAATGAAGTTGTATTAAGGCAAGTCATTTTACTATTACATATTTAACCATTGTATACAGTCTAAATCTCTTAACCGAGTGGACTCTAAAAGTCTTATGATGTATCATTCATAGAATGAACATTATTATCCTGTCAACCCCATAGTGAATGCTGGTTGGATGATAACTTCTAGTCTAAAATCCTCTAACAAGGTCACACCTGACAGTGTGTTTGTAACCTTTAACAGGGTTGGGTCTTATCCGACCTCACTTCAGAAGAGTGAACAATTTTGGTTGCCGGTCCCAGGTGGTTTTTCCCTTTACAGGATTTCCATGTTAAATCTCTTATGTTATGTGTTGATTGTGATATTTGTTTGTTATCATACTTTGCATATTACATGTTAGATTTTATCAGAAAATAGTTATAAGTATTAGACTGGTAATTGGTAAAAGCACTGACAGTGAGAGTTATTATTGCTTATCGATGAGCAGAAATTAAAGAAGTTGTTTTGAATTATACATTTTGATTTGGGACACTGGATAACTGATTCACCCCCCTCTCAGTTATTCTAACAAATGAAACTCAACTGGCAGAATGATATGACTAAGATAAACCCCCACCTGAGAAATTAGAACATTCTGAGCTCGTATGACCAACTTGCTAAAAATAGTAAGTTTCCATAAATAGAAGCTCTGCACAATATAGCCCTTATTGAAAAGAAACCAAAATATTTTTGGGTGATGCAAGATTTCCTTACAACCAGGATTCTCCTGCATCACCTACGTATTTAATATTTATCTCTTATCTAGATAGGTTCATATTATGTGTGATCTATGTTTTGGTCTGGATGCTTCTAGCATAGGACCTTATTGTATTTTACTATTGACATGGTCAACTTGTAACTTAATTGTGATATGCTTTCAACATGGTTTGTCTTGTTTTAAACTTCAATGATCTATCTTATACATAAGTACAGTATGTACTTTGGAAAAATGTAGTAGAGTGGTGAGTGAAACAATGAAGATATATAAGTAGAGTTTCAAAAGAGAAAAGATTAGAGTTTAAAATGAGAAGAGTTTAGTTTATGAGATTTCTATGTTTTGAAGAAGAAAAGACATAGATAGTTTTCTACTGAGTTTGAGATAATTATGTAGGAAAAGTGCATTATCAATAGAGTTACTCTTATCTATTGTGAATATTTGTATGTACCTTGTCCCTAGGATAGTGAGTTTTGGGTGCACAAGCTCTTTA